>RPOG01000297.1:98118-470141 GCA_008086565.1 Thalassoma bifasciatum | reverse complement strand
ATGTGTAAAAGCCGAACTCATGAGAAGAATCTTTGAGATCAAGTGTGCTGCGTGTGCAGATTCAAGTTCTGGTGGACATCTGGCTGGAGTTGGACTTATACTTTCAGCTTGAAAAGTGATGCCATCTGCATATGGACGAATGAATTTCATCATGGAAAAGCAGAAATCTGGGAACTCTGTCGCTCCAGGACAGTTGATTGGGGAACCAAGTACTTTCATCTGCACTGAGTGTGGTGATGGATTCAGCCAGTACCCAAATTTGTTGGCACATATGGCCACTCATGGACCTTTGGAGTCATTCTCTTTTGATGGCTCATCCAATGGATTTGAAATCCCAAGAGAATATGTTTTACATGAAAACGGGACATTGACAGTTGTGAATGGGTTGGGGCACTCACATCCACCAGTAAAACCATCATCCCCTGGCATTCTACCATCACATTATCACCATCCAGCCACCAGCAAACCAATGTCCCCAGCTCCAAGGCCACAGCCAACTCCCTATCGGGATGTGTTTCGGCCAAGGCCACCAGATGTGAAAATGGACAACTCAAGTCAGATCCATTACCGTTGTGAAATATGTAATAGGTCTTTCAGCAGCCTGCAAAGTTTACATCGTCATCAGCAATACCGAAATACAGAACGAGGTTACAAATGTACTTTGTGCTGTAGGATGTATGAGACTAGACCCGAGCTTAAGAAACACCTCAGAGAGCACACCAGTGAAAGGTTTCTCTGCTGTGGTCATTGTGGTAAGCGGTTCTCTAAAGCAGATAATCTGAATGCTCATCGAAGAGAAAATCACTCTATCAACAGCACAACAGCATCTGATAGACCTGACAGTAAACAGGGAAAAAAGACTGAAAAATCATATCCCTGTCGGAAATGCAAGCTGAATTTTTTCTGGATGTCAGATTACCAGACACATTCACTGTACCATTGCAAAGGAAAAGATTCTGTGGCAACCTTTTCTTCTGAAATTGAAAATAACGTGAACTTCAAGAATGGAGAAGTTGCACCACATGGAAACTGCTACAATGGCAAACCTGTCAACATTAAGAATGGGGACAGTAAAATCTTTAGGGATTCTGCTGGTAAGCTTGATTACTCCTTCACACCGTACCGGTGTGGTTTGTGTGGGGACCGTTTCCAAAAGTTAACAGACCTCAAAGAACATCATCGCACACATCAAACACAGGAAGAGATTGATCAGTTAAGTCAAGAATCACAAAGAGCTTTCAAGCGAAAAATATCCCCCAAGAGCAGGCGTAGGAGAAATAGTAATCCAAATGGCAAATTGCATCCTTGCAAACACTGTCATCGTGTCTTTAATCATTCCAGTAGTTTATCACGGCACATGAGATACCATAAAGGTACCATGCACACATGTGTTCTTTGTGGTAGACACTTCCCACAGCGCTGTGATTTGAGACGACATATAGCTATGTACCACAAAGCTGAATTAGAAAAGAAACCTGGTTTGAAAAACTTGTTCACAAATCCCCAGAATGGGCCTGCGAACAAACCTGTGATTCCAGAGAAAATTACAAGTTCCCCAGACGAGAAAACCAAGATTTCCTCAGACACTGAACAAACAACTTCCCAAGAGCAGCCTCCAGGGGGCAAACAATCAGGAAAAGGAGGCCGGCTAAACTACAAGTGCCAGGAATGTGGAAAGAAATTTGGGCTGCTGTGTGTTTACCAACGACACTTGCGCTACCACAAAAAGGAACCAAGCAAGTGTCCCAAGTGTCCTGCTCAATTTATGAATTCCACCTCTCTACAACTTCACCTTCAGAGTCACTCGAACAGTGCAGGAGCAGGGGATCCTGGACAAACAAGCCATGCCCCTGGTTCCAGTAGGGAACCTGCCCAAGAAAAGGCTAATCAAGGGGACGCCAAAGACAACTTTACGGACAGTGCTCGAAATGATAAAGCTAATCCCTCAGAGGCACTGTATGAATGCACTGAGTGCACTGAGACATTCTCGTGCTTGGAGACATTTCTTCAGCACCAGTCTTCTCATGGCTCTGAGAACAATGGGTAACTAACCTGTCATTGATTTTTCTGTCACATTTAATGAGTAAGGTGTTTTGATTGAAAATATTTTTTTATAACTGTGTAGATGGTGAATACAAATTCAGTAATTATGTTGCGTCACTACTCTTAAAAACTTCAGTCACAACCCAAGAGAGAATGGATGATGGGTGAGTGGGTAGTCAAAACAGAAATAAAATCATAAAAGGACATAAAAATGAAATTTTTTTAATGGTTCGGGGAGGATTTGTTGGTTTTTATTGTTTTTGTTAGTTATTGCTACATTGCTTTTGCAATTATGTGATTTGGGTGTGTGGACATGTGGTCACCTTTGTGTAATTTTATTTTTGAAAGATGTTGTAACTGATATGTTTTTTTTTTAAATTGAATTATTAAAATTAAACAGAAATGCTGTTATTCCATATCAGTTTTTGCATTGACCACCTTTCTGCTGTCATTTGGCAGTACAAAATCCTTGGATTGTACTATATAAAGGTACCATGCACATATGTGTACTTTGTGGTAGACACTATCCACGGTGCTGTGATTTGAGACAACATATAGCTATGTACCACAACGCTCCCCTATTTAAAGGGATTCTTGAAAAATTCAGGGAACTATACTTGTGATGGGTCCTGAAGCTCTCCGTAGAAAATGGTGATAGATTTTTTCAGAGAACACAAAAAGTGTGTTAGTGCACTGAGCTCATTTGCTGTTCGGGGTCTGTGAAGAAACTCACTTTGTATTTGAAACCATTTTGTTCGATATGACTTGTCTTGGTGTGCTCATTGGTGCAGAAAGCAAGCTGACATGCAGCGTGTAAAGGTATAAACAGATATTGTGATGCCAGTTTTACCCATTCTGCCTTAAAATAGTCTTGTGCTTAAGATAATATATTACAATTTTAAAAAATCTTGATTTATGGGTAATCATTTTCAATTCAATAGCATTGTAATTTACTGTTTTTGCTGCTTTACAAATGCAGAAAAAAACACTGGCACTGTTGTCCCTCACTTCAGGTTCAGAGCTTTGAAGTTAGACAATTTTGTGTTTTGGTGCCTTTTACTGGTGAATGCTATTTGGCTGACAGAGGTTTGAAAAAGTTTGTCTTGCTGCAAGTTTGGTATCAAGGTCACAGTCACAGTGCTAAAATTATTGAGCCTTTTCAGTATGTCAAGGGACTGACTCATGGTATTCACTTTAAAAAAGAAAGAATGTGTTTTTGGACCCTTTCTTAAACTTTGGGCAACTCATTTCACTACATTTTCTTAAAACCAGGGAAATGTCACTGACAACAAAATAAATTAACCGTTAGAGATGCATGTCAAAGGAAAAACCCTGTCTCTCATCATTGGTAAATTTTGACCTGTCATGGCAGTGGTACGAACTGTAGGGTTAGGTGGTTACCATGCAACATTTACCATATTAGGATCAAGCCATTGTTCTTAAAGGTGGTGGTGGCACATGATTAAGTAAGCCTGTCCTACCGACAAGGATACCTGTGTATAAAGCATGGACCTGAATTCAAAAAATCTTCTAGAGTCATCAAAGTAAGCTTTGGAAAGGTACGTACAGCACCTCTCCTAGTACAATGCTTAACTAAAAGTACAAAAAAAGAAACCCTGCAAACCTTGTTTGACTCGCTTTAAATACATTAGTAAAAGTACAGGGTCAGAAAATTGCAAGTAGCAATGGTATGTCACCCCAGAGAACCCAATTGAAAGGTCAATAAGTAAGATATGCATTTCCCCACTGGCAAGTTGTTTCCCTGGAGTATTTTTTCTGTGGCAGTTGCACCACAGCATGCCTTGTACTTTCTAATAAGGTTTGTCTCCACTTTAAATGTTAAGGTGAAATATCATGGTATTTGAGCTCACCAGTTGAAGTATGCTCTACACCGAAAGTCTGTTGGTCTCAGTTCAGCAGTTAGCTGTTCAGTCCCTGATCTGCTGCATGTCACCCCCACTGTACTCCTAACTTTCAATACATCCAATGCACTTCATTGCCTCTAATGGCCACTGCAACTCACTGCTGGGTTCAAAAAGGCTCTGTTCATACAAGCTCCAGGTATTTGGGCCCCTAGTGGACATCATAACATGTAAGGTTATGAAGTTGGTACCTGCATAGGCATTGTTTTTCATCAAGTTAAACCTGCAACACATTGAAAAGGCTCAGCATTTGATTGTGCTATCCAAGGTGCTCTTTGAGTATTACCTTTGACTTGGAAAGCACAGAAAAGGTTGAGATAAGTAAGCCTGTCCTAAAATACTTCAAAAAAATCAAAAAATAGTAGTGGCAGGGTCAATGGTTCTATTTGAAAAATGTGTTTTGAAGTTGAAACAATTCTCAGAAGGAACCTCCTGCAGAGCTGGCAGCAGGGTGGATCGACGTTGGACCACAACCCTATAAAGTGTTTTTCAATATCACCAAGTAACAGCCCAGAAAATTACCAATTCAGATTTTCCACCTTGATCCATTTTCCATTCTCCTTCACCAGTAAGGGCTACTGCTGGTCTGGGCCAGGGTTGCCACCAGATCCTCAGAACATGAAGCAGTGAACTCCTCACGATGGGTTCAAAAGTAGATCCATCGTTAAGTGCTTGAACTGATAAAGTAAGTCTGTCAACAAGCACATTGTAACTTGCCTCACATGAACATGCCTTACCAATACACCAAAGGCTAGCTGCTATTGTGGAAGTTGTTATGGTTTTAACCCCCTCAACCCCACCCCATCCCCCGCCCCTAGTCTTACCTTCATGAATGGTCATCGTCATCCGAACTGTTTCAAGGGGCACCAAAACAGGAAACGGGATCCCTCTACTGGCTGTGCTTTAAAGGAAGGCTGGGCACCAACACACTTCCAGTGTCCTGGTCAAAATTAGACAATAGTTGGGTAACTGCTATTTAAAGTTGGTAAATGAGATCAGTTGTTTCTCGTGTGCTTGTGTTACTCCTGCAAGATCAATTTGAAGACCTGGCTGATGATCTCTCATCCATAACCAGCTACTCAAGGTCAGGTGCCAGTGTGAGTCCCTGGTGTCGTAACCACAAAGATCATACCTTTGGTCTTCAAACAACCCCAGGTGCTTGGTTTTGAAAAAAACACACCCTTGCCACAATCAGTTACTCCATGTTTCAGATGTTGGGATCTCTGTCAGGTGTTTTAGTGATTGTAACCCCCTTGCCCCCTCACAACCCACACTCTATTACTGCTTTCATACTGCACTGCTTGGTCTCCCTGTACTCATTCTTCAGGTAGAGACAGTAGAGAAAGGCAGGATTGTTCCAATCCAAACCCCCCCCCTTTTCTTTTCTCCCCACTATTACATCTGTTACCCTTTGTCTGCACAAACCAGTAACCTCATGAGGGCTCTCTGGGATGTTAGAAAGTGTAGCCCCTATTCTCTTTCTTGCATTTAACAAATCATTGACAGCAAAGATTTTTAAATTAAAGACACGGTGCCACTTGAAGGAGTCTCTCAGAAAAACCTGGTCTGATACATATAAACTTGTAGTGATAGATTGACAACTTCTTGAGCACTGACATCTAGGAAGGTTTGAAAGTATTTGTCTGTATTTTACAATGTGATGGGGTGGGGGAGGGTGGGGGGTGCAATGGTTTTGAATCATTTTTTTTAGTAATTTGCACCTTCTGTCAAGTCACTTATAGTAAATGGGCATTTCACTTTTGAACAAGTAAGGTAAAACTGGTCCAAAGTCAGAAGTTGCCATGTTTCCATTATGGCATATTATATTTTCCCTCTGAAGGGCTATGTGTTGTTTTTCTAGGATCTGGTTGTTCTGTGCCTGGGGGATATCTAGTGGACCACTGCAAGAAGGAAAGACGCCATTTTGTTCCATAGCATGCCCACAAAATGGTTGTGTGCACACATTAACCCTTTCAGGACCCACCAAATCGAGTCCATCCACTGGTACCGGGTTTTCAGGGTGTTCTTCTGTACTTCTAACCGTTTAAAATCAACATAGTGGTGTTCAAACCAGACAAGGGTGCACCCCCCCCTTTCAGGACCTCCGTGGACCCCCAGTGGCAGCAGCAGCAAGCAGTGGAGCTGCCTGCCGCCTGGCTGCCTGAGCACGTAAGGGGGGCAGGACGCAGCTGCAGCAGTAAGGAGAAACCGCGACGTAGCTGCTGGCTGGAAGGAGTCGTACTGCCGCTCCGCCAGGCTCAGGCTCAGGCAGGAAACAGCCACAGAGCGCGGGGGGCGGTCTCTTTCGGATCCACAGCACCTTGCGATTGGTTGTACTTTTTGATACAGTTGTATAACCCACGTACAATTCTGTACACATTGTGTGGCAACGCGAGAAGACTCATTAACCCGTTAGAAACGACCGTTGGTCTTCACCGGTTCCCGGAGCAGAAGAACAAGCTCACTAGCTTGTACCGTGCGGGATAAAAACAAAGGATTAAGGTGGTAGACAACTAACGACTTACAATCCAGAAAGAAAGGAGGTCTCCGGAGGAAGACGGAAGCCATAGTCAAGGAGAACACTATTTGTACCCGGATTCTCGCAGAGAAAATCTTGTCGTCCAGCCTTTCGATGAGGTCCCAGGTGGAGAAAAGAAAGGACCATGCAGCCGACAAACCCTAACTGATACACAGCCGAGGACGGAGGGGGGAGCGCGGAGCCCTGAGCTGGTAAGAGCGTGTAGAAGACCCGGGTGCAAAGAAGCCATTAGCTGTTGGTTGTCAGTGTTAGCTAACAATGGGTCTGAAAGAGATGTTGTTAGCTTGCTGGTTTTCACTCACGTTAACGAATAACGTCAGAGTAAAGTTAACTAACACGTGGTTAAAGTCACAAACTACGCCGCTGTTGTGGATGATGTACGGTCCTTTATGAGCATCCTACCGTTTCCTGTTAGCCCTCTGCCTTCCTAAAAGGATGACTACATGCACGACACCATACAAGCCAACAGTGGAGATGAGAGAGACTCACAGCATCAAAGTGTTCATGTAACTACTGGGAAAACTGTAGATAGATAAATAAATAAATAACCACAGTAACACACTTGGCATGGTGGGTCGGAGATGTTAAAAAACACCTGGTGGCAATCATTCAGAAGTACTTGGCTCTTGGCACCTCTTCTGATATGTAACTTTGATTTATGGGTAAATTATTTTTTAAAAAGCTGTGAAGTTTGTCAATGATAGAGACTATCAATACGTTTAGTGTGCAATAAAACACAGTTCTATATTGTTAAACTTGAGATTGTGTGTGTGTGTGTTAAAGATTCAATTAACATGCTGTATTTAGGCCTATTTAGATTGTTTCCTTTCAGTCGCATAGATTTGAACAATAAGCTCAAACTAAATATAGCTCAACTCAGCTACATTCAGATTATTATACTTAAACTTGGTTCTGCAAAATGCTGTGAACTTCTGTATAAATAAGTACTTATAATTGCAGAAGCGTTTCATAAAAAGTAAATTCATTTAAAGTTGGTGAAAATGATACAAACTTTATAATTTTGGTTTGCACTTGCCAGTCACCATAGAAAACACATTAAAGACAATTTAACAGTCACCCATCTAGTCTGATATAACGATTTACAACAAATGGACCATGAGCATTTATTTTCGAACAAAAGTCGACGAAGCAAAAAAATCACCTGTTTGTACAAAACACTTAATTGTAGTTAAATAAAATTTTAACTTCAAAAACAGTCCCATGACCTCTGGTGACTAGAATCTGAGAAATTCAAATCTGACATGAATAAATAATTTAAGTTTGTTTGAACTGAAGAAAAAAATCTCTCTCCAAAAAAAGTTGCACCCTTCACAGACACAGGGTATTATACACCAACTTAAGGATACTTGGGAGTTTTATGTTCCAAGTTGGTTCTGCAAGATGCTGTCAGCTACAGTGTCTCAAATAAATACTCACCACTTAGTAAGTAGCTGACAAACTGTGTTTTCTTAATTAATTACTTACTTGGATTAATTACTTAGATCAAACTTGTAGTTTGAAAATTAGCAATTTCCTATTGTCTTTTTTATTTGGTAAAAACAAGGCAGCTACAGCCCCCCTGCTGTATAATTCACTCTGAAAGTGAAACTGAGCAGAGAACATAATCTTTGTAGCCTTCCCTTTACAGTGATTAAATCAGCCATTCTATTTTATATGAGCAGCATCAGTCACCAATGGGAGACAAAAGGGACCAGATACATGATTTTCATGTTTTATATTTTGCAGAGATTGTTAAATTACCATAAGCCTTGTTTCCACCAGGCAATCTGGTACGGATCAGTACAGTTTGGTACGGGTGAAATCGGTAAAGCCTGATCCTGTGCGCGTTTCCACAGCCAACTGTACCCTGTTTGGTAGGCCGCGTCAGCTACGTAACAATGTGACGTCATTGCAGCGCGACATTGTACCCGGCTAACAAATACAAAGAAAGAATCGGCGGCATTGTAAACAAAGAGCAACGATGGAGGACATCCAGCAACTCTTCCTCTGTGCTGGATGCCATCTGCAGAGTTAAAAGTTCTGCGCTCGCACACGAGCAGAGATTTAAACATGGCGGGGTTGTGTGTTGTTCTTTATGAGCAGTGTCGCACGGGAACTGACAAATCTTCCGACTAATCAATGTACTGCCGTTATTATAGCCCCACCCCTGGGGCCGGTTTGGTACGGCTTGGCACCCCAACAGAAAAGTACTTAAAAGTGGGGTGGTACGGGTCACTTATTTGGGGACCCGTCCCGGTTTTAGTCTATGGAAATGCCACAAAATGCGTGCTGTACCGAGACAAACCGAACAGATCCGCTTGGTGGAAACGAGGCTTCAGTGAATCAGTGAGTTGAGGCCCTCATTAGTTGCTCTGTGAATGATGAGCTTGGCATTTTTGTTCAAGCATTAAAACAGTAGTTTATTCTGACTTCAAAGTTCCCTTTTTTAAACAAATTGAGCTGTAGCTAAAATAAACTGGTCTCATGGGGGATTTTCAAGTTGTTAAACACTTAACATGCAGACACATTGCGCTGTCGGTATTCTATTTGATGTACTTTTGGTTTCGGTTGATTTAGTTGATTGGGTTTAAGACAATTTCAGTTGAGCTGTTAATCACTGTGTTAATAACACACTATCACTAGACTGGCATGAGTTAGTGGTTTTTTTTAGAGCAAGTGGTCTTAGAACAGAGAAGGACAAGGACGTGTGAAGAAGTCTTGGCTTTTAAGATCAAAACTGACTCTTGCCATATTTCACATGGACTTCTTGTCACAGGAATCATGCTTGATAAGAATAAAAATTCTTCATGTAAACATTTCTTTGCTACAGAAAGATAGTTTCTTTGTATCAAGAAGAGTGGCTTGTGTTCTCATTTGAATATTGTTTTGGGGAGCTGGAAGAGAATCAGGCAGGAATCATACAGATAGTAAAGCAATCCTAAATAGGTAACTAGTGACTGAAAATGTGCAAGCCACTTATTCCCTTCCTCTCCAGTGCAAAGACACACATTCACAGGAGAGTTTTTCTGGATGAGCAAGGGAGTGTGTTGCCAGCTGCGAGAGGAGCATCAGCAGAGAGTAGAGAAGCAAAACTCCCAACAGAATTACATACTGACATCCTAAAACATTCACCCGACAATTTGTTTGCAGTGGTTGCGATATATAGTCATTTCATACATCTCACGTGCAATCCGTGAAATACAAGTGTATTCGATGGACTGCCCACCTCTACTTTAAGCTAACATAAGAATTTGTTAAGCGAAACTGAACTGAACTGACTTGAGGAACAATGAGGACTCTAAGTGATTTTGAAAAAGTCTCACTTATAGATTGTAATCTACAACTTAAAATGAGATTATCAGCACTTAAAAAAAAAAAAAGGTTACTTCTAAATGCTATTTCTTTATGGCACATGGAAGTCTTTATGACAACACCACGCCAGCTGATGAAGTTTCGTAGTGAGAAGAGAGGTGTGTTTTTCTCTGCTGAAAATGATTTCTTGGATTTATTTGGGTGTAATGGTGGACACTGGCGCTAGACTGTCTGACAGAAAAAGGTCAGAAGAGCAGGCGCTAAAAGAGGTAACAGAGCACAGGCTGAAGGCTAAAACATGAGGGAGAGGCTAAAACAAGCTGAAGGCTGAAACAGGGGTTAAGCTGTTTGTGATGACGTTCATCCCAACCCACAAGCTGCAGTTACAGTGCAATGGTCTATTTAAACTTGAGAATAAACAATAAAATGAAGTAGGAGGTTGCATTAGCTTGAGTGGTCGGACACAACAAGGATTCACTGACACAACACGTTTGGGATATGTCTCAGAGCACCAGGCTGTGAGTAGCCCTTAATATAGCCGGCTACTTAACTATGGCACACAGTTTCTAAGTTTTCAGCTACATGACTGTTATAAATAAATTACCTCATTCCATTGTATCCAGTAATAGATTGTCTTGAACAAAGAAAAGTAGTGTTAAAAAGATCTGCTCTCCATTTGTTTTTCAAAGCAAACCTGCCTCGCAAAGAGTCATTTTACCTCAACAGTGTGTGTACAGGTTCTCTGGTCAAAGGTGTCGCTGCAATCCACCTCAAACGGATAGTTCTCACCGTCCCTTTAAGTGACTGCTTTGGACAGCAGAAGGGCCGTGCCATCAGTTCTACATTTCCATCAGCTAGACTGTTAATGTGCATGTTCTAGTTCAAGAGGATGGTCACAGCACAACAGCTCAGCACCCATTTGGTGTCACTTTTTTAGATGGACATGTGTTGATCATACATTCTACACTCTCCCCCCTTCTGCATCCCTCTCTATGCCTCTTTTTTTTACCCCGACAATGCTTCATAGTGTTTCACCTGAAAATGCAAAAAACACAGTGAAAATATATGTGCTTACATAGAAAAGCTGAGGGACTGGAAACGCTGCAGTATGCATGCCAGGCTAGTAAACGGAGATATGACTGTAGGAGCCATGTACATGACTGTGGTTCAGAGGCTGAAGAGGAGGTGAGCTGATGATCTAGTGTTTATATGAAAAATTTCTTTTCCAATTGAAGAACAGGTGCAGTTTTGTCAGAAGTAAGTGAGTGGATTCAACAGCACAAGAACTAAATGGTAGGTCGCGATTGTTGTTGTTGTTGTTGTTAGGTTCTTGCATGGCACAATGGAGGATTAATGTGCAGGGGCTCAAGCTGAGGGTGACAAGCGAAACTCGATGACACTCTAGCGTTTCACCCTAAACCGTGCTCATGTAAATGGCCCCAAAAATGATTCTGGCTCTGCTTCAGGTTTCTGCCTGTGAGAGGAAGTTGTCCTTGCTACTGTAACTCGCTAAATGTTGCAAGCTGCTTTAGTTATGGTGGGTTAAGATGATATTGGACCTCTAGTCTTCTCTTAATGTTGGGTCTCTATTAATCATACACCATCAGCATGTCTAGTTGAACAGGCAGTTGTCAGTAATGGAACAGCTGTGACCATTCAAAGTCGCACCACATTGGCATTCTAGTAGAAGATGGGTGGACAAACATTTGATTTATATGGGTGTGGTCTTCTGTGCAGAACTCATTTCTTTTTCTATCGGGTAGCCTGTGGGGCTGCCTTACTTTCTGTGACAATGACATTAAGCATCCATCTGGTTCTGTCCATCAGAGGAGAGTTGAGACTGTGTAAGAGATGGTGCTTTTTGTTCCACCAACAGTACCAGCCTTTGACCTCAAGATAACAGAGTCTTGTTTGTGGATACCAATAGGGCTCTTTCCTCAGAGTTGCGAACCTGCCTCACATGAGTCCAACACCATAGGTTGTCAGTTGAAATCCCTTACAGCATCAGGGCAGTGTTTATAGAGTGATTTCTTTTGTAGACTTAGCTTGATTTGGAGCCTCTTGTGAGGGCTGGTCCACTTGTGCTCACAGCTTTCTTAGAACTAAGGAGTGCTACCCTATCTGGTTAATATGCCACCAATAACTCCTGCACAAGGCCTCAGTCTTCTGTCTGACCTATCTTTTACATACTGCTCATAGGGGCGTTACAATGGATTTCAGCACCCTCCCGCTTCTTCTGGCAGAGTGTGGGTGTGTGTGTATTTTCCACTGACATACCTTACTCTTATGTTACGTGGCGGTGTGCACGCAAGTACAGAGTGTCCTGGTCTCCATGGTTACCAGAGCTTCACCCTTGAGGCGCCTCTGCTGCAGTTCCTGTCGATGCGGTCTTGGTGAGTTGGTGAGCTGCAGAGGCACCCACACTATCAGAGAGATGTCCGGAGCTCACGTTATAATGAAGTCCTCAGACTTCCAACTGACCCAATCATCACACAGAATGTCCTCCCCCATCTCTAGGAGGCACCTACTGAAAGATGGTGGCCCACACTAAAAACATGAGGTTAAATTTACACAGAACCCAGCCCTTTATTCTGTCAGTGCTGCATACTGGTGCCAAACCATTCCCTTTCAAGTGAATGCTCCAGCTCACGCAGGGAGCACTATGTCTCTCTGCACCAAGTACGTTTTCCACAAAGATAGCTGTATCTAGCTACTCTCTGCAATGCTCCTGAGAAAGCAGGGTGTGCGCAAACAGAGCAAACATAGGTGCTGGCACCCTGCAGGGCAGCACCCCCTGTGTGATTTGGCGGTCAGGGCGAAAGAGGATAGAAATCTATTTTTGGAATGATAGTGCACGCTCTTTATGGTCTTCCTTTCTAATAATTTGAGTCTGCTCTGACCTCTGCCAAGCACATTGGGCCTCCTTTGTGCTTTGACTGTGTCTCCATCACGTTTTCAGTTTGCAGGGGTTGGTATTAAGTTGATGTACCCCTCCATTGGCTGCCAAGGAGGCTGAGTCCCCTGTGTCCAATAACATTGAAAGAGCACAAGTCTGTTTCCGGCTATTTGTCTGTTTCAGTGTTCCACCCAGGGGCAGTTTTTCACTTTCAGCAAAGGTAATTGCAAAACCACAGGCCTTTTTCAAATACAGCCTGGAAAAAATGAAGAGACCACTGCAAATTTTTCAGAGACTCTGATTTTGGTACTTATAGGTATTTGTTTGAGTACAATTTTCAAATATGTAGAGATGCTGATTTCTGAAAAATTTGCAGTGGTCTCTTAATTTTTTCCAGAGCTGTAGGTATCTGTGAGTGATGTCTGTGCTGTAGCTAGGTGGTCATGGCTGCCCTGTTTAGTTCATCTCAACTGTTTCAATGCTCCAGCCTGTTCAGTGGCTCATTCTGCTCCTCTCTGCTGTGTCTCTGTTGCTCTTGAGCTGGCTATCTCCAATTTCCAATATCCAATTTCTTCTCTGCGTTGTGTGAATACAAGTTACATTTCTTTGGAAGAAATGGTTGTGGAAAAAAAGGAATATTTTTGAGGGGTTGCCTGAAAAAAGGAAGTGAAGGACACATTTTAGTTGTTACTTAGCTGGGCTCCCTGAAGAGGGCCTGCAGACCTCAAGGATAATTGTGATAGAAGAGGTACAGTATACACGTGCAAGCTAAGACTTGTATGAGTGAATGAGGCAAAACCAATGAGGATCATGATATCCCCCTCTGTACAAATTTAGAGATGAAGAGAAAAGATGGTAAACTCACAGGGCTGTAGTTCAAGGTTAAAACATGAAAAAGGTTAAAGGTAAGAAGCAGGTTTGAGGCACCGTCGAAGCAGCAGAGCAACCCATCTGTTTTAAAATTGTGAGAACAGAAAGGTGATCGGCACCGCCTCTTTAAGGTTGCTCAGGGTGATATGTTTTTTTCTTATGCTGATGGACGGTCATAAGAGGCATCAAGGCACACAGCAGATGCGCTCTTTCTTCCCTGCAACACAGAAGTGCATAGATAAAGCTGTTGAGAGCAGGCCTGTGGAGAGCACAGTCAGCTGGCTTGGAGTTTGTCAGTTGGGCATCCAGGCCAGTTGTAATGTCAAGCCCTGCAATTGTCTCAAGCCACGCAGAGCCAGCATAAGGGTGAAAGAGCCGCGTACGGCTCCGGAGCTGTGGGTTGCCGACCCCTGGCCAAGAAACTTGTTACAACAAATTAAAGCAGAGATGCTAAAGAAGCTTTCGGAGGGTAAAAATAAAAAATTATTGAGGAACACATTCATTAGTGACCTGTTTTTGTTATATAGACAAATGTTCTTGGATATGCTCATGTATGTATGTTTTGGTGTACACATAACAATGAATCACTTTATTGAGCGTTAACGCTATTGATGCTCAAGTTGGCAGGTTTCTAGTTTGCAGTGTCTTATATCCTCTCTTTCATTGGCACTTCACTAAAAGGAGGCTGCTTGACTTTACCCACTAGTTCTTTTTTATTATCAATTTTTATTCCAGTGCTGATAAAGGAGATAACAAAAACATATTCTATGATGCCTTTTTTCTATAAGGCTAACTCAATGTAAAACAAATAATAATAAACTAAACTAAACTTTGATAGATTAAAACAGAGTGAGCAGGAGAACCCTTAGCCAAAAAATCCTAGATGCAGTAGGGGAACCATTTTTTTAAACAACGGTAGAGGTATAGCTATCCTTTATGCCTGGCCGCCGGCACCACCAACACTGCAGTGACTTACCTGTCCAACACAGAAGAATGACTTGAGCTTCCCTCTAACACACACCTCCTGAAGTCATGTTTAAGCCTTGATGCCAACCTGGAAAGCTTCTCCAGTCTCCTCAGGGTGTAGAGGTCTTGATAAGTCTTTGTTGTGGCTGTGTCATTAGTCTATTTGAGCTCAGTTATGTGCTCCTCCTGCTGGAGACCAAACTGTTTTGTAATTACCTGAATTTTTTCTCCGTACGTCATAGCCCTAATTTGCATAATCTCTGAAGGTCTTCGTCCCTATGGTCACACACAGTGGAACATTGGACCATTCTGGGGGGGCATCTTATTTCTGGGGAATGTTTTACCTGGTACTAAAAGTTCCTGGACCCTTTGACTGAAATACACCTAATGTTTCAGTTGTCCCTGAGACACTGGAGTGTTTAAAATGTCTTGTCAGTACCTCTGCAAGCTCATGTGCAGTCCTGTCCAGGCATGCTTTCTGGGTCTTCAGCCTTGCAGGGGTTGTTTTTCTGTGGGGACAGACACACCATGTGATAGCTTTCCTGGCAGGAGGACAAGCCTCTTCCACGGGCTGCATTTGGTGAGCTCATCAGGAATAGAAGGGATCCACAGACACTTTGCTGTAAGCGTTGATGATTTTAGTGCTCCCTCCTCCACATGCCTTTGAGACAAGAGCTCTTTTTTTAGGGCACACTTAAGGCTTTTGTCCTTGCAATTTTGGCTGTAGGTTTTCTCTTTGCGTCTCTCTGGGCAGATTTGTTACTCATATTTCAAGTTTCGGGCAAGCCTCAGCTATGGTTTATGGTCAGGGTAGATCATGCTTAGTGCTACTCCTTTTATAACCAAGGTCAAAAGAGTCATACTCACCAAGGTCCACATCCCCAATGTGTGTCACTGCTTTACTGAGGCTCTGCCAGTTAGTGCATCAAAACAAGGATGAACTCAAGTGCTTTTGGGTGAGAGTAGCCTTTTGGAAATGTGACTAGAGGATCTGAGATAACAGAGAAGAAAAGCTCTGTCTGTCCCTTTGGCACCGAGGGAGGTAATCAGTTGCAACGAACTCTGTGTACGCCTCTGGCACCATTTAATGATAACGTGTTTGAAAGCTGAAGCACTGTTGTTGCATATCAAGCAACACTTTATGCAACAACCTTTTCTTGACAAATGGCTTAGTACATTCGGACCGACTGAAGATCCTTGATTTGAAATGCAGAGTACATCATGTTATCTAGCCACATTTTGTAAACAAGACACAATACCCAATTTCCTTGTAAGATTGCAGTTACAGCCTTCATAATCTTGCGTATCTATCCTTTTTTATTCATATTATCAGAAGATACACTGTTCCCACTCTTCCAGAAGTGTTGTCTTGTTGAAACAAATTGCAAAGTATGTTGTTGTTTGACTAAAAATAAATGTATTTCTGTCCATTTTACAGGAAGCCCGGACGAATGTCTCTGAAGATTCTCATACCAGCAGACATTACAACTCCAGGTAACACAGTTCTTCTCTTGTCATAATTATGTGCAATGGCTGTGTATTATCAAATTGAATGTGCAAGTCACATTTAGATGTGTAGATGCGTAATGTGTACTTAATGTGATCATTTTACTGTCTGCACTGTCTTTACCGGTGTTCAGCTAGAATAGGTCTGTCCTTGCTAGGCTTAAATGGTTCATGCAAAATAGATCGATATGGCAGATGTGTGGTTTTAGGTAACCTTGCATAGGAGGAAGAAATGACACTGCAATGACAGTGACTTTGCTTTGGATATTGTAGAGACATAAAGTACAACCCCAATTCCATTGAAGTTGGATGTTGTGTAAGACAAACAATACAATGATTTGCAAATCCTGTTTAGCTGATGATAAACTGAACACACTACAGAGACAAGATATTTGTCTAACTGATAAACTTAACTGGTTTTTGCAAATATTCACTAATTCTGAATTTGATTTCTGCAACATATGCCTAACAAGAGCGGAACAGGGGCATGTTTACCACTGTGTTACATCACCTTTCCTTTCAATAACACTCAATGAACGATTGGACATTGTAGAATAGACATTGTAGACTCAATTGTAGAAGCTTTGTGGGTGGAATTCTTTCCCATTTTTGCTCGATGTACAACTTCAGTTGATCAACAGTCTTGGGTCTCTGCCATGGCATTTTGCACTTTGGATGGGAGCAAATGTTGCTTCAAAACGTGTAGGTACCATTCAGCATTAACAATGCCTTAACAGATGTAACAGTTATCCATGATGCTATGGGCGCTAATACACCCATACCATCACAGATGATGGCTTTCCCTTTTGGCCCAGAGGACAATACGTCCATGATTTCCAAAAACAATTTGAAATGTTGGCTATCAGACCACAGCAGACTTTTCCACTTTTTGCCAGTCCGTCTTAAACAAATTCAGGCCCAGAGACGCTGGCAGCTTTTCTGAATGCTGTTGACATATGTCTTTTCTTTGCATTATAGAGTTTTGACTTACGCTTATGTAGCCGTGAGCTGTTTTAACTGACAATAGTTTTCTGAGGTGTTCCTGAGCCCACTTGGTAATATCCTTCATATAATGAGTCAGTTTTTGGTGCTGAGCCACCTAAGGGCTCAAAGGTTGTGGGAATTTTGATGGAAGATATTTGTCCAGATTCTCTGAATCTTTTGATGATATTATGGACTGTAGGTGGTGAAATTCTTAAATTCCTTGTACATTGAGAATCATTGTTCTTAAACTGTTGGACTATTTTCCCTTGGAGTTGTTCACAAAGTGGTGAACCTCACCCCATCCTTACTCATAAACTATTGAGCCTCTTTGGGATGCTTCTTTGATATCCAATCCTGACATTCACCTGTTACTTATCAACCTATTCACCTGAGGAACGTCCCCAAAACAATTAAGTTTTTCACTTTGAACAGTATATATCTTGCCTCTGTACTGCATTCAGTTGAATATACGTTGAACAGGCTTTGCAAGTCATTATATTCTATTTTTATTCACCTTTTACACAACATCCCAACTTCATTGGAATCGGAGTTGTGCAACCCACTTCGATTCAATCTTCAGTCCCTTAGGATACAGACAATCCTAAGGTTAGAAAAGGTTAGAACAAAATTCTGCAATTGGGTGACTCGTCAAGTATCTCTGTCTCAGCTTTGCAATGACCTTGGGTTTTTCCGGTCTGTTTGCCTGTCCTTCCAGCCATCTGATTGAACTTGATATTCAATGGTGACTGGGTAACAGCAATACTTAACTCTTCACCAAAATTTTGAGAGCATATGGCCTCTTTCAAAACTTAGGATAATACCAGATTGTAGAAAGAAGGAACCAGGAACTTTTTTCCAAGGAAGTAGTGGTTGCTGTAACCCATTGTTGTTGGCATTTCAATTTCGGCCTGAATCCCTTGAAAGATTGCACAAATCAGGCTACCGACATGGGGGGTTATAATAGTAACTGTTTAGCACAGCTAGTGGATGATGTAAGATGTAAGCCATACAATACGAATGATCTCATAGGAGGTGATTGAGACGGCCAGCATTGTCATGTGCGACACTACAGCTAACCTTTGGCACTGAGGGGATACTTTACAGTGTTACAGTTGTATTAGTCGAATCAAGACTTGATATGAGACTAGCTCCCGTTGTTGAGTGGTTTCAAAATGTCCCAAGTGCTCAACACAAACTTAATGTGTTTTGGAGGACTCCTTTGTTTTGACTGCTGTTTTACACTCGACAACCACTGACATACTTATGCTTCTGGGCACAAAGGAGCCAAATATTAAGGAGCAATTAAATCAAGTGGGTAAGAGCTGTATGTTTATGTGGACAGCAAGTGAAATAATAACACTGAGAATATGCTAGCGTTAGGAAACCCTAAGCTTCGCAGACCCTGTCTCAGCTGTGAAAAGTCCTACACCCGTTTTAGGGAAGTGATGAACTACCTCAGAACTGAACTGCAACCCTTGTTCCTGCTGTCTGAAAGCACATAGTTCCTCAAAAGACTCTCTTCCAGTGAAGCTCATGCTAATGAAAATGCAGTGGATCTGTTTCTAAACCTGGTTGGTGATAAATTTATACTGTGTAAAAATAAAATTTCCTTTGAGAAAAGTTCATTCAACCATGGTAAAATTTATTTTTGTTTTTAGATTTCCATCCAGATGTAACCCACATCATCCTGGACAGATCTAGCTCCAAAGAACGGTCAGATATTGTTTTCATAGTTATTCTCTTTTCACATATGACATTATCTTGTTCTGTAATTCTTTGCATCTTTGCATTTTCAGGGCTGAATGAAACAAGATCTTGCCACCAGTTGTTGCAAAGAATGGCTCATCAGTGGGACTCATACTACCGTAATAGTCCACCTTTAAAACCAGCCCCCAGCACTATGAGAAGGACATCAGAGTCTGAAAGAGGTCCTTCAGGGCATACCGAGAACTTCATCGGACACCATGACTTCTCCAGCACAGTGGCTTCACATGACAGCACCACAACCAACTTGAATTTCAACACTAATTGTTTCATAGAGCCCAGTGCTGGAAATTCTCGTTCAGACTGTGTTTATCAGAGATACTACAAAGACACTCCTTGGCAAGGTGATGAAAGACAAATGGAAAGAGATTACTTGCCGCATAGTGAAATGTCAGACTTTGCCACAGAAGAATTGTCAGCAGCTGTAACTTTTCCTCCATCTTTTGCAACAGACATCCAAGAACTGAACCAAGACTGTGGAATGATGGCTTCATCATTTCTTGAGAACTACTCTGATGTCAGTAGCTGCTCCAATGCAGATGTCGGTGAACCAAGACCCTCCTGTAAATTTGCTGCTAGTTCAGTTCCAAAACCTAAAATTGGTGTGGCAGCCAAACACGGCTCAACAGAATGGATTATGCCTCATCCTGGTAACATGAATTTCTCAACTGAGAGTCCATGGCCACACATGTCAGAGACCACTTTGACTCTGCAAACCCCTCCAAATGTACATACAGGAGAACACAGAGTACAGAGTGCACAAGACATGCTAAGCAGTTCATGCAAGACAATAAACTATCATGAAGGCGGAGATCAGCCATCTGCTACATCAGACATTGTGACAACTTTGGGCAGTGAGAATGTAAATGATAATGCTCATGATGAAATTCAGAGACAAATGAATGAAACTGAGAAAAAACAAGGGCAATCTTCCAACATCCAGATAAGTTCCTCTGAAAATCTAAGTGATGGAAAAGAAGAGTACCCAGTCAGAAATAAGGAAGAGCAGATCTTGTCACTGTCCCTGAAAAGCGTGACCCCTTTCGAAGATAAGCAAGATTGCATTGATGAACAGTTAATCAAAGAAAAACCAGGGCAATCACTAGACCCCAAAGACATCACAAAGGATCCACTGGATGAAAGTGAAACGGTGAAGGAGGAAGGAAAAAGCTCTAATTCAGAAAATGAAATTTTGGATGAGCAGAGGTGCTTAGATTCCTGCTCCATAAATGGACAAGATGACACCGTCAAGATCAACTGTCAAGAGACAGAAACCAAGTACAAAACCTCTCAGTCTTCACATCTACTGGCCGATGAGGTCTGCGATTCTAACATTGTCACCAGTGAAGTGGGGGAAGGCATCAGTACCCTGGAAAACAACCCAGCCTGTTTGGAGTCGATAGAGCATCTGTCCCCCAAAAGGGTGTCAGAGGATAATGACCATTCAAACTCTCCCTCTCCTGTTGTAGATAATCATACCAGTGATGCAAGTGACAAAGATGAGACAAACATGGACAGTGACTCAGGGTCCTGCTTAAAGCCAAGTAGCCCAGACAAAGGAAAAGACCCCAGTCAAGCTCAAGATAATGAATGGACAAGTCAAATTAATCCAGATCAAAATGAGTCTGGTGTGCTTTGTGAAAGTCTATCTGTTGATACCAGCAACAAATCAATGCAAGATGTTTGTGACAGCTTTGACTCAAGCAGTGAGATGTATTCCTTACCTGAAAAGGAAAAAACAAGTTCATCAGAGAGAACGAATAAAGACTCTCCCGCCAATCAGCCTCATTCACCTGGCCAAACCCTAGAAGCACTTGAACAGGGAAGTTGTAGCCAAGATGTGGGAAATTCAAGAGAATCATTACAAGAATTGGATCTAACCACAGAAGAACCAGTAGTGCCTGCTGTGATGTATGGTGAACCTCTCTCCAGAGAGGAATCCTCATGTGACACTGAAACAAAACTGAACATGAATCCAGATGAAGACCCATCTTTAGACAGGCCTGATGATAAAGGCATCGATCATTCAAAAGACCAAGCTCCAAGCTTAAAATCTTCAACAGAAATGAGAAAACTTCTGCAGCCTGTTGTAATATTGAAGACCTCAGAATTAGTGAATTGTACAGTGAACCTCTTTCGCTGTGCAAATTGCCAACAGACAACCTCCAATGTGGATCAACTAATTGAACATCAACATTGTAGTCATTTAGTGCACAACTTTCAGTTTTGTGAGACCTGCGATATCTACCTGATGAACCATGAAGAAGCAGAAAAACATGTGTGTGGTGAAACGACAGGGATAAGGACTGCACAAAGGTCTCAAGTCAGCTTCCAGGAGAAACTAAAAAAAACAGGCAAGCATAAATGCATTAGGTGCCAGCTGAGATTTCGAAAGCTTTATCACTACGTAGCACACATGAGGATTCACACTGGCAAAACACCTTTCCAATGTGATGGATGTGGCGTATATTTTTCGAACCCTACCGGGCTACGAAAGCACAAATCTATACGTGGGAGATGCAAAATGTTAAAACTGCCAGGTCAAAATTCCAAGCCTGTTGTTGTCAAAACGGAATCACCTCCACTAAAGATCTTTGCACAGAATGATCTATCTGCAAAACTACTCCAATGTCACGTGAAGCTTGTTGACATCTGTAAAACTGATCTATATGGTAAAACCATGTCACCTCCACAGGGGGCCAAAAAACACTTTAACAAGGAATATAAGAAGAAAAATTCTGTCCTGTCAAGTCAGTGTGCTACAACTAAAAGCAGCTACAAAAGCCAGACAAAGAATAGTACCAATGGTATATTCAAATGTCCTCTTTGCCCACGACTTTTCAATTACTCCTACAACAGGAATAAGCATTTACGCCATTGTGTCAAAGATTCAGTATATGGGGGCAAAGGAAAAACTGATGGTAAATTTCGATGTCCCTTGTGCCATTCCACCTTCACTTTATCTGCAAACAGGAATAGACATTTAAAATCATTTTGCCTCAACCAGTATCTTAGCAGGCTTGGTAAAGTTAGCACAATGTCCAAACAGAAACTTGAACAGTCAAAAACTAAGGAAGCTGAACAGTTAAGGCAGTCAAAAGTAAATGACAAGAAATGTACTTCAAAAGAATGTGTGCAGATAAGGCAAGCAACCCCAGCTTCAAAAACCAAGGCTACTCCACGTTATGCATGTAACCTTTGTCCAGCAGTCTTTTTTGATAACTCTGGAAAGTACAGGCACATGAAAAAACACGAGTTGTTCAAACTCACTGGACAAGTTGTTAAGTACAGGAATTCGCTTCCTGAACCTAAAAGCAGTCAAAGCTGTAATTTTTGTGGCAAATGTTTCAGTACAATTGAGGCACTGGTAAAACATAAACGCTATCACAAAGGGGAAAGACCATTCATCTGTCTGCAGTGTGGAAAAAAGTTCAAGAGGCATGCCCATCTGATGAGTCACAAAGTTATTCACCAGAAAAGGATACAGTGTACTGTCTGCAGCAAGTTCCTTCCAACGATTAGAGAACTCATCCAGCACAGGCGCTTACATCCGAAAAGAGGGAAGCTAAAATGCCCGTACTGTGTTATGGAGATGGACCGTCCTTCACACTTCCTCAGGCATGTACGTAACCACCAAGGACAAGAAGAAAATGCAACTGAACAACAAGAGACATTGTTAGTAAAATCGCAGAAGTCCTCGGAACCTGCTGAAGAGGACAGACCAAAAGACTTACAGTGTTTGCTTTGCAGTGAGCAGTTTTCTGATGCCCTGGAGCTGAGAACCCATTGTCTGACTCATGTCAGTTCTTCAAACAAGTGTCCATTTTGCAAGAAATCTTTTAATAATCGCCGCTCAGTGCTTCGTCATATGATCAGACATACCGGTGATAAACCCCATTCCTGTAGTAACTGTGGGAAGCAGTTCTACCGAGAGCTTTACCTTGAGCTTCACAGAAACAAGTGTTTGGCTGCTCCAACCACAGCACGTCCTGACCCTAACAAAAAAAGTTCCCTCCAGTGTTCCTACTGTCCACGAATGTTAAAGAACAGAGCATGCCTAATGACTCATCACAATCGCCATGCAGAAAACGCCCTGGTTCTGTGCGTAAAATGTGGGAAGTGCTACGCATCTAGAAAAATAAAACCACATCAAAGGAACTGTAATGGTAAATTAAAAGACAAAGCTAAGTCACCAGCAGCTGCAGGAGCTGCCACAAGTGCAGCAGCAGTCACAGTTGCAGCAGCAGTCACAGCAGATCCTGACCTCAAAAGAAAAGGTTCCCGCCAGTGTTCCTATTGTCCACGGGTGCTGAAAAACACTGCACGCCTAATGAATCATCACAGATGCCATTCAGAAAACTTTCTGGTCCCGTGCTTAAAGTGTGGGAAGTGCTATGTACCAACAAAAATACAACTACACCAGGAGAATTGTGGTGGTACTTTCAAAGACAATGTCAACTCATCACCAGCCAAGCTTAGTAAAAGCACCACACAGACATTACAGAATGTCCAAAAAGCCTCTGTACCATCCAGTTCAAGCAAGATGCTTCAGATTAAATGCCCACATTGTACACAGAAGTTCAGGTACAGGTCACTGCTCCTAAGACACCTTACTTCACATACTGGTCTTCAGCCTTATCCATGTGTACACTGTGGCAAGAGATTTCAAAGTCGCATAACGTGTTCACAGCATGAAGTCTCCTGTGATGCAGCCAAGGAGAAGGGGGTGTCTGCAGATAAAAATGATTCTTCCACACAGTCATTGAACATCTCAATTCTCAGAGAGTCAGTACAAAAGCCTGAAATTGAAGGAAATGCTGAATTCAAGTGCAAATTCTGCACCAAGATTTTCCTGAAACCATCCAGCCTGAGACATCATATTCTGACACACAATGAAGTCAAGCCTTACCGTTGTAAAGCCTGCGACAGCTGCTTCTCAAGGTATGACCATTTAAAGGTACATCAGTCTCGGTGTAGAGTGAAAAGGCAGCGCTTGCAAGTTTGTATTCCCAAAATCAGCCAAAGTGATGTTGGCAAAGGTTGGCAACTGAAGTTTGGCCTTGATTCCACTGTGAAACAGTTGACATTCGAATGCACAGTCTGTTCAAGGAGCTTTCCAACTGAGTCCAAACTGTCTCGACACAATACTATATACCATGTTGAGAAATTGTACAAGTGTCCAAAGTGTTGCTCACCCTTCTCTCATGCTAAATCTCTGAAGCAGCATATGAGGATGAGAAGGTGTAGAAAGGTCTCCAAAGTAACATCAGCATCTCAACCACCAGACGAAAACTCATCCACTGTAACCCGGATAAGACGCTCGGATGAGCTGCAAAAATCGGTTCTTCAGAGTTTCCAGCCGTACTATAACAAAAGACACATATATAAGTGTAGCCATTGCCCTCGTAGTTTTGAATCTCCTCGGCATTTAACCATGCACACTCGCCTGCACACGGGAGAGAAGCCATACCCCTGTGAATATTGTGGTATGAGATTTGTCAGGAAAGATTATGTGAAGCGTCATTACCCAAAGTGCAGCAAGAAAGGTATGAAAAGTAAAGTGCTTTGTGATAGATGTGGTGGATTTTTCTTGCCTATCAAGCTAGAACTTCACAAAAAAAACTGCACCCTCTCACCAAGCTCATCAGAGTCAGCAGGTAGCCAAAGGCAACAGTCAACCTCTAAAACCCCACCTAAAGGCTTTTCCTGTGCATACTGTAGTTCTCGTTTTTTGCTGTTCTCACAGCTCCAAGAGCATTTCACAAACTCACACAAGATGGAAACGATGGCACCCCTTGTGACTGCTGCTCCCCTGCAACATCATCTGTCAAATATTCCAAGTATAAAGGAGGAGCCTGTGGTTGAAAGCTCTAGTGGTACCAATGTGATATGTAATCTAGATGCAGCCTTAGATATGGAGGTGTCTGACCAATACTTTTGTGAAGAGTGCAACATGTCCTTTACATGTAAAAATGGACTAATGTCTCATCAGCGAGTACACAGAACCGAGTCTGCCTACAATTGTAAAAGGTGCAAGCGAGGTTTCTGGAATAAAAAGCTGTATCGCGATCATTGCAGGAAATGTAGAGGCCCACGTGTTTCAGAGAGCAGTTCGTCACTACAGGTGGAGGTCCCCTCGAAAGCAAAGATTGATTCTGCACTGAATGACTCCAGATGGACTGACACTGAGGTATTGCAGACAAACGCCCCCTGCCAAAAGGACTCAGTGGATGAGTCCTTGAGAAAACCACAAGTAGAGCAGGAACAAAGAATCCCAAGTAAAGAGAAGAAACCTGT
This sequence comes from Thalassoma bifasciatum, assembly GCA_008086565.1. Lineage (NCBI taxonomy): Eukaryota > Metazoa > Chordata > Actinopteri > Labriformes > Labridae > Thalassoma > Thalassoma bifasciatum. Next base: position 445,042 of record RPOG01000297.1, on the reverse strand, counting down.
GCTGTACCAATGTTCAGAGTGTGATAAGAGTTTCTCAGATGGTTTAATGCTCATCAGTCACCTTGAAGACCATGGGAGACAGGAACTAGAGAGAAAGCGTAATGCATGTTTTAAGTGTGGAAAGTCATTTGCTAGCGCTGGGAATCTTCAGAAACACATGAGGGTCCATCATGTCAGCGACATCAATTATCCTTGTCCTGACTGCTCTGCGACTCTTGGCTCTCAATCTGAGCTTGAAATCCACAGATCATGCCATGACCAAAGTAGACCATATCCTTGCAAATTGTGCTGTCAGAGGTTTTGGACAAGACCATCTTTATATAATCATTACAGGGAGGCCCATCCAACAGATGTACATACTTGTCGTTTTTGTAATAACGCCTATGCTGCCAAAAAGTCGCTATCAAGACACTACAGAGCCTGGCATCATAAAGAGCTGCAGGGACAGGGGAAAAAAATGCAAGAAAAAAGCAGAAATGACAAGCAATCCAGCAGTCAACAGAGCTCTGCTGAAAGCAATGGAGAAGGAGACCACAGTAGTGGGGACAGTGACTCAGATTCTGCTCCATATTTCCCATGCCATGTGTGTGGCAAAACTTTCCAAACATCAGAGAGTCTAGAGGATCATCAGCGGTGTCACCTGGGTGAAAAACCACATGAATGTGAGGAGTGTGGTAGATGCTTCTTTCAGGCATCCCAGTTGCAGCAACATCAGCGCATGCATAAGTCTGAGTTTCAGTGTCAGCTATGCGGCAGGGGATTTGTGACTCGCTTTGCTCTGCGTAAACACAAGCAATCCCACTGGAAAAGCCGTTCATACCCATGTTCCAAGTGTCACTTCAGTTTCACAGGACTCTCACAGTTGGAAGAGCACATGTCCACCCATCGAGAAGAGAGCTTTCCATGTGATATATGCAACCGTGTGTTTCCCTCCAAGAGTAGTAGAGTCGAGCATCGAAAAAGCCACTCTGAGTCAAGGGAGTCCCAGCCTTCAGTTTCAAGGAAAGAAAAGGAAAAGTGTGTGTCTCCTGAGCTTAAATATCGCTGTGGTGTGTGCAATGAACGTTTTAGAGACCCTGAGGAGCTGTCTGAGCATGGCTGCATTGCTGCTAAAGAGCGACTGTATTCTTGCTCAGACTGCGATAAACACTTCCTGCATGCATCGCACCTGAAAAAGCACAGGGCCACCCATAAAATATCATGTTCTAGTAGTGAATACCCATGTAATCATTGCAACAGGAGCTTTTCTTCATCCCAGGATTTTCTTAGTCATGCTAAGACCCATGCTGAGTCTGCAGCAGAGAGTCATTCCCAGGGGAAAGATAAAGATTCTTCCCAGGGTTTCATCTGTCCAGTTTGTCACCAGTGTTTCACCACGGCCATAGAACTGATTGGCCATTTTCCTGAGCATCCTGATGGTACATTTGACTGCAAAATTTGCAGAATGTCATTTCCTTCTGAGAGTAAGCTTAGAGAGCATGAACAGGAGCAAAGTCATCTGATATCTGGATATGAATGCACAAAATGTGGCCAAAGCATTTCCAGGGGCACTGACATCCTCCAACACAAATGTTCCCAAAACCAGACTGAAGACTCAAAGCTTTCAGCTAGAACCTCAACTGAAACTCGTCATCCTGCAGCAGGAGAGGAAGAAGAGGTTGATGTCACTGGAGAGGATGTATATGATTGCATTGTTTGTTCAATGCAGTTTTCATCCAAAAGTAGTCTTCTGGAGCATCAAAATAGTCAGCACCCGAACGAGAAACCATTCAAATGTGAGCTTTGTGGGAAGAGGTTTGCCCTGAGACGGTACCTAAAAAGGCATGAGCTAAGACACAGCAAAATATTGAATCGCAATCAGTCGACAGAAAATTCTCTCCACTGTACTTCATGTGATATTAGGTTTGGTACAGTGGAGGAGCTGTCTCTTCATTTGAGACTTCATGATGAAAAAGAAGGTAGAACACACCGATGTGATATGTGCTACAGGTCTTTCAGCGACCGGTCTTCACTGAGGCAGCACCAAGAAAGTCATGTTGGCCAAATTGTATATGAATGCACAGAGTGTGACAAAGCATTTGCTTTCCCTCATCTACTGGAGGAACATCAGCAGACACATGTATGATCCTCACTGGAAGGGTACTAAAGGATTTGATGTTTTATACCCTTGATCTTGAGTTTTCTTGGACTCTAGGACACCTATCTTACTTGAATTTATTTTCATGCCTTATACCTGACAATGTACCTCCACTGGTAAACATTGCTATTCAGATGTGTTTTGTAATTCTGGAAGTCTTGGTTCAGTGTTTCTTTCTTTTGTTTTTAAATTGACACTGTATAGCTTTAAGTTGTAGTGGATTTTTTTTTTTTTAGTTTAATTAAAAAATGCATTTTGGCAGTGCTTGTACATAGACAAAATGTGTAAAGTTGATAAATATCCTGATATCCTGTAAAACAGAACTATACATAGGGACAAAAATGTTCATGGAGTGTTGTGATAAGGGCAAATTTTTAGGAATCAAGGATGATCCTGTTTTTTGTTATATCTATTTTTGGTAATTATTAGATCTTTTGCTTGATGTAATATTTCAAACAGATTAACTTCTCATGTTGGGCCTTTGAAATATTCAGTTCATCATGTTCCTGTATTTTTATTGTTATATTTTTGATACAAACATCTTGTACAGATGTTTGAAACATGTTCATACTGTATATTTCTCATGATCTGAAGATATTACTTTCATGTAATTCCAAATGCTTCCTTCACAAAGGAGTAAAGTGAACTAGAAAATGCACTCTTGTGTGTCGTGTGTCTTTATTTTTTATTTATTTGTTTTATTCATTTAATTATTATTGTTGTTGGGTTTTTTGGGGGGGGTTTTTGGGGGGGGGTGTCTTTGATTTTGTGTGACGTAAACTGAGCAATTGAAATTCTGACTTTTTGTGAATGCATCTGAAATAAAGTAGTGAAGAAGAGAACTCCTTCAAATTTACAGCTAGCTGCACTGGTCAAAGTTTAAAGCTACAAAGCTAAAAAACGATAAAAATGTTACAACAAAAATAGAGAGAGATCACCCAACATTACAGACTGAGTGATGCTTTAAAATGCTTTTCTCAATGTGGTCATCTTATGAAATAAGATGACCACAAAGTAATTTTGAGAAAAGTTTGAATTTTTAGAGAAAAAAAAAAAATCAAAATTTTGCTTTCATCACAGAATTTTGACTCTAATTAGCAAAAAAAAAAAAAAAAAATGGACAAAGCCACTTTTTCATTTTATATATTATAAACTGGTGGAATCTGGCTTCTTCACATTATTCTTGTTAAATTAAAGAAAATCTTCTCTTCAAACAGAAGGGGTGTGTCAAATAAATGCATTGGTTATAAGGCTACTTTGTCGTCTTTGACACTCTTGGTTTATTTTATTTTTTTTTCTGCATGTTCCGCAAACGGTCACTTTTTTGTGTTTTAAGAATATTGTCACCCTATTTTTATAAAGAACATATACATATTCCATAAATATAAATTCTGTCAATAACGTTTGTGCAGGAAAAGTCGCTGATGACTTTTTGGTAGTTAGTATGAAAAAAAAAATCTGTTACTTTGAATTTTGGTTTCAAACTTGCAAAAAAAAATTCAGTGCATCACGTGACCTGCAGTTCAGTGGCAGGTCGCCATAGATATTATATAGAGATAATATAATAATCATAAATGAATTATTATATAATAACATAATTTAGAGATAATATATCTCTATTTAATGTCTATGGCAAGTCGCGATGTGGTCGCGGTGAGCTTCTACGAGCCAAACCCCACACAAACATCAAGCACTTTCTTCAGTTCCGTCTACTGCGCATGCGCGGACCAGCCTCTTGTGTCTTTCCGTTGGTTCCGCGCCTGCCGCCTGCTATGTGTGCTCCCTTGCAGCTCCGCAGCTCTCGACCACCTCGAGCTCGGCACTGACCCTCCTCTTGGTGGAGTATCACGGTTTTTCCTCCACAGAGCTGCGCAGAGCAGCTTCCCTTTGAGGCTGCATGGTCTCTGCATGAGCAGATGTCTGCTGAGCCATTTCTCCTCCTCGTGTCCAGCTATTGTGGCTTTCACTGTGACGGATAGCAACGTCGTGGGTCTTGCAGCTGGTGAGTACTTGGACGAGAAGCGCCTGGGTTTTGTGCAGGATCTGGTTCAGGAGGAAATTTCCACACATTTGTTTCTTTGGCCTTCTCCATGAACATAGCCGGCCACCTCCCCCCGGTTAGCCCCCTCTCTCTCACTCTCTCTCTACCAACCTCTCTGAGATGACTGGAGAAGAAGAAGGAGGCATCCCGAGTGTTGTGTATGTGAGAGGAAGGAGAAGAGCTAATAAAACGCTGCGAACAAGGAGAACTCATATGAAAGGTTCACTTACAGAGAATTTCAGCTTGAAAATGTGGGACAGGGGAGTGTGTAAGAGTAAAGGGTGAATATGCTCGGTTTGCTTGTTAGCAGTGTGTCCAGCTAACGAGCTAACAATGCATTAGCGTCAGACACTAGCTTTGTTTGTTGTTTGGTTGATCACCTCATGTTCAGAGGTTTGTTTAGCCTGTTGAAGGTTTTGCCCACTTTAAATATGCAAACAAGACGCGCATTTCCATAATCTTGATATTTAAATGTCACTGACTTGTTTTACGGTGGTCTTTCTGTTTCGGTATCTTGATGCATGCAAAACTTGGGGCAGGCTATTTTAACTACATGTTAGACGACAGATGTCAAAGAGTATGGAGAAGGTAATGCATGTGTGAAGTTGTAACCCAAATATGTGCACAACACGTCTGAAGCGACAGCGACCCTGGTTGAACAATGCTGGGGAGATATTCCTCTTGAGTGATTCACGACAATTTCAACTCTGTGGCAGTGGTGTGCAATACAGAAAATTTGGTATTGATTCGATACCAAGTAAATATGGGCAAATATCGCTGATATCAATTCCAACATCAATGCATTTTGCATAGAAAATAAGTTTGTCAAGTTAGTCAGGAGTAACACACAACCACTAAAACTAATGTTTCCGTTCATCAATGAAGGTTAATAACCAATTTTTCAGCCAAAAAAAAACAGTTACGTGCTTTATTTTTTCTGCTTTTTCCATAAAAAGGAAAATTCAAATGCCCATTAAAATCAATAATTATTATATTTAAGTATTGAATGTATCATTTTGATCAAACAGCTTGCACATACAGAAAGATCAAATATTACAGACACATAGTAATATCAAGGAAATCAGCATTGTACTGATAATTTTAAGCATCGATCTCATTGGCATGTTTTGACCAATGCTGATACCAACCTTGGTACTTATATATAGATATTTTAGATCGATTTGCCCACCACTACTCTCTACCTTGTAATCATGATCCCATGTGGGGTCACCTGAAATGTCTAGTATTTGACAAACAAAAACATGAACTGAGTATTATTCTTTGCAAAATTTAAACACAACACTCAATCTCAAAGAACTGCATTCTTTATTTACACTTCCTTGTATATAAATCTAGTTGAAATACAATGCAGCATATAAAACTATCTGAACTGGTGCATCTTGATTGACAGCTATGATCATATGACTGCAAAGTTACCACTACTTGAGTTTACTCACTTTAACCTGTATGAGCATCAACTTGCTGAGTAGGGAAAAACAGAAAACAAATGGAAAGATTTCTTCGCTCGCCTGGCCTTGTGAAGAAAAATCTAAGAGGAACCCAAATCACTACGACAGCATGTTGTGGCCACATGTGGAAATAAAAACTAAATTTTCGAGAAAGAAAACTTAAATTATTCAAGCTCAAACAATAAATGATTTGTTTTTCCCCCCACTTGTTATAAAATTAACGTTTAAAACCAGTGGTGTACACAGAGGGGTCAGCACTGTAGAGTTCCCTCTCTGGAGACAAAGTTTACACCAAACTGCCTTCTTGTAAGCCAAAATAAATGCTGCAGTGCCTTCCTGGTTTGGTTCCCACTAATCTTCCCTGGCTGTTTGGCTGTTTGAAACATGATAAACTGACCTCCTGGGGGCCAAAATAGGCTGAAGTGTCCTCTTGGGAACCAAAATGTGTGCTGTATTTGCCTTTTTTTCTTTCGCCCCTGCCCTTCAAAATGACTGTGTACACCTCTGGTTAAAACAGTTAGTGAGCGGGCACTGAAAGCGTCCTTGGAGGGGAGCTTTGACATTGCTAGGGCAATGAAGCCACATACTATTGCTGAGACATTAATTCTAGAAAGAAACTGTCTTTCGGATTGCCAGAAAATTGTGATTTAAAAATGGGGTCACTTCCCAAATAAGGTTGAGAACCACTGCTTTAGGAAATGACAAATCAGTGAAATAGAGAAGCATTGCAGCATCCTAAAGTCTTTCAAGCACTGTCCCTGTTGCAACAGTTCCTTGAGAGACTAAAGCCTCACTACAACAAATAAAAAGCTATACTGTCACTGAAGGCCTTGTAAGTGATGTCATCAAAGCACACTGACTCGCTAATGATGTTTTTCAATGATGTTTTCTGGTATTTTTATGCTACATTGGAATTTATGAAGTCTCACTGCATGTGAAAGATCACCAGCTCCCCTTATTAGGGATCAAAAATCCTAAAATGCATTTTTAACCAATCCAGACCATCATACTGTTAGGGATGGGTACCAAAGTATGTCCTTTTATAGGTAAAGGTATTTTGTCAGTAGTACAGAGTATCGATCGGCACCATGTTTTGATACCTGAACGCTTCCTTGTGATTGTGAGGGAGTGGAAGACGAGGTGATTTCCATGCTGTACACTGGCACGGAGTAGGAAGAGCTGGGTTTTGATTTGTGGAAATCACTGTGTAGCTGTAGCTCAGTCATTAGATTGTAGTTGATTTTACTTGAGTTTTGTTGAAGACATTTGTGAAAAAACTGGGATGTTACAGTACAAACAGTTAGGGGTGTCCCGATACAATATTTCCTTCTCCGATACGGTACTGATATTGCAGTTTTGAGTACTGGCCAATACCGACATTAGTTTGAGATAAAGTTTGTGACATTCAGCTCTATTTGCTTGTCTTCAAGGCATGATGTTCAAAGTATAAATGTATTAAACTTCCCCAGTTCAGTGCCATCACAGGAAACTTGTGCATGACGAATTTTGCTACCAGCCGCAATGTCTTTTTCTGGCTTGACAAAAAACAGCTGTCACTATTGGCCAACACATAACGAGTATTCCTTCCTGCTTTGTTACTACCTGAGCTCATGCTGTTGTTATGTACTTTTTAAGCTCCCTGATACTTTTTGTATCAGGGAGCTTATATCGGAGATTTTAGATGCAGGCCGATACAATCAGGTATTCATGTTTTGTTTTGTTTTTTGACGATATCAGACGGTTATCAATATAGGATCAGGACATCCCTACAAACAGTTGAGTTTTGTTTTGATATGTTTTTTAAAGTTCATATATTGAGAAATCAAGATGTTAAGATTATTATTTTTTAATACTCGGGGGGTGGTCTGAAGCCGTAGTTGTTGTGAGTCTTAATATTTTTCGCAGATCTGATGGTTTTGGTGGTCGGTCCTTGTCTCTTTAGGTTGGTCCAAGTCTTTTTATGGTGCATTGTAAGACATGTCTGAGGTGCACCATTGAGTAAGATTCTGGAGGAAAGAAAAGTTCAAGACAGCAGTGACAAGCATAGCTGTTCTTGGTGTGCTCTTCACTGATTTGAGCCCCTGACCCCAATTGGATAAATTTGCTCCACCTTCCCAGTGCTTAAAAACCCCACAAGGGGGTATCTGGGAGAATGGCCATTCACAGCCTTGTGACTGTAACTGGCGTCAAACTGCCTCTTCTGTTCTTGTCCAGTAGGCTTTGGCTTGTTGAAGACCCCAGTCATGTGCATTGATGCAGGCCAGAGGTAGCTAGTGATACCAGATTGTTTTTCCTCCAAAGCTAGTCATCATTTTATTGCGTACAGTATTAAAAGAAAATTTGAAAAACATGCCCAAAAAATTGCATAGTAATGGAGCTAATCTCAAGTTGTTTCCTTGTTATGCCTCTTTATAATTGATGTATTGAAACCATTTTATAAATGTTGAATTGACTAGACTAACAGTACATTATAGATTACAATCAGTTTTCAAATGTCCTTGAGAATTATTATTGCATGTGTCCCATTTGTGATTATCCATTTCCCCATTGTGACATTGTCTTTTTTGTATGGTTTACAGGGAACATCCTTGCATGACTTCAACACCTGGATTGGCCTTGCCTGTTTGACTGCCATGATGCTTGGTTTACAGGGAAGTGCTTCATCCTCAAAAGTGTTTCGTTGTGTGGCTTGTTCAGCCACCTTCACAGGATTGGCTTCCTTACTTGTACATCAGGCGTCTCATGCTACTGCACTTCCGAGGGCAGTCACCCCTCCACAGGATAGCAGTGGCTCCCAAGGAACACCATTCTCAAGTCTGGACTCATCTAGTGAGCACCGAAGTCCCTCTACCTTACTTTCTGAGAGCCCTTCACCTTCTCTTTATATTTGTGATTGTGGAGAGGAATTTCAAGACTTTGGTCAAATGCTTGAGCATAAACAGTCACACGTCTCTCATCCTCTGGATAATAGTACTCTCTCTGGACTGGAGTGCGATAAAGCTCCACCAGCCCAACACCCAACCCACTTGTCATTCAGTTCAACTGTAAACCAGCCAGATTCTGTCCTTAGATGTCTCTCCAACTCAAGGCCCCCAGCAGCTGAAATGTCCATGTTAACACACAGTAAAGCAGATGAAAGCTCGGAAGAAGGTGTTACGACGGTAACCACTACCAAAGGCCTGTGTACACCCCCTCCAGATGAGAGAGACCTACAACTTCAAAGCATATCTGAGACTGTAGAGAGCATGCATTCCCAGGGCCCAACAAATTCTGTACACAGTAGTCAAAATAACTTGAGTCTACCCCAAAACAATGCCCTCATGAAGCTAATAGCATCAGCATACAATAAGTCCTCTCCAGCCTCTCTGTCCCAAGATCAGGACAATATCATGGTGACTCCTAAACAAGAAACGGTCCAAGTTGACATAACACCAGGACCAAAAACTGAAGTACCCCCCATTAATGATCTCTCCATTGCACAGTTAAGGCGTTTGCTTGCAAAGCCTGGTATCAAGACAAAGGCTCCATCCATAAGCAAAGTGCTGGAGTCTAGCAAAAAGAGAATTGTCTCTTTAACTAAGACTTTTTCACCTGTTGTGGTTCTTGAAACACGTCAAAAGCTCAAGGACCCTGGCAGTAACGGCACATATGGGACATATCAATGTGGTCGCTGTCGCCGGGTCTTTCAAGACTTGGACAGACTGACAGAGCATCATTTCCTGCACAAAAAAGAGAGGATTAAATGTTGTCGTCGTTGCAAACAGCTGATAATTGGGCGTTTGCCTTTACGTGACAATCACGTGTGCCCTCATTTGGGAAACAACACCACACAGTTATCCAGCTCTTCAAAAAACACCAAGGCACCATTTGCCACTAAAATAATGCCATTCCATAGTCAAAACAATGCAAGAAAAATTTTCTTTTGTCCATTGTGCAAGCACAGCTATGCACGTAGATGGAACCTAAAAATGCACAAGTGCCAGGGTCCCAGATCAGCACCTCCTGGACTGGTCAATTCTTCCATTCAGAAAGCGTTTGTATTAAGATCAAACAGTAAAACTCAAACAGAGTTGGGGGTTGAAGCTGGATCAATTGCTAAAAGCATTGCAGTGGGCACCGAAAGTGCTGGTCATATTAAAGTAGAAGTGCCATCTCCAGGTTCAGATCAGTCTGCAGTTTCACAATTGGCCTGGGCACATCCAGCAAAGAGCTTCTCCCCATTTTACCCAAAATCTTCCACAAAGGAGCAAAGCAACAATGGTGCTTTGAGTGGGATTTTGCTCCAGCAAGGAGAAGAAAACAGTTGCTGGGATGCAGCAGCAGTTGTTAAAGAAGGTGATGATCAAGGGCAGTGGACAATGCCCCTGGATGATGAACTGGAGTTGCTCAACTCTGCAGGGAAAGCTGGTGCAGAGGGGACTAAATCTGGGCTCGTCAAACATGCAGAGACATCGCAATCAGGCCTGCGTTACTTTGTCAGAGATGGTGTAAAACGTTACCCTTGTACTCGGTGCCAGAAAACCTACAGTCGACCTTGCACTTTGAGGCGCCATCTCCGACTGTGCGGGTTCAGACCACGGGGACTAGGGGCTATAGCACAAGGCAGCACTCAGGGTGACATGTCATCAAATGCCAACAATACCAGACCAATGTTTCCTTGTTTTGTTTGTGGGAGAGTCTTTAACCGCAAAGACAACATGATGGTTCACAGAAGGAAGTGTCAGTTGAACCGAACAGTGTCAGGTGCAGTTGGAAGTGTTCTGCAGCAGAGTATGCCAGTTGCTGCAGCAGAAAATCAGACCCAAGTGGATGATGGAGGTAACTGGGGCATCATGTCACTGCCCTCAGTACTTCCAAGGAGGGTGACATGTGAGTGTGGTGTTGGGTTTACATCCCCCAGACTTCTCCTAGAGCATTTACAAAAACATGCTCAAGAATCATACACCTGCCCAACTTGTGGAGAGACTGTCAGTTCCTGGGCTGATTATGAAGTGCATCTACAAATCCATATGCATCCTCATCACCAGCTGCTCAAAGGAATACAGCCGAAAAGATCACAATCCCTTCTGGTGAGATTTCAGCAGCCAAGGCCTCAGCAGCATTCTCCCCAGCAGCAGCTTCCCCAGCAGCAGCTTCCCCAGCAGCAGCCATCACAGTCAGTTCACCAGCCTCCACAGAAGCAAGCTGTCAAGGTAGCAGCACAGGTTTCAGATCCATCTCCAAAACAGCAACGACTTATGTGTACACGATGTGGCAACACTTTTGCCACTCGTTGTTCCCTAAGAAGACACCTAACGTGGAATCGATGCAAAGGTGCACGAGTTACAAACCAGCCCTCAAACCCACCCAAAAGCTATCACTGCTCCCACTGCAACTCTGACTTCCCAAACACAATCAGTCTTTTATTTCACCAGAGGAGTGGTGCTTGCAAGCCTGCCATAAAGCCTGTGCGCTGTCCCGTTTGTCTTCGCTGGTTTGGGACTGTAGACAGTTTGCAGAAACATCTGCTTACCCACAAAGAGTCTGAGTCGTATCGCTGTGACGTTTGTCAGGGTACATATCCAAATCTGAAATCGCTCAAAAACCACCGTAGGAGGATCCATCGCATCATGGCTGGAGACATTAATTCAAAAACACAAGAATTGCTAGCTTCTTAGAAACATTTCATATTCAAAAAACAGAAGACTTATTTGAAAGTTGAATATTTGAAAACAAAGCTTATTACTTAATTTTGGAAATTTATTCCAAACTGCCATTAGTTTTTGTTTGGTTTTTAAACTTCCCAGAGATTGCAAAGACATTGTACAGCCACTGACTTTTTATACAGCTCTGAAGGTGTTAAGCCTGGTTTATGCTTTCCGCGTCCGTGTGCTGTGCTCCGCCCAACGCGGAGAAATGACGGAACTTTCACACCCACGACCCCTCAAACGGAAAATTTCTGCATCACACACCTCCGAAAATTTCTAACTCCTGTGCGGAGACGCGCGGACAACATGGCAGCAGACCAGGAGTTTCAAGTGTAAAAAGTGCGAAAATACAGGTATTTATATGACTCATGACACAGAGATCACCTTGTTAACTGTGTGATGGCTAGTCCCTGTGGTCACACTCTACAGAGAGGAGGAAAAGGCGAAAAAGTAATGGTTTAAACAGTGTAAACAAAGGCAGACTTTTTCCACTCCAGTTAAATGCTCTGGTAGACGTGTTCAAGCTATTCATTGCCCCCTGCAGTTTGGGAAGGGAAGCGGACAAACGGCGCGCGGACGAAAAAAAAGCATCAAAGCCTCACGCGTTCCCTCATGCGGATCTTGGGTGTGTTTTTCTGCGCGTCTCGTCCGTGTGGAAAGTATAACCCAGCCTTTAGGCTTTTATACTTATTTCCATCCGCGCGCCAACTGTTTGCTTCCATTCCCAGACTGCAGGGGACGATAAATCGCAAGAACATGTCAATCAGAAGTTCAACTGGAGCAGAAGAAGTCTGCCTTTGTTTACACTGTTTAAAACATTACTTTTTCGCCTTTTCCTCCTCTCTGTAGAGTGTGACCACAGGGAATAGCCATCACACAGTTAACAAGGTGATCTCTGTGAGGGAGACCGCTTGAGGGAGCGTGGGTGGGAAAAGTACGTAATTTGTCCGCGTTGGGCGGAGCGGAGCACGCGGACGCGGAAAGCATAAACCGGGCTTCACTGTAGCTTGCCAAATGGAAAAAAAGGCTTTTAGTAATATATATTGTTTTATCATCCTCATTCCTGAAAAACATAACCTTGTCCTAAGCTTGTAAATGAGTATTTAGTAGTCAAACTTTTATCACATGATTGTGATGTAGCTTGCTATTTGTTGTCAATAAACTTACCAGAATGTTTAACATATTGTTTTGAGAAATGATATTGAGGCTTCTTAAACACTTTTTAATAAAATACTGTATAATGATGGAGCAAAGGAGTTTCTTCTTTGAACATTTTGTGACAGCACACGTTTTCAAGACAATAATAAAAGTGGAAGTATTTTAATAGCTAATAAATGCTTTTTTGTGCTGAATGTTGCCAAAGATTAGCATCTATTGAAAAATATCAAATGGAAAAAATATATTTTTTATCCAATTGTTGTAATGTCTAATCATTTCGGTTTTATCAAATGAAACATGAATGTTTTTGTAACAAAAGATGAAGTTTATTGTTAGCTGACATTGGTAACACTAAGATGGCTCTTGTCCAGTTCATCGATGTCTGAGTTTTACTAATAAGCAATATTCCACAACAAAACATGCTGCCACGTGAATTTGAGGGATGCTTAAATCTCTGCAGTCTTAGGCTGTCAACACATGCAGTGCACCGAGCTGGATGTGGAAACAGTTTTTGAAACAGAAGACCTGCCTGTCTTAAGATCTTAACAGAACCCTTGGTAGATCACCCTCGTCCTTGGCCGTGGCAGCAGTGGACCGAGTGGGGATGGAGGAAAGGAGGGTAAGCTCAGTCATGGCAGAAGTGAAACTCACCACAGTTAAAACATTGCATTGTAAGTCACATACTAGTAGATAAGTTCAATCAACAAGTGCAGCGTGTAAAGTCGGGTAGTTAAAGAGGCATACTTCTCTGAGCACAGGATTTTTGTTTGGAGTCCACTTGTTTAGCTTTATCTGAATTTTTAAAATCATTCAACTCTCTACACATTGTGTTTCACCATGAGTCTACATAATAAATGAATAACTAAATCATTCACCGTATGTTGAATATCAGGTAGTTTTATTTAATTACTTGGATATCACTAATATTAACAAGGGAACTAAGACATGCTAAGTACATTAAGTAGAAAGTTTAAAAACTGAAGTCTGAAAGAATTTTTGGCCCTACTACCCATCAGTTATGAACAAATACAATCAGGTTTTTATCCATCAATATAGACTTTTTTTCAGAATGTAACAATTATCACACCATTTTCATTTATCTTTGAACCCCATGATTGGAGCCAAAATAATGCCTTGAGTGTTTGGTATTAAAATTTGAATTCCAAAATAAAAACACCTCCAGAAACTAAAAAAAAGTATTTTCATATGGAAATCAACTCTGCAGTTCTCCACCTTCCCACTGTCTTCAGTTTACACATCAGGGTGCTCTATAATGCTTCACAGAAACCAAACAATGAGAAATTATATGTCCCTTAATTGGAACACTATCAATGCATATACCTGTTATACAGTCACTTACAGTAACTGGGACAAGGAGCTATAGCACAAGGCAGCACTCAGGGTGACATGTCATCAAATGCCAACAATACCAGACCAATGTTTCCTTGTTTTGTTTGTGGGAGAGTCTTTAACTGCGAAGACATGATATTTCACAGAAGGAAGTGTCAGTTGAACCCAGCAGTGTAAGGTGCAGTTGGTGGTGTTTTGTAGCAGAGCATGTCAGTTACTTCAGCAGTCAATCAGACACAAGTGAAACAATATCAGTGCACATACCTGTTTTAGAGTACTTACAGTTTTTCATAATAAATGTTTTTTCAGTGCCTTTGTTCTGTTTTATTTTCATTTTTGGGTGTCTATTGAATTGAACTTTATTTCAGTACCAACAGGATGGCTACCAGAGTAGGTACTTTTATAGGTACAGACCAAATTCTGTCCCCAGTACCAAGAACAAATTCACAAAAATCCATGTTTTAATACCTGAACACTTCCTTTTGACTACCATGTAGTGAAAGAGTAGGTGATTTTTCATGCCGCACAGGGGCATGGAGCAGAAAGAGCTGGGTTTTAATTTGTGCATTAAAAATAAAAAATAAAAAAACACTATGTTGCCATAAAAGTTGATTAACTTTTGTCCAGGGTTTTTATGTTGAAGAAATTAGTGAAATAACTGTGATATTACAGTGTAAACAGTTGATTGTTGTTTTGAAATAATTTCTGAAAGTTTATATATTGAGAAATATATATTAAAACTGAAATAGTCAGAGGGTTTATTATTTAAACAATTTTTTACAGTTATTAAAAGCACACAAAAATACCAAATCCAAGGCTACTGTTGAGTGCCAGTATCGATTACTGGTTCAAACGTGAAAGGCACCCATCTCTAAATCAATCAGTCAACTTTAATTACATAGAACTTTTCATGCAAATGAAATGCAGTTCCAAGTGCACTACAGTGATTGGACATTTTTTTCATAAAATACATAAAAAACAAAGAACAGCAAAAGGGCAAAAATGTGTTAGAAGAAAGGATTTTACAGTCGAGACCAATGCACACCACTAAAGCATAGTTTAGAAATAATAATAAGCTAAGCTTTTAACCCCCAGTACCAACATTGACGTCCAAAGATGAATAACAACTCATAGCGAACTCATTACACCAATAACCAGACTTCCTGTCCGAAGACCAGTGTGGTTATTAAACTCTTTGGATCTCTCCCATCCTATCTCCTATAACAAAAAGAAATGATAATGGACACCATACAAAAGCTCGGGTCTTAGTGGTTACGGTTCATGTTTTGGCTTCACTCTGCACCATCATTGTCACTGTTCATTATAAATTAATCAGAGGTGGACCTCCGGACGGTAGGTGTCAGAATAACAGTGTTGAATCCGGACTCGTGGACATTGAAGCCCGCCACTCGTCGAAGAAAAGGTCGGTCCTTCCTCCAGGTTGATGAGGCTAAGATGCTAGCTGCTAGCTGCTTGCTTTCATCGCAGGGTAGTTTTCCAGCTTGTGGCCATTAGGTAACGACCAACGACGGACCGTTCGCAGATGGAAGAGCACTTTTATCTAAAAAAGTGACAGAGTTTAACTAAGAGTGGTTGAATGTGAAGGTAAGATAGCATTATTTCCCATGAGCTAATTCAGGCTAGTGTTAGCATTTCAGGCTAGCAGCAAGCGCGGGTACAAATAAAGACACACAAATAAGATACACGAGTTGTTTACATGGTTCTAAAATGTTTAATTTCCTAAAGACCCATAAAGAGTTGAGTGTATGGCGTCTAAAAACTGATGTGTTTTCTCTTTGGCACGTTGTCATCTTGCAACCGCTGGTAGGAAATATTGACGTGGGGTGGGTGGTCTATCATTACTTTGTGACACTTGCTTTCTGGTAGCAAAAATTACTATTAAATGTTATGAGGCGTTTCTTGTCCCTCTAATCCATGGCTTATATATTGCGTCTTGTGTTTGTAGCTTAAATTTATCAACTATTCACGTTATTTGACCCATTCTTGTATATTCTGTTATAATTTACTTCATAGAAGCTGTTGTGGTAGTAGTAATAATAATAATAATGTCTAATATCTGCCTTTTGCAGGACAGATGCTGTCAAGTGCTCCCCACCAACAGTGACTACACCTGTGCTGAGTATAACCATGGAGAGAGGGAAGAAAAAACTGCAAAATATCCTGGAGGATGGCCTGGGCAAAGACTTGATGGATGCTGGGCGGTTTTGCTTCAGCTGTGAACAGATTTTTACTGATAGGAGATGCTTAGAGGAACATGTTTGTTCTTCTGTGACACACATCTGCTCCTGTGGAACTGAGTTTGCTATGTACAATGACATGATGGAGCACAACAAAACACACGAACCTGGGCAGCAAGTGCTCGATCATGAGACAATTAAAAAGCGCAGAATTGAGAAACGTAAGGCAGAGGAAGCACAGCTGAAAAGATTACAGACAGGTGAGGTTGTGTGGAAACCACCTAAATCGGGAAATGTGCCACCAGCGCCCTTGCTTGTAAAGCAAAGGAAAGTACCTATTGCACCGGCCCACACGTCCCAAGCTTCCCTGCAGTCTGCGCAAGTGCCTGGCTTGCACCCTGCTTTATCACAAGCATCTCTGCTTCAAAACCCTTTCAACTCTGTTGCAGACATGAAGAAAATTTTCGCTGGTGTAGGTGCACCAACAGTGGATCTCTGGACACTTTACCAGCCAGTGGTGATGTTGAACACAGTGCGCAAATTTAACAAGAAAAAGCCATACTCCTGCAGCAAATGTGGTCAGTGTTTTGTATCAAGAAACTCTCTTATATCCCACCACAGCGCACATGTTGTAGATAAAGTGTCGGGTTGTATAGGATGTGGGCTGCTTCTCTCCAGTAAGAAAATAGTGCCTCGTTTCCATCTTTGTAACGCACCCAGCAGTTCCACCAAATTGAAACTCGTTACTGCGAGACCACTGGGTAACAAGTTGCTGGATGTGATGGCGCCAGGCAAGAGTCTTGGTGCCCATGGGCCACAGGTGTCTTCCTTTCTGGAATTTGGAAGCCAGACTTTCCCTGCAGCCAATAATAGCATTCAGACAACTCATAGCGCTTCGGCTCTGCAGTTGAAAAATCTAAATATTGGAACAGGTCGAAGCAACCAAGGCCTTAATTTCTCTCCCTCTATGCTTTATAAGGGACAGAATCCAAACCAAGCCAAGGCTTTTATCCCCCACCCATTAAAAACCTACAGCCCAAATCCGAGCAGAGCCTATAAAAGCGGCCGAGGGCGTCCTGCGACTCTCCCCAGGCAGTTGAAGGGACCCACCACATTCCTATCGGCTGTACCAAGCAAAGCAACACCAACTTCTTCTCGATCAAATGTATTCACATGTAGAGTCTGTCATGTTCCTTTTGAGTCTGCCATGCTTCTTCAGAGGCACAAATGTGACAAAGCTCAGGAGTTCATGGCACAGCGAGGTAGCAATAAGAATAACCAAATCAGGAGGGTAACACCAGTTGCAGGCCAGCATTTTGCTCAGATAAATGGGGAGACAAGATTTGGGAATCCTGGTGGAATAAAGATTAGCAAAGTCGTGTCAGTCCAAGTGGAAAACGGACCAGGAATTGCGCCTGTGAATGGAGACACAGACGTGGATACAGATGATGACTGCTACATCATTGAGAGTGGACCAGACAAACCTGCTGAGGTGATTTACCAAGTGACCTCATCTGTCCCCATTAAGACTTGATGGACTGAAGAGGCACATCTGATTTGCATGTCGCATTCTGTGTTTTGTTAGGACCAAGTGCACAAAGAATGAAGTCTTCTAGTTGCGATGGCAAACTTCAGGTTCATAACACAGGAGCACAACGCTTCCTGGCTTTCTCCTAACAATGTAAAAAGGCAGATATGTATATTGAACAGACATCAAACACTCATCTTATTAAGATGATTTTTTTTTTCAGCTAACACTTTCCCAAAAATCTAATGTTGTTTCTATTGCAATGATCTTAGAAGTTTAATTGGGTAATCCTATGCTCAGATTGTATTATAATGGTTTACTCAAGTTTGCTGGGATAAACGTGCTGCATCATAGTTGTGTTTTTTTCAATATGTTTTAGTATGATCAGAATGTGTTGTAAGGCTGTTGAATTTACCACCACACCTTGTGTTCTTACCAGCTTTGTCAAACTTATAGAATACAGTATATGTTGTATTAAACTATATTTTTAAACTCATTTTTTTGTCCTGTGTTGTTAATGCAGCACCTCGTATTGACAGAAATGACTTCTCTTTAGACTGTATTAAGACTGAATAAACAATGCTTTAAATCAAAGGTCTCTCAAATACGCGTTGAACTAGTGACTCAGGAGGTTATCATAAAGTAACTTGGAGCAGTGTGCGAGTTCTGACAAAGTCTATAAATAAATTTATCAGAAAAGTGTCAATGGACTTAAGCTAAAATAAGTTTTGTTAGCTTGTTGGTTTATAAGTACACCCCCTTTAGATTTACTGTACAGTAAATGAGTCAGTGGCAAACTCCTAGGTGTAGTCCCCAGCCAGTTGTAAATAGGCAACCTAAAATTCAATCATTGCAATATAAAATACAATAAAAAAATCATTACAATTATAATTACAGCAGGCAAGCACAAGGAAAGAGACATACCACACGAAGAATATTCATAGAAGCCACATTTATGCATATAAAAATCAAATATCTGATTTAATCAATAGAAACACTGATTAAACATGCTTTTATTTACAGTGAATGTTTTATGACACTGCCATGCCTTTTGGTGGAATCAAATCAAACAGTGAAATAATGAACAGATTTTGAAATCTCCACAGATAAAAATATATAAATTGTGTTGATTTCCATATATCCACTGTAGTGACCACTATGCACCACAGGGTTAACTTAGAAAAGCTGCTTTTCTATGTAAAAAAAAAAAAGTATCGGTATCGATATTGGTGATACTGTTCTATAGTTACTCGGCATTAGACTGATATAAAGTTTTGCAGTATCGCACGCCACTATCTTTTATTTCCAACTAGAAGATTCAAGGATCATGAACTTCTTGAAATGTGAAGCCAATAAAAACAAGAGAAATGCAAATAATACTTTATGAATTTTGCAGGTTTATTGATTTAATGATCCGTCGCTTTCTGTTTTCATCCACACTCTCAGCATCTAATTAACTGGATGTCAGCTGTTCAGTTTGTGCCCCCTTTCTCCAGTAGAGGGGGTCGTTTCAATGAAAAAAGTCGGAGTCGTGCGTCCATTTTTGATGAGGTACATATTCACCCAGAAGAAAGGATGCAGCGTTCACGTGCTTTTTTGTGCTTGTTTTCCCTTCTGTGTGGAAAACATTTGACAGTGCGATAAAAGAATCAAAACAAAGTAACAAAAATAAATGAGTATTTAGAGTGCAGATTTTGCAACTACTTTTTTTCTCGAAATATCCAGCCTCTCACAAAAAGCAGAGTTTTTTAAGTGAACTTGAATTCTCAGGTGTCCCACAGCTTATGAAGTACCCATTTGATGAGGGCACTCGCTCGGCGTGATTGACACTTTGGGGTTGCTTTGTGCTTAGATATCGAGTGGCCTGTAACTGAAAACTGCCCCTAAAAGAGGAGAAAACCCAGTCGGTGTCAGAAACCCCACACACAGAGCAGTGCAGTGTTTTTAAAGGATTCCTAGGCAACAAGGGAAGGACGGAGCTGATGTTAGCACTGAGCTGGCCAGTGCTAACGGGGAGCTAGTTGAGCAGCAGCGGTCAGTGCATGGCTACGCAGAGACAAGTCTTCACTCTCTCCCACGCAGGCAAGCAGGTTTTCTTCACTACCACCTCTTGCATGTCGAATCTGCATTTGCGGAATATGATAAAAAAAAACGATATTGCCAACAGAGACTGTGATATGAGCTGGCACTGCACTGAACTGTTGGATTTGTGTGGCCTGTAACGTGAAATAGTGGGAGCTAGCTGTCTGGCCTACAAAAAGATAACGCCTACATTGTTTGATATTATGCTGTTGTTACCTTTAATGAGAGCTGGATGCTGAGGATGCTTAGACGGTGTGACTGTGTGCGAAACACAAAGACAAGTTTGTGCCTTGTGGCATCTTTGTGAGAATACTGGTGCAACAATCAAAAGCCATTAATTCACTTATAATATGTGATTTAATACTCAAACCAAGATTATAACTGCAGTATTTTAGCAACACCTGTCACATCTATCCAAATACAAACTTCGAGCTCTTTGCAGACTAAAGCTCCACTCTGTTGGTTTATTATTTGCAGACTTTTTAGAAGTTTACTGTACCTGTGAAAGTAGTGTTTGGGAATAAAATCTGACAGGTTAGCTATGAATTTTAAGCCTGTTTACAGTGAATCTTAGGGCCGGGTAATTAATTGCAAGTTTGATTAAATCTTGGGTGAACACATTGTAGAAATCTAAAAGGACGACCCCCCCCCTACCCAGCCTCTTAGAGACCCTGAGAGAATATCCAAAGATACTCAAAGACAAAAAGTAGCTTCTTTACTCCTGTATTTATTTGAAACTATCATATCTGTTTGTAGTGAGCATTTTCTATAAAGTAAACCCGTCTCCATGTGTTGATGTATCATTGCACATCACTGAATTATTGCTAATTGCATCTTTTTTTGTCACTGTTTGATGCACAGATCTTGACATGGGGAGTAAAATGTCCTTTGGCAGAGGAGGCAGTGACCAAAGCACAGTCTCTGAGCTGACCCCTGTGACACCACAGCCTCGCAACTCCATTCACACCCCCACAGACTGCAAGGAGGTAGCTTTTTGAAAAGACATGAAGCGTTTTTTTGTTTTGTTTTGTTTTGTTTTTTTCTCTTGAACTTTGGAAGAATCTTGCTTGTTGCAATGTAAAAGGTTTTCTGTTAACATTTTGGTGCTTTGGAAACCAATTTCTGGAATTTAAAAGTAAATTGGGGTAGGGATAGACCAATAATAATCGGCCATATCGTCATCAGCCTTTTCTTTTTTAAACCATTTACTAGCCGGAAAGCAAACAATACAAAACTGGGGTTATTTTGGCTCTCATGTAGCCGCACGTCTGTCTGCAGTCACTGCTATGTCTCCAGCATTGTCCCACCTACAGCACCATCTGATTGGTAATTGGTAAGAGTAATAATCCTCCAAGTTCTCCACGACTCCACCATTAGTAACAAAACTATGACCCCAATAGCGTTAAAAAATAAACATAATGAGTGATAGTCTCATTTAAGTTTGGGTTTACAATCAGGCATATATGTCTAGAGATGAAACATTTTCACTTTGAAAGTCCTCAGTCCCTTGGATAAACATGTGCTTAATAAAAGCATCTAAACCAAGTTAAGTGTTGGAGTTTGAATTATTCAAAATTTTGGCACCAGTATTTCACTATTACTTCAAATTAATATTGGCTCTGAGTATCAGTTATCGCCCCCAATGACTACTAATAATTGGCGTCAAGCTGCTCAACAGTTTGAAGTACTCTTTTGTTATGTTTTTGTGGCGTGACAAAACAGTGGCTTTCAATGGGAAACAAGTTGTGAATGCAAGCAGGTCAGTTTAGCAACCAGACTTTTTCACCGTAGAGCCGTGCTATTGTAATACAGGCGGAGTTGTGTGCTGAAATATGGTAAGTCTTCTTAAGAAAGCACATGGTGAAATATGTTGCCTAAGTATTCAGTAATAATGCAGCTTTCCCAGAGGGATAAACTATCAAAGCCATGGGGGATTATGCATCCCTGCACTTTTATGGATGCTGGCTTTTAAAGTCTTCTGTGTGTAAAAGCGTCTCTCCTGGAGGGGGAGCAACCGGCTTGTTGTCCTCATCCCAGCTTTTTTGGAACAGGGATTGAACATTTCACTTGCTCACTTTGTTGATCTGTGGGCTTCCAAATGTAGAGAAAGCAGCTCCTCAAAGGTTAAAATAATACTCACAGGAAATGAAATTTTGATCGTTTTTTTGATAGCTAATTTGCATTTAACAATATTTTTTGAGATTTTTACCCCATATCCATTTCTACCTGCATTTAGTTGATGGTAATCTTTCACATCACCTTGAGTTGAGAAAGAAACTATGAAGGCATTAGCATTTATTTTTTGAATATTTGTGCAGTACACCATTATGATGTAATGATGATAGATGTGTTTATTTTCTACTCTGCAGGTAAGTGAAGACAAAGGATGTGATGAAGACAAAAGATGTGATGCAGACAAAAGATGCGACGAAGACAAAAGATGTGATGAAGACAAAAGATGTGATGAAGAAGACCTTACCTCCAGGGAAAAGGAAATGAAAATGTCAGAACTGACTGAACCTGCACCTGAATCCCACTCACCAGGTGACTCAGAGTCTGAAAGGATGGTTAACTCTGAAACAACAGATGGGACCAAGTGTGAAGATGATGAGTCCTCAATGTCAGAAGTAGGGATAGATGCAAGCGCTCCAATGACATCTGCAGGTGAATGCACTTCAACAGCAGACAACCAGAACCAGACAAGTGAGACCCGACGGAGAAGAGGGCGCCCTCGAAAAATAATAGACGTGAGTACTGAAGAACAGAAAATTCCAGATTTTGATGTTTTTGATGTAGTTCAACAAAGAGATAAATACAACAATACCTTTGCTAACACTCTTGCAGGACTCCGTAATCTGCACCTCTGGGCCACTTAAAAGGGGAAGAGGACGGCCAAAAAAATCTGAAGAATTCCAGAGAACCATCAGCAGAGTTCTCAGTCAGGCTAACATAGGTCGTAACCCTGTGCGGGTGTTGAGGAAAAGACAACAACACCACCCAACACAAGATATAAAGACTGAACCCGGCATTCAGGTAGACTCTGCGCAAACTGAGAAGACTCTCATGGAAAGCAGCGATACTTTTAACTTTCTAGATATTAAAAGACGAGGGGCTGAACTCGCTGATCTGCAAATTCCAGCTAAAGTTTTCAGACGGGACGTTTCTCAGGAGGCCTGCTTTTGGGTGAAAGAAGAGAAAGATGAGCAGGAGGTGTACACAGGACCAGAGCAAAGAGTGTTATCGCAAAGAAATCAACAGCTATCCTCTGAGCATGAAACTATTCCCATTCTGAATGATAAGATAAAACTATCATCCAACATAAGTTGCAACCAAGTGTCACAACCAAACAGCATGGTTGGAGTTAAAGGGATCTCAAGTGTGAAGAATGTCACAGTGAAAGCTGAAAACACAGAGGTAGAGCTGGATCATTTGAATTCTCTGGTACAGTCAAAAACCACTAAAACCTTAGCATACAGTGCCTACCCCAAAACTGTGTCTGGGGGTGCAAACAGTCAGGTACTCTTCATGAGACGCAAGAAAGGTGCCAAAAGAAGGAGAAGACTGAATCATGTTGTACTTCCTAAAGCAGATCCAGTCGAAGGCTATAATGACACGCAGCTAAAAACAGACTCTGAGCAGATGGAGGAACAGAGCAACACAGATAACCTTAAAGATTTCACCTATGTTAAAAGAGGTGGGAAAACCCTGTTGAAATGTGGCGTCTGTGGGCAAATTTGCAAATTCCTCTCTCAGCTCATCATCCACCAACGAGTTCATACAGGAGAAAGACCCTTCAAATGCCCTGAGTGTGACAGAGGTTTTAGCAAAAATTCAAACTTAAATCTTCACCTCAAGGTGCACATGAAGAACAGCTTGTATCAAAAGTGTCCGTTTTGCAAGATTAGATACCCCACTTCTGAGTATGAAACTCATGTGTGCAATTACTCGAATGTGCTGGAAATGGATCCTGAGGAAACCAAACCTGAAAAACTCACAGAGACCAACCAAGAAATGAGCCCTGAATTTCAGGCACCACTTCCCAAAGAAAAGAGGGAGAAAAAGGTGTGTGAGTACTGTGGCAAAACATTCCCATTTCAGTCTGCCCTCATTAGACACGTGCGTGTCCACACTGGAGAGAAGCCTTTTAAATGTGATATATGTGGGAAAGCTTTTGGTCAGTCGTATTTCCTGCGGGTTCATGAGCTGACACACTGGTCTGTGAAGCGTTACAACTGTACACGCTGTAAAAAATCCTTCAGTCATTACAGCAACGCAAAAAATCACACCTGTATTGAGGACAGAAGTGATGATTTTCAGCTCAACAAAGGTAAAAAGCCTTCTCTGACATACACGTGCCACATTTGCAAGAACGTGTCCAACCATCTGCAAGAGTTCAACAGCCACATGAAAGCACACAGTGGCGCAAAGCTATATCGCTGCTTGCATTGTGACAAGCTGTTTGGTTTGCTGTCTGAATACAATGCCCATCGCAGCCAGTGCAGGGGTGACAGAAGCTCTGCAATAAAAGAGGAAGAGACGATGACTTTGATAGAGTATGCAGTGCCTGCAGGAAGATTTTCATTGGGGCGAAATTCAGCTCCCTCTCTCACAGCTGCAAATACTGAAACCCAAAGGGAAGCATCACAGACAAGCAGCAGGAGAGGGTCTGCAAACTTCAAGAAACCATTCCAGTCAACAGTTATTCCCACTCACCATCTCCCTCACTTTGTGTCAAAGTTAAACAAACTGGACAATCGCTCAGACCCGAGGAAATATTTATGTCCGAGCTGTGGGAGACTCTTCAGACACATGGGCAGACTCCGAGCCCACATGCTCACGCATGCACCAGCTGCAAGTTACACCTGCACCTGCTGTGGTAAGACACTGAAAAGCTGGAAAAAACTGTGGCACCATCAGAGAATTCATCGACAGAGGCACGGGCGTTTCACCTGCCCCCAGTGTGGGCAGGGTTTTCGGTTTGTGGAGTCGTACAAGCGGCACATGAGCCAGCATCCGGAGTTCCAGTGGGTTCAGGTCAGATCAAAGAAAGTCTCTCTGCCTTATCAGTGTGACCAGTGTCGGTGCAGCTACAAGACTCTAGATTTGCTCTTCAATCACCAGCTTTGTCATTCCTCAATGCTAGACATGCATAAGGTCTCTGATTTTGATTTATCCATGGATGATCATACTGCACAGTCTAGCTGGAAGATGTTGAACCCGCTGTCAAATAACCACATGGCTCCATTACAAACAGAGCCTGAGCACAACTACTCTCCACTGACCACCTCATCAAAATATTCAGACCCAGTTATCAAAGAGACCTCTGGTGTGACCATGGTCTCTTTTGCAAACAACCAGGGGGGTGAGTCAGGTAAAACTTTCCAGCCAAGTGAAGGCAATCATGACCGAATAGCTGAAAACACACTCAGAAAACCCATCACGCCTCTGAGAACTGTGAAAAGGTACAATACCCAAAATGCCAGCATATCAAATGAAGAGTGCTCAGATGGTTTTAAGTGTGCTGTTTGTGGAAACTCCTATCCTGCCATATCAGACCTCTATCAACATTATTTGCAGCATGCTCGATGTCAGGTGTAATTCATCACCCAGTGTATCTGTACATCAACTTTTTACCACGTCAACACAGGAGTCTTTTAACCTCAGCTTAGAAAATGTAGAAACAGCCCATTTGACATCTAGAAGTAAAAAGTTTGAAAAGCTTGTTCCACCTGTTGTGCTGAGTTTTTTTAAAACTTGCACACTGAGGGTAGAACTCACTCGGGATGCACTGCTGTGAGTGGTTGTAACTCCTGATTGTTACAATATCAGTAATATTAGCACACTTCATACACAGATGTGTAAGTTTTGACCAGCTAGAGTCAAGCATCTCTACTTGTGAACATTGTGTTCCTGTTACCATCAGTCCACAGCAGATGGTGTTACTTTCACTCACGGGGCTGGGATAGGCAATTTGGTGTTATTTGCAATGAGGCTTGGGCATAGAAGAGGGCCCATTTTGCTTAAAATGAATTGATAATGGCTCATTTAAGTGTATGCAAACAACACTGATGCACAGAGACACTATTTCCTCTGGAGTGCAGTTTATGTTGCATTTAACCCTTTGCACATTCTTTTGGGATTATGCTTTTTTGTTGTTTATTTGCACAGGTTTAACAGGTGTGAAAGCTGTGCTTTCCATGAGTGAATCAGGCCCTGAATGTATAAAATACAGCAAAGTAAATTGCCCAAGTTCACAAGTTGGGGCCTCCGATCAATCTTTGGTGCTTTGCTTAGAATAGAGAGGTGAGAACATTTTACATTCAAGTAGTTGAATGAATAAATTGTGCCTAAGTGGCCATCAGAAAGATACAGCAAATATTTTCAGCATCCAGCACCAAGACTGAGTCAGGGCTGAGACATTGTCAGGACATGTCAATGCTTTTGGATTGAAAAAAAAGGAAATTCAAAAGTACTTCTGCTGTTCTTACACTGTTTGGATGGACTGTCAGTATTGCTGTGTATTAGTATTATCAATTAATTAAACAATTTGTATAGTTTCACAAATTTCAACCATCAGAAAAATCATGGAATCATAACTTGCTAAGTTCTGGTCTAAAAAAATGACGTGTATCTCCTTTTGGTTTTCCGAAGTCCTAAATAAACATTTATTTTCATGCACTTGTTTTGCAAATTTGCTCTTTTATCCACAGGTAATGTGACATCTGAATAAAACTGATGCAGAATTGTCCTCAAGTGCATCAGGTGTGTTGTTCAGCCACCGTGATTGCTTACTACCTGTGAGAGCTTACGTTTTCATGCTACAGCGTCGGACCTGATAAATTGGAAAATTGAAAACTTAAAAAGATGTTTTTTCCTATTGTACATGACTTCATGCTATAGTTTGTCTTCAACCAATAAAGGTCACTTTTGTATCAATTTGTGGAAATCTGTCATTTATATGTCAAAATTTTACCTTGATGCGAAAGAAGTTAAACATGATAACTCTCTTATAACTGCTTGGCCAAGAAAAAAGTCAAGCAAGCAAATGGGTACAAGCCTTTTCTTACAGTGCCGACTGTACAAGCCTGTGGGGGCATTGCTATGATCTGGGGTTGCTACAGTTGCTCAGGTCTAGGTTCAGCAACATTATGTGCCCAAAGAATGAGGTCAGCTGACTACCTGAATATACTGAATGATCAGGTTATTCCATCAATGAATTTTTTCTTTCCAAATGAATCTTTGGAATGTGCAGGAGAAGGCTTTGCACAGTGATCAGACTCTCCCATTATCAATACAAGATCTTGGTGAAAAATGAATGCAACACTGGGTGTAAATAAATCTTGTGACATTACAGAAGCTTCCTGAAATGATGCCACAGAAAATGTGTGCTGTAATCAAAGCTAAAGGCGGTCCAACAAAATATTAGTGTGTGACTTTTTTTTCAGTGGCGACTTTTGTTTGGCCAGGCAGTGTATAACAGTGAGATACTTCAGTAATTAAATGCTTTCTTATGGTCAGAGAACAATATTTATTTGATATTCAGTGTAATAATGTTCTTTTTTTAATTAATTAATTTCAGAAGAACATGTTCCATTCAAACCCCAGTGCTGATATTTCTTGTCCATGGCAACAGGAAGTTACTGGTGCAGGAAGATTTTCATTGTTGTTTTCCAAGCTGATTTTTTGCCTTCACATCATAATTTCATGAATGCTGTAATTCACAGAAATAAAATTATGCTGGTAGTTAACACTTCCTTCCAAATCTGTTCAATTTTCGAAAATTTGATGTATCTGATCAGAGTTAGTCCTTTAATTTAAAAAATATGAATAATCCACAGAGGTATGATTGAGTACATAATGGACAAAATGGAGTCAATGAGTCAACTAGAAGTGGTATGATTTATGTATTTATTTATTTAGTTTCATCACAGGCAAACACAGTTGACTTTTATATGTTATACAAAGAACTGTGAAGTGTCTTTAGTTGGAAGACATGGTGCTGCGGATCCAGGAATTGTAGTTGCAGACCTTGGCGTAGACTCCAGGCTTGTTCCTCTGGGCACAGCCGTAACCCCAGGACACAACACCCTGCAGCTGACCATTGCACACGACGGGGCCACCAGAGTCTCCCTGATAGGACGCAGACAGAGAGGATCATGTTAACACATATGTTCTGGTGTCAGGTCTGATTATTTGAGGTATCACTAATGAAAAGTTGAGTTGGTACCTGGCAAGAGTCTTTGCCTCCCTCAAGGAAACCAGCGCAGAACATGTTAGAGGTGATCTGTCCAGGGTAGGAGGACCTGCAGCTGCTGTCGCTCAGGATGGGAGCATCCAGGCACCTCAGACGGTCAGGGTAGTTGCCTGATAAGAAGTGAAGGAGATAGTACATGTAAATAATCAATTATCATCATATACCTGAGCTATTTCTCAGACTGATTTTCAGTCTTTCACTGACTTCCAGAGGTGCTCATGTTGCCCCATCCAGAGATGAGACAGCGAGTGCCAGAGCTGGCACAGCTGGAGGGCAGGGACACGGTCCTGACGTAGCTGTTCAGGGTGGCGGGCGTGCTCAGCTTGATCAGCATGATGTCGTTGTCCAGGTTGCGGCTGCTG
This sequence comes from Thalassoma bifasciatum, assembly GCA_008086565.1. NCBI lineage: Eukaryota > Metazoa > Chordata > Actinopteri > Labriformes > Labridae > Thalassoma > Thalassoma bifasciatum. Next base: position 416,776 of record RPOG01000297.1, on the reverse strand, counting down.
TATCTGGGGTGACGGATGACCTTGGCAGAGTTGATGAACTGCTCAGTGCCCTCATTGACAGCAATGTTGTGCTCACCAAGACGCACCTGGATGCGGCTGCAGAGACACATTACAGTTTTGTGTGACGTATGAGAAAAAGTTCTTGCAAAGAGGACACTGACTCACTGTTTGGAAGAGTGTAACAATAAGGGAATAGCAAAACTAGTGGAGCAGCCTTGGATTGTAGCCAGGTCTGCTGCAAAGATATCGTACATTTAGTCTGGATGAAATGTTACTACTTACGACTTGTAGCAGTGAGCAGCAGACACCACCCAGGTGCTGGAGATCAGGGAGCCTCCACAGAAGTGGTAGCCAGACTGCAGAGAGACCTGGTAGGCCACAGAGTTCTTCCTGCACTCGTAGCCTCCAACAATCTTGTCATCTTCAATGGGAGCAGCATCTGACATAAAGAACAAATATTCTAGTTAACTTTTAAAAGGAGGTTTTTAAGCATTGCCAAAGTAGTAAAAGTTTAAAAGAGATTTCTTCAGTGTTTCATCATACTCACAAGCCACTGCGCACAGAGCCAGAAGAATGAAAGCCTTCATGGTGAACCTTGTCTGAGCCTTGGTGTCTACTCAAGAGCTCTGCAGCCCTTTTTATACCCACTCTGACCCCCTTGTTATCTCATTGACCAAGGACATGGGAGGGCCGAGGACTATTTTTACCTTTCTCTTTCTGCATAATGTGTGTGAAAACACATCTGGGGGACCAGGGCCAAATTACTGATGATGTTCATTTCTTCTAGTGTTACCTGAAACACGTGCGCTTGTATTAACCCTTTGATATAACGGGCAGTTTTTACTGATTCTTTCATGGAACATAATTTTTTCCACTTAGATTAAATTTTTAAATCATAACAAACCCCTCTACATGAGTCAATGCCATTTAATCATTGCTTTAGAAATGTGTTGAATTAAAGTCTTCTCTTGACTAAGGTTATGTTCATATAGATGTGCAAGAATGAACAGATTTTTGATGGATCACATCAAAATGAAAGCTAGAAATAAAATGAAGGTGGTTACATTCAAAAAAGATCTGGAAATAAAGCCCTATGGATGATTCTGCAGGTTTAGTGTCCAATCGATGTTTATTTCAGGAGAGCACAAGTTGACAGTTACAGGCACACAATGCCACAGACAAGTATAAAGAAACTGTTGTGAGATGTGTTGAAGAGACTTTTGATTATGTAAATTGAAGTCTCTGCCTTCAGTTACTCTCCAGAGTTAATGACAGGTTTTGTGTGAAATGATCAGTTCAGATTATGTTATTTCATGAAAACTCTAAAAAGATGTCTTATTAATCTCAGAAACACTTGTTAAATTTTTACTGAAATGTTTACAATGCAACTCTCTGTAGACAGTAATTTCAAGTTATTCTAACCTGGGGGCACACCTAATATTTTGAAAATATATAGAATGTCCATCCTTTATTCTGTCTTTTTAATGAAATACTTATTCCCTGTAGTTAGCCTGCTTACTTGATTAAAGACTTTAAAAACAAAGTTTATACAAGTGTTAGATGGTGCTTATTTTCTAATGATTAAATAAATCTTTGCAACACAATTCTCCAGTATAATAAGTATTTTAAAAAATGAATTTTACTTTTATACTCACCTAATAAATTGATATTAGAGGTTGAGCATTGACCTATACTTGTCCAGGGTTTTTAATAATAACTCTCATAAATTGTTGATGTCATGACACAAAACTGATTCTTGGTTTGAACTTAGGATACCTACCTTCTGTGTTAATATCTGGTGTTGAATAACAGTGCTAATTTGAGGTAAATGTTATACATTTTTTTCTATGGTTTGGAAAAATAGAATGAGACAATTAGATATCAAACTCATTTAAGAATAAAAAAATCTCAGGTGACTGTTAAAAATCCTTGTTTTTATACTCACTAAAATCATGTATGGCACACTGCCTGAGCTGAGCCTCCTCAGGGTTTGAAGTTTTTAAAATGTTGAATTACTCATAGTTTTTCATCAGACCATGATTTCCATGATTTTATCTCTTGAAGTTGTAAATAGCATGTATGAGCTGAGCATTGTAGTGCATCAAACAGCACAGAAATCATGCAAATATGACACCGTTTTTGGTCCTTTATTGTCGAACAAACATTTCATCATCCAATTTAATGTTTGTCTTTTGGATTATGTGTCTTAGTTGTCGTGGTGCTGCAGACCCAGGAGCTGAATTTTCATATGTGGGCATGGAAAAGGACCACCTGCACACAATGGGGCCACCAGAGTGTCCCTGAAATTATTTATACAGAAAGAATAATTTCAGCAGAAATGTTCTCATGTGTAGCTGGTGATCAAGGAGCCTACACAGGGAGATCTTGTAGGCCACTGTTATTAATGCTCTCATGACATTTAACCACAAAAACAAAATACAGAAGAACTTATATACTTCTGCAAACAAGTTGATAAAGAGGGTTTTCTACAATAGAGGTAGCACCTGCACACCACTGTATCCTATAAAGTGAGAATATACATGCAGCCAAACTATGTGAGTCCACAGCTGTTTATCTGAGTCCTTTTCAAGAATTTTTTCCCAATCTATCTTGCACAATGAGTAAATATTCTCCCACCTGGGAAACCGCAGTGTGGTCAAAGAGGAGGGCATATGGATTTCCATGAAATACCATCCACTCTTTCTTTACTTTTTGATTACCACTAAAATGTCAAACTTAGCAAGACAAAAAAATGTGAACCTAGCCTCTTGGAGATACTGAAAAATAAACAAAGATACCCAAAGATGACAACTTCATAACCCATACATTTATATAAAAACACTTCTTTTCTGTTTGGAGTGAAAATGTTCTATGATGGAAACAGACAGTTATAAAAGCCAATTTCCACAAGTTAAAAATATGAAAATTAAAAAAATGGCTTCATAAACTTTTTTTTCTTTTGTCTATATTGAGTCAAAAAACTGAGATCAAAAGTGTGATGAAATATGCATGCTTAATTTCTACTTTTTAATCGAATAATTTTTACAGAAATATCTCAAAATACTGACTTTTTAATCTCAAAATTTTACAGCCAAAAAAGGAGGAAATGTCTGGGCAAAAGGGGACATTTGGTCGCTCTGACTTAAACCATTGCAACAAGAAAAGACAAAGTGGTTGCCATCTTCAAATTGCAAAAACTATTTTCTAGCAAAACTGGAGGAAATTTCATGTCGGCTTAAATTTTTTCTTCCATTAATAGCCAGTCAAACAATACATAGAAAGTAATCATCTTACATACAGATTACTAACACTACCTACGAAATTTGTTTTCACTGCACTTCTAAGCATTTTACCAATTTACCAATTTGAATTAATTAATTAGTTAATTATTTTAATTGATTATCTATTCGAATGTGCACTGATTTGACCTCGACCAGAATTAATCTGTATTACAGAAAAAAAATCACTCGTGACCTCCATGGGTTGAATCATGCTCTCTGTGTGTACATGTCCACACTAAGTTGGTGTTTCTGTCCATCCATCTCCTCCAAACTTTGGCTGCTCCTGCACGCACCTCCTTCGTGACGCAAACATTACGCGCCCGTCCTCGGTCCGTGTCGGCTGCTGAGCTAACAGCTGCAGAGATTGTGTTTTGTTTTTGTTTTTCCTACCATGTGCAGCTATCGTGAGGTAAGACACACGACAGCCTCGGTGTCTGTTTCGTTTCTGTTTAGGTGTCGCAGGCAGCTCAGCCTCGCTGCTTCTTCTGAAACAATGCTCGCTCGTTAGCTTCGAGCTAGCTCCATTGCAATATCAGCACCTAATGTATGCGGAATGCGCAACCATTGCGGATGTGGTGCAGACAAAATTGCGCATCGATGCGACAGAATGAAGAAATCAGTATCTCTGAGACAACTAAAGACAGCTTTTATACAAATCCTTCTCAGTTGTGAGCAGTGTTGTGTTTTGTTCTTGTGTTGCAGCTCTGGAGGCGAGTCTCTTTTTGGATGAAGTGCCCAGGAGTTTGACAGCTTTACGGGGTAGATCAGACTCAGCACTTCGCTTCAGAATGCTTCCAACACAGCATTCGTTTTCCACGCACTTATACATGGAAATGAAAATGATAACAGGAAGTAAATGGCTGCAGCAGCTAGGCATTAAAGTCTGTCAACTTTATTCTACAATCATACAATAAGATTGTATCCCTCAGTGGGACTCTGTGATGTCTCCATTCATTTTAAAGGTAGTTTAAAATACAGTTCATCGGTGACCTTTAACTCCATGACATTATCTTATTCACCAAGCAGGGTAATGATTATCTGATACACCTGTAAGTGGAAATGCATCTCACAGTGAGCTCAGTCACTCATTGAGCTAGTATTAATGGGGCAGCAGCTGTCAGTATCAGAAATGGCCCAGCAGTCACTTCTACCCTGAATCAGGTCTGACCCATGACTGAGTACTACGAGGAGGGGGGGCTGCTGTACGAGCAATCACCTCCCATGCACATCAAAGTGGAGTCTCCGGAGGGACCCTTTGGTGGGGGAGCCTCGGAAAACGGCTTCCCCAGGGAAGATGAGGACTCTGATGGAAGCTGTGACCAAAACAGTGGATTACCTGGGGGCCTCCCCTTCAACGTGGTAGTGGTGCATCCAAACATCATGGCACCGGGCATGTCCTCAGATGACCTGCTATCAATAGAACAAAGTAAGCCTGGCAGCCTTTAAGACTGTGATTAGACGAGTTGGGGCATTTACATGTTCATTTGACTATGTGCTGTAATGTGAAACTGACAGTGAGATATATACATTTGTATGTTTTTGACAAAAAAATATCAGTTATGCTAAATAGGCATTATTGCATTTAATTCATACAAACGTATGGAATTTTGATTCACTTATATTTAATTTTGCTGATCCAAGATATAGATTAGTTTTGCGATTGTTTCATGACTTGTAAGAGGTGGTTGTAATATTTTCTTCATTTGGTCCCTCCCATTATATTTCTCTCTTCAGACAGAGCCATGTCCGCTGCTTTGGCTGCCGGTGGTGCAGGAAAAAGGAAAAGCCGTTTCAGTGGAGCAGAGCTGGAGGTGTTGGTGTCAGAAGTCACCCGGTGTGAAGGAGAGCTCTTTGGTCCTGCAGGGAGACTCAGGCGGCGGGAGAGAGAGCGCATCTGGGCAGGAATCCTAGAAAGGGTTAATGCTGTTTCGAGAGTACCGCGTACCCTTAGAGAGGTAAAGAAACGCTGGGACGACTTGAAGAGGCGCAATGGAGGCAGGCTTGCTGATGCTCGCCATCGCAGCTGTTACCTACCATCCAGCAGAGGGGCTTCGATGCTGGGACGTCCTTCCCAGACAAGCCCCAGGCTTCAGCATGCCAGACAAAAACAAAGCACCAGACCAAAGCCCAGTTTCCCATGCTTCACTGACCCTGATACAGGTAAAAAAAAAAAAAAGGGTGTTGTCTGATGATGCAGCTACAGTCTTCATAAATACACTGGTTACAGTTTTGACTCATACTGACTAACAATTTTTTGGCAGTTGTGGGAGTGGAAGGACCAGAAAGAGATGGCCTGGAGAAAGATGAGGACATCCCTGAACGGGAAAGAGACATAGGAGAACCTGACTGTGAGCCTGTGGAGAACAGCATGGAGGACAAATTGGGATTAGGACTAGGTCTGGGTATTGGACCACCCCCTTCTTCAGAACGATGGTTGCCTCCTTCACCCCTTTACAGTGCTCCTTTCCTTAATGGCAGTCCCCAGCCCACAAGTCCTCAGCCGTCGCTTGGAGCGCAGCAGGGTCCTCTTGAGGCTCCTCCTCGCGGTTCTTGGCTTGAAGATGAGTTGCGAGGATTGGGGGAGGCGGCAATTCAACTGGGAAATAGGGTGGAAAAGAGTTTGCGGGAGTTTGGGGAGGGTTTCAGACAGGACATGAGAACACTCGTCACTTCGCAAGAGGCACTAGCAGTCAGTCTGCAACAAAACAATGTCCTCTTACAAAGGCTGCTTGGAGTGCTTGAGGCCCAGCAGCAACCACAACCACAGCAGCATCGTGTACAACAAGCACACCAAACACAATCATCTCAACAGCACCTACAGTCACAACCAGCTCAGCAGCAGCTACAACACATGGAACCCCAGCAGCAACTGCAGCAACAGCAGATTGAAGAACCACTGGAAACACAAGTACAACATACTCAGCAGCAACCAGGGGTGGCCCAGCATCCAAACAATCAGTCAGCAGTAGCAGTGGTGCCTGCATCATCGTCCCCTGACATTCATGGCACTTTTCCCTCTGATCCACCCACAGACACAAATGTGCAAAAGCCAAGGCGAGGAAGGGCTGTTGATCACAGACGCAGAAGACGGCGCTGAAACACAAGTAGTTACATGGACCTTGTGCATATGTGGTGTTTGAAAATGTGACAGAAAATTATGCTTTTTTCCTCTTAAAAATATTTTTATGAAGAATAAACTTAGTTATCTGGGGTGTTACATAAGACTCCCAATCAGTTACTCAGACCTAAGTATTTCTTCAGAGATGACTTGGGTAAATAGGACGTTTAGACATATGACATAATAAGATGGCCTTAACACACGCTTTGTTCTGAGACACATGTATCATTATCCTCAAAAACTTTCTGAAAAAAAGTTGGAATACACTTAATGCCTGGAAACCCACCAAGCTGTGGGATGCTGATGTTTCATATGCATGTCACTGTACAAGCTTAGCCACAGAACTATGAAGCTCACAATGTCCTGTGTAGTTCAGATCTGTCTTAAATCTTCTGATACACTAACTATATCATCCTGAAGTACCTGTTATCTGCAGTTGCTAACGTATATAGTGGTTATACAGCTATTGTAATTACCTGCTTATATATGCTTGTGCTTTTATAACGGTTTCATGGCGCTCCCTTTTTCCAGTTTAACCTGGACAATAAAGTAAGACTGTGTTCTGTTCCTGGTGTTTTGACAGAAAAAAATACAATTGAAGAGTACCTGGGTTTTGTTGGTCTGCAAAATGAACATTTGGTCAGTAACATCACCAGTCTTAAGACCTAAATCAATATGTTTCTGACGGGATCCAACCATACATACATAAGTGTGTAGGGGCTTTTTGTGATAAACTTGCATGCGGTATGATGGATGTCTTTGTAGATAGGTGCAAACAGATGAAAACAGCATATGGCAATTATCAAAGTAGTTTTGCACAAGCTATATTTTGTAGATAAGTACTGCTCTGGTGAAATGTTACTAACCTAAATAAAAATCAGACATGGACTGTGAATAAAACCAGATGATCATTGTGAATTTTTCACGTCATTTTCAAAAATTTGTATGATTCATTGTTATACTTAAAAGTTTGTTTAATGTGTAAAGCTGTGACGAGTGTGGTTTTTGTTTACAACAACAATGTCACAGCGGTAGTGGATGTTGGTCTCTTCAGTCTAATTACATTTACTGAGCTGTGGAGTAGGTGCTGATTGAAGGGTTTAAGAGTTTTATTTTGAAATCCTCAACCGGAAACCCGATTCCTTGTTTACGCTTGCTAGCATGATACTTGTGTGTTCGTGTGGACAAGGGGGTGCATGGGGGAAACATGGCCGCTGTAGACCCGTCGGTGTCTCCAAAAAGACTGAATTCCCCTGCGGATGAGGAGGTAACATGTGGGGATAATACGGAGGCGGAGGAGTCTGTGTGCACCTTAAATCAGAAAGATGAAACATCTGCTAGTAAAACCACAGGGAGCCCGGACGAAGTGCAGAGGACCAGTCCTGGCAACGACGGCGGCTGCACTGCCAGCCATTCCGAGGTTAGTGTCGAGTCCGGTGCTGGAGCCGACCAAACGACATGCAATTCACCGGAAAATCCACCGACGGCCGAAGGCAACACCGAGGCTCCTGGCAGGGAGCAGCGGGACTTTGACTGGTCAGAAGCCGAAGATAATCATGAAGAGGCGCCAAAGCAGAAGCAGGAAAATGATAAGTGTGGTATGCTAACATTGTTAATGTATTTTATAGTTAGCTTTAGCTCTCAGGCTAACCTGAGCCCAAGCTACCTCTCCCTGTTGCTACAGCTCACAGTGCCAACTCTGCTAACGTGATTTACCCAAACATCACCCACTGTAGCATCAGGTTAAGAGAAATGGCTGTGAGAGTTATGCACATTTTAAGGTAAGCCAGCTGCCCACTGCCTAAACCTCTCTCCTTTGCTTGTGTGTGATGTGCTTTTCTCCTCTAGACCCAAACGAGAAAACTGAGGGTGCTGAGATAGAGCAGGATACACATGTTGATGATGACGATGATGACGAAGAAGTTACAGATGATGCAGAGGAGCTGGACGATGAGGAGAATTCACGCCCTGATGCAAAGCACACAGAGAAGCAGCTGGAGACAGAAGAAGTTGATGGGATTGAGGACGCTGCCGAGAATGAGGAGGAGGAGGCACAGCAAGGGGAGGGAGCTGACCCGAAAGTTAGGCCAAAAAGGTGCCGCTTGGTGTGTAAGGAGTGTGGGAAGAGGTTCACCCGACGTGAGACGTACAACCTCCATCGCCATTTTCATGCACACGAGGATGAGCTCACGCCCCTTACTTGTAAAGAATGCGGCCTTACTTTTCAGCACCGCAGCAGCCTCATTAAACATAGACATGAACACAAGGAGAAGGAGGAGCAGCTCCTTATTCCAAAGAAAGAGGTACAGCCAATGGAGGTGGGTAGCTTTGAGTGTGCAGAATGTGAGAGGGTTTTCTCTACAGTCAGTAAACTAAGAGACCATAACTGCTGCAACACTGTAGAAAAGCCTTACCACTGCCCCCTGTGCCGCCAAGACTTCCAGTTTAAGGTTTCTGTCACTAAGCACATGATGACCCACTCAAAGGAGAGCAACTTTGCATGCCAAGAGTGCAGTCAAACTTTTTCAAACGCCACGGCCCTGCGCTTCCACCAGCGATGTCACACCGCTCTGAAACCCTACGAATGCCCTGAGTGTGGTATGGTCTTCAAACACTACTCTGTCATGGAAGATCACCGCCGCAGGCACACGGACAACACGCGCTCTCACCTGTGCAACATCTGTGGCAAAACTTTCAAGTACAGCAGCCTCCTCCATCAGCATCAGTATCTGCACACAGGCCAGAAACCCTTCCGCTGCCCTGAATGTGGTAAAAAATTCGCCTTTGCACAGAACATGAAGGCACACTGCCGCCAGCATAGACGGCTGGAAACGAACTTACACACCGAGGAGACTAGCAAGCAGGCCCCTTTGTCCCCCCAAGAAGCTTTAAGAGGGCTGGGAAAAGAGAACGCACACCAGATTGATGAACCCAAACGCTCATTTAACTGCCCTCTGTGTCCTCAGACATACTTTGTGCCAGCAAACCTGAGAGCTCACATGCTAATTCATGAGGCTGAGTATGAGAAGCTGGAGCGAACACCCAGACCTCCTACTGAGATAAACAAAGTCTGGGATAAAGGACTCACCTGTCCCCACTGCCCAGGTGTATTTCGTGATGAATCTACTTTAAATTTGCACCTTGTGACTCTCCACAAGTCTGTAGCACATTATGCTGAAGAGGTACCAGCCCCTTCTAAAAAACAATTTACGCCCATAACCAGTAGTAGTGTGCAAAGCAAATGGAAAAGTGAACCTGTGAAGTCTTATAAATGTTCAGAGTGTGCAAAAACTTTCCGCCACCGCTCGGTGCTAGAACTGCATATGCGCATACATTCCAAGGACAAGCCTTACCAATGCAAAGTGTGTGGAAAAGGCTTTAGATTCAGTAGCTACTTGCAGCAGCATCTCATCATCCATACAGGCAAGAAGCCATACAAATGTCCCGATTGTGGGAAGGACTTTGCCTTCATGCAGAATATGAAAACACATCAGAGGCTGCATCAAGAAAAACCGTTTCGCTGCACCAATTGCCGCAAAGGCTACAGCGATGAGACCCAATTGCAGCAGCATATGTTATCACACAATGGAGATAAACCTCACAAGTGTCACCAGTGTGACAAAAGCTTTGGATTAGCCTATCTGCTCCGTGATCACATGAACACACACACAGGGGAGAGACCCCATCACTGCAATGAGTGTAATAAATCTTTTTCCTGGTTTAGCAGCCTGCTTGTTCACCAAAAGATCCATGCTCGCAAACGCCAGACTTTTAACCAATTTAATTCTGTCCCTGTGGCTGCTAAAATAAGAGGCAGGGGGAGGAGAGGGGGGAGACCGTGGGGCTGGTCTCGACAATTGGGAGGCTCAGGGATGGTCAGTGCTCAGCCTACTCCATACCCAGTTTCTGCACTTAGAGATGCTGAGTTGCATAGGAGGGTGGTGCAGACACAGTCTTCCGTGCTCTCATCTCGCATGGAATTACAAAGTAGACAGCAGAAAGAGCCCTGGTTACCTGACCTTCACCCACAACCAGTGCAGTGGAAAGTAGATGGAGGAGAGGTAATGCCTGTTCCGTCTTCACAGCAGCAGCAGCAGACACAGTTTGAAAGTCCACCACATTCAGGCCTACAACAGCACCATCAGAGGAGTCCAGGCTGGGCAGATAGCCCTCTGTTACCACAGGCTGTCTCCACATCTGCTCAGGGCTCAGAGTCATCACACACGCAAGACAGTTCAGCTTCTGTCATCGGCTCCTTCCTGGCAACTGGGCCGCAGAAATCCAGCCCGTCAGGTGTGAATGAGGTGGAGCAGCACAGGCAACTCAAGCCTGTTACATGGAGTAACCCACCCACATCCACAATGCAAGCTTCCACAAGCTCCTTGCAGCGGGATTTTTCTGGTCCATCCTACATAGATGGTGCAGCTCTGTGGAGTATCAGACCCACTATGCCTGTGAATTCACAGAGCTCTCCAAATAAACTTGGTCAAGAGCTCCAACTGCCAAGATGGGCAAATGCCCCTGTGTCAACACAGAAAGAGCCGTCCACACCTAAGAAAGAGGACAGCAGAGTGTGGGACCTGACTGATCCTCAAGTTATACCATCCACTCTTAGTCAGCCGGAGAAGCCATGGAACGGCTGTGACTTACAAAACCAGTGGGCTCCTGGCTTAGTGGGTGCATCCACGTCAGCCCAAATAGACCAAAGCAGTGCTATGCCAATTTCCACTCCTGTTGCTCATGGGGTAGGTAGCACCTTGTGGGATATACAAACACCACCAGGTATTCCAAAGAATATAAACTCTGAAAAATTGGTAAATAATCAAGAGTTCCAGCTGCAGCAAAAGCAGGTTTCTGGCTGGGCCAATGTACAGAGCCAAACATCACAGAAAGTTCCTATCTCCATTCAATATGAGCCTCATCGTTTTGGCCAGGGGATGGGGACACCAGTATGGGGCTTCCAAAGTAATTCTGTAGGTCCTCAGACACTTTTGAGTGCTGGACAGCTCAAACCAGGGAATGGTCAGGAGCTCCAGCAACAACCGTTGGTTACAGGAACTCAAATAATCATAAATCAGCCTTCTCCTTTTTTCTCACCTCCCCTTGCTCCCATCCCTCCCCCTCTTGCCTTGCCCGGCCCTCACCCTCTTCACTCTGTCGCAGTTGGTGCACTTCCAAGACCGCCACACCCAAATATTTTTTTCACACCACAGGCGGTCATGAGTGAGAGGCCACACATGCCACAGACCCTGTCCCTACCTCAGCTTGCCCCACGGACAGAACCTCACAAACTTGGACCCCGCTTGCCTTTTGCCCCAGAACGGCTTCTTCAGTGCATGATATGTGGGTGCTCTCTGTCACGGGAGTTGGATCTACAAATGCATTACTTACAACATGCACAAGGGGAAATCTGACATTTCTATACTGGCAACAAAACTTAATTGTGTTTTATTTTCCACAATGTTGTTTTATTCCAGTGGAACCTTGTTCATTCAACCCTTAGTTTGGTTTAGCCAGTGAAGAGGATGGGCATTAAAACAAAAAAGAGAAAGTGAAACTCAACATATGTGCCATTGATTTAATTTTACTATCTTTTAAAATGCATTGTCATCCAAATGCTTACCTGGTTTAAGTACCTTCTGAAGGGTGTGGATAAAGAGGTTCTACAGTTTGCATTTCATTTATTGCCAACAGCGTTTAGACTTAGACAAAATTAGTACTTTTATAGCTCTGTTCATGTCCTGAAATATTTGAACTGTGTTCTTTCATGTACAGTATACTGTGTGCCTTTTATGAGTACAGTCTGCATGTCTGCTGTCTTTGTATTCTAGGCCTAGTTTGTGCTTCAAGTAGACTCAACAAGATGACCTCACTCCCAAAACACAGGAACTATTTCCAACATCCTGTAAAGAACTGTTAGTTTTTGCTTTTGAGGAGGAGAGTAGGGTTGTTGGGCTCACAGATTAAATGTGTCATAACAAACAATGACAAGTGGACTGCAAACAGTACAACAAGCACTTGCTTTTAAAGGGGCCAATGTTCAAATATCTTATAAGTTAACTGCACATCATAGTAAATTTGCTAAGAGATCTCTGTTAACACACGGGATGTTTACATCTTGTAACTGATGAGATTAAAATCAAAAGGGAGAAAGAACCGTCATAACATAACTATGGACGACACTGTTATTAAATAGATTTTGCAATACATAAAACATTGATTAAGTGGTGTAATGTAATTTATTTAACAGCACTGAAAAGAAAAATATAAAATGGTAACATAAAATGGATGTCTTGCTCTGATCTATTTTCTGAAGATGTGTTATGACTTGTATACTTGACGATTCTGTTTTGAAGTCATCCTTGGCAACACTACTCGCTACCTACTGTTAAACAGCGAGTTAAATGCATTGTGCATCTTTGAGCAAGTATTTTGGACTGGGGAGTATTAACACTTATAAAGTTAGGTCCAGTTTTGAGTACAGTTCATTGTGTTTATTTGTGAATACTGAATGACTTCATTCCATAACAGTAGATATAGCTGATTACAAAAATCCTGTTTCCTCTCACATTTAAAGGGCATTTTGAGTAGCTTCGGTGGCCCGAAAAAACTGACTGACAAACTTCATTACTACTGTAAAATATACACATGGTCCATTTGTAAAACATATGTCCCTGTGTGTCTTGACCTTCAGCGTCTTCATAAACATGTGCCCTTCTACCTCTATCCACTGTTTAAGCATGGAAAGAAATAGAAATTTCTCATGATGTCTACATATTGGATTAAATAAAACTTGCTTTTGATTAAGATTTTATGTTGTTTCATTCCTGTTTAAGTGGCATGCAATTCTGCAAGATAATAATGACCCAATACCAGGTAAATATAGGGCTAGAATTGTCCATGCTGATGCCAATAGTGATACTTTGATGTAGGTAAGAAGTGTGTCAAAACTAATCAAAAATACGACACTATCACTGAAAATAATGCTTCTGTTCATGAATGCAAGTAAAGATCAATCAGTAAATAATCATGTGCTTTGATTTTTTCTGTTTGTTGTAAAACAGTACATTTGAATGCTCATGGATATCAACAATTACAGTATTTTGGTATTCAAGTCATCATTTTCATCAAACAGCTTGCACATTCTGGTATGTAAACTATAACAGTAATGTCATAATTTTTAAGAAATACTGATATACTGATCATTTTAAGTGTCAGCCTTATCACCCCAGTATTGATCAATAATGATTCCAACGTTGGTATCGATACATTGCAGTTTTATATCAATTCGCCCACCACTACTGTAAGAACAAAAAAAAAACTGATTTCAAGGTTTTGAAATTGTCGATGGATATCACAAGATAATATGCAGAATGCATCAAGATCAGTGAAAACAAATTGCGACAGGTTTTTTTTTGTGACGAAAAGTTTTCAAACACTTGTTTGTTTAATTTGAGCTAAACTGTCCCTTCATAGTATATGAAAATGTCAAATTTAGAAACGTGCAGTCCTGTTTTGCATGTTGCAAGTTCTTTATATGTTGTGATTTATTATTATTATTATTATTATTATTATTATTATTATTATTATTATTATTATTATTATTGTGTAGTTGTGTGGGTTTGTGTGAAATATGTTTTAATGTGTTTATGTTAATGTTGCTTTTGTAGACGGCGAAGAAGAACCCACTTCCGGTGACCGAAACGCTGCGACGGGATCGTAAGCGCGAGGCAGACAATAATCCAGTCTAGTTTCATTCGTTTATTTATATGATATGTATTATCATAAATTGACAGAATTGGTAGTTTAACATTTAATTTTTGCCCCGTTTTGATGTGAGTGTCGGCGGTTGAGCCAAAGGTTGGTTACACAACAGTGGCGCTGTGAAGCTAACGAGCATTAGCCGGAGCTGGCGAACAAACTGAGCCAAGATGGACGAAGCTGCTGCTGCTGCTCCTGCTGCTCCTGCGGTCAGCGAGGACGGAGCTGGAGAGCAGTATCCGAATGGAGACCCTGCATCTGGAGATAGCATGTGCACATCGGCGGAGGACGCCGCTGAAAGTAAGGGCCAAGCGGCTGTCATTTAGATACAAACCAAGCTAACACCACAGCAGCACACACTCAGGTGTAGCAACCTGCTACTCTAATTTCTGTGCAGACACGAGAAGTGTGGTGGTAACCCCTAAGGCGTGCAGTGTACGCACAGTTTTCTCAAAGACAGATTAGAACGCCTTTACTTATTTAAATCAACATCTCTCGATTTAAAGCTTTTCCCATGCAATATTAGAATATATAATATAGATGCAACATGTTCGTGCACTGATGCCTGGTTGGAATAGCGTGCAGGTTATTGAGTGCCTGTATCAGAATGTGTTACCATGCTACGGACGACTACGGAAACCAGTGAGGCTGTCTGTCATTTGGATGTAATCATGTGGGTCTCTGTTGTCCTGTCATATCATCTAGTATGTTATCTCATATATCAATACTTTCTTATTTGCTGGTGGATGTTTTTATCTAGCGACCTCTACAAGTGTGTTTGGCAAAGTGTTGGAACATTTTTCTAATAATTCACAGGTTTTATGAATATGTTATCATAAATAGTTCGTGAATATTGGGTAGAAGGCTCAGTCCAGTACTATATACATAATAGTGCAATTAAAAGTTATCAGAGAAATAAACAGTGTTTTATTTCACTATCTTAATGAATGTGAGGACTTTCTCAGTGATCTTGTAAAGTCCTCATATCCAGATATATGCCTGATCATAATTCCTAATTTTAAATGCAATTACCAGTGCTAAAATGGGTTATTTCTAATCGCTAATTCCTAGTTTCCTGTTGGGGTTGGACTGCACAAGATTGATTTATGGCAAGCCAAAGTTTAGCAGTGAGAAGAGAGATCTTTGTTTTTTCTCTGCTGGTTTATTCTCTTCTGTGATTTATTTAGCAGTAGAGAGACAGAAGAGCAGAAAAAAGCTGAACAGGAGAGTGGTTGAGTAGGGGCTAAAGGCGAAAACACAAGCTAAAAACTAAAACATAGGCCAAAGGCTAAAACACTCGTGTTACTAATGAAAATTAGTGTCAAGGAAGATCTGATTCCCATTTATCTTTCAGAATAAATAGACCTTATTATTTTGTGATGACAGATTGTCCTCCAGCCAAAGGTGTTACTGCAGTCCACTTCAAGCGGACTCTCTTCACAGCCACTTTAATGTGCAATACAACACTTTATCATAACATGGGAATGATGAATGAAATCTTAAATTGTTCTGGGTTTTTGAGGCTGTGATTGCCTTTAATATTTCATTTTTCTCTCTGTCCTTTTTTTCTACTTGAACTTAATGTATCAATGACCACCTGTTTTTTCCCTCTGCCTTCAGGTGATGCAATTTTCTGCTGTCAGGACTGTGGAGAAGCCTTCATAGAGGAGGCAGCCTACACAGAGCATTGTCATCAGCACCAGCAAGAGAATACTCATTTGGGCAAACAAATAGATGGTTTTCACAGCTCATCAGTTGAATCAAGTGTGTTCCACTCGCACGTGTTGGAGGAACATGGAGAAGTTTCCCAAAAACAGCCTGATGTTCAGCACAGTTCTGGAACAACGAATCAGTCCGGCTATGAATGTCCTGAGTGTGGGAAATGTTATGAAGTGCTCGGACACTTCATCAACCACCAGCGCACACACAAACAGGCCTCCAAATCGGTTTTTCATGACCTTGAACATTTGAAAAAGAAGTCCTTTCAGTGTGAGTCTTGTGGCAGGAGTTATTCTCGAGCTTCAGCCCTTGATGCACACCGGCGCTGTCATGAGGAAAAGTTAGTTAAGTCACGAAGCAGGAGCTCAGGTGATGCTGTTCAGACTGAAGAGTCAACAGTTGAAGTTAAGCTGGAAGAAAACCAGACAGACTGCTCTCCAAAACAAATTTTCAAGTGTTCATGTGAGAAAGAATTTGCTTCTTCCATGGCCCTTAAAACACATCAGAGATTCAGCCACAATAGGCTGTGCACCCCAAAAGACATGGAAAACAAACCAAAGAAAAACGGTGGATTTCCCTGCAGTGATTGTGATAAGGTGTTTTCCAGCTACATAGCCCTCTTCAACCATCAGCGATGGCATTCCAATTTCACAAGTGATCCCTCAAAAAGTTTTCCATGTGAATTATGTGGAAAAGTATTTCGGACTCTAAGTTTCTACTACAGGCATCAGCGCACAATGCACAGTGAAGAGGCCCCAGCGAAGTCATTTCATCACCAAGTATGTCAGCTACAGAAGAAGTCATTTGAATGTCAAGACTGTGGGCTCAGGTTTTCCAGGGCTTCTGCTCTTCACTCTCATCAGCTCCATCACACGGATCATTTCAGGGAAACGGAGACAGGGGTCAGGACCCACCTGCTTCCACAGTGGAATACTCCAGAAGGAGACAGAAAGGACTCAGAGCAGGAACAAAGGAAATCAGAAGACAATCTGCTTTTTACAAGTACAGCTGAGAACGAACTCAAAGCCAGTGAGTCGGATGATGACATTGAATGTTATGGACCAGGGGACTTCAATGTACAGGTGATCAGTGCAAGTGAATCTGAGGATGAGCCTGTACAAGACCTGAATCCTGATCTAGAGCTGCTCTGTGAATCAGATCAGGAGCAAAGAGATGACTCTGACTCTGGACCTCTGCCAAGCAGAATCTTTTCAAAACCAGAAATGGATTTGAAAATTGTGCAGATTGACTTTGAGCAAACTGATGCACAGTGTGCCCCGATAGAGAGGGAGCCCGAGAATAATTCAACAGGGGAAAGATTTGATTGTCCCGATTGTTACCGTTGGTTCACTAGTGCTACATCACTGCGCACTCACAGAATGTGGCATGGCATTCGTAAGAGAAGACACCAGGCTCAAGGTCAGTCAGAGGCAGTTCACACATGTGACACATGTGGCCACGAGGCCAGTAGCTTTGCAGCACACTGCAGTCATTTACAAGAGTGCAAAAATCAAAACACAAACAATGGTATCATGTATCAAACAGAGGGATCAGAAAAGAAAACTTTAACATGTAATGAGTGTGGTAAATGCTTTTCAAGATTATCTGCTTTAGTCTCACATCAGCTGCATCACCCTAAAAGAAAACAATACCAATGCCCTGACTGCATGATGTCTTATTCCTATGCTGCTAGCTTGTTTAATCATATGAAAAACTGCTCTGCTCAAAAGAAAGACATACTTTCAGGCACTAAAAAAGAGTACAATCCAAAGAAAACTCTGCTAGGTCCAAAGATTTATCATTGTGAACAGTGTGGGAAAGGTTTCTGGTCTCTGGGTGCGTACTCCCATCACAAGCAAAATCAGGCTCAGTGTGTAGATTTGAGGCTCAGGAAAGGTGTTGTAGGATCTTTGCACATGGTAAATGGACACTCCCGCTCCAGTGTTAAGGTTGCTTGTCCAGTGTGTGGTAGAAAATTCCGTCACAAAGGCATTATGGCATTACACATGCGGAAACATGAAAATGGGAATCACAAGTGTGAACTCTGCAACAGGTCGTTCCGTCTTTTCTCCAGCCTCCTCAGACATCAGGTAGTGCACAATGACCAGTTGCTCCCACCTCCTATTAAGTCTTTTCAACATCAGGTTGAGCAGTTGAAAAAGAACACGTACAGCTGCCCGGACTGCGGGAAGCTGTTTTCACGGGCCAAAGCACTTCAGTTTCACATGAAAAGCCACGGGTATGAAACTGGCCACTCGCCATCATCGCCCGGATCCTCTGTTGCTTTAGAGGATCTCCAGTGTGCAACGTGTCTCGCACATTTCAATAACAAGTCCTCTTTGAAAGCTCATCAAAAACTTTGCATTAAAAGAGACAGTCAGGCTGTTAAGTATACTGTAGATGCTAACAAAGATGATGCTTCTAATGCCTCCATGGAGGTCCGCACACTGGAAACCTCAGAGAAAATTACTGTAAAAATAACTACAGAAGTTGAGCATGAAGTGGACTTAGAGGAGAAAAAGACAGGGAATGAAAGAGATGTCAGCAAAGTAGAAAACATAAAAACAACTCATTTGAAATACAAATGCAAAAAGTGTGACAGAAGCTTTTCAGTGATTGGAGCCTTGAATTTTCATAAAAGAATTCATGTAGAGAGTTACAAACCTCTAAAACCAAAACTGTCTGCAATGTTCAAGAAATCGAAACAGGAAGACTCAGCTAAAGGTCTATTTCACTGCTCTGAATGTGGGAGGAGATTCATGTCAAACTCAGCCCTCGGCTCCCACAAAAGATGGCACAAAGAAAAGAAATTGTCACTGTCATCGCTGAAAGATGATGATTTGAAATCTCTTAGCAACAAGACAGAGAGTGGACCTTTTCATTGCAACAAATGTGGCAAGCAGTTTTTTAACCATTGTGTTCTTCAGCGTCACCAGATGTTTAATCCTCAGTGTCAGATCAAACCTGAGCTAGAATCAGACAAGATAGACAGGATCAGCAGCGCTCCGAAAACTCCGGAGTTATCACTGCCAGCTGCTGGAAGTGAGCAAAGTAAAACTCATCCTCAAGGAGTCAATCCCAGCTTGACTGAGCCAGTCCAAGAGCAGGTGGACGTGAGTGTTGACAAGTGTGCGTCAGTGTTGTCAAACGTGAAGCACAAAGTTCACCAGTGTCCCCTCTGCGGTCTGACATTTGCTAAAGCAAGAGGGCTTCGTGCCCACAGGTGGCAGGTTCACTCGAAAGGAGCTCAAAGCAAAAGTAATGTTGATTTGAGTGTAAAGAAGCCTGTGGCTTTAATTGTGCCCAGTGACGATTCTTCAGTTGTAGAAAACTCTGTGGAAATACACAATGTGGAAAATAACCCTGTTGGCAGAGGAGAGAAGAAAATGAAAAGGGACCCCTCGTGTCTCAACAGTGTGAAGCAGAGTGGCGCGGCAGCTGCCATGTTTGACCATAAGAAGGTGGGCATAGAGGTTAAGTGTGGGTCTAAACAGGAGATCCTTACTCCTGACACCCTGGCAGAGATTTCCCCGCCCCTCGGTCGCTTGTCTGAGCATAAAGCTAAATGCCTCTTCAAGTGTGATAAGTGTGGGAAAGCGTTCCAGACAGAGGAACAACTGGGAGGCCACAAGGCCAAGGCAAAGAGCCGCCCTTATTGTTGCGCCCTGTGCTGCCAAGGCTTTTGGACTGAGAGTCAGTTACAGCAACATCTGGCCTGGCACGATGAAGTCCGCTGTCGTCTCCCGAATGAGGTGCGCTTCAGGCTCAGTGCTGCTCTGACCTCGAGGCCTCTGAAACCCAACCTGGCCTCTGCTGGCACCAAAGGGAAGTCACCTCCCGTCAAAGCTGACAGCCAGTCACAAAACAGCCATAAGTGCCAACACTGCGGCAAAGCCTTTCTCTCACCATCTGCGTTACAGAAACATGAAACTCAACACTGTAATGACTCGTATCACTGCTCCATTTGTCCCAGGACATTCAGTGAGATACAGGACCTGATCGATCATCACCAGGAATGTATCGGGGGATACAAAAAGCTGAGTGATGCGCCCACTGCTGCCTCATCTGGAGATACCACTGGCCTTACTTGCCTTGAATGTGGAACTACTTTTTGTCAAGAAACTGATTTGCACCAGCACTATTCTGAACACGGCCGTGGAGTGTTTTAAGCAGAACAACCTGAGCTGACTGAGATCAGAGGAAGACACTGTAGATTGTAGATTTTTATTCAACGACTTTTTGTGAGACTCTTGTGTTGGTCAGGTGTAAAACCTGCTTTCTGGATTGATTGTATATTTGGTATGTTAGGATTCAATTTGGTGCCCAGGGTTTTTGTCTACACTGGATTGATGTCTGTGTCGAACAATAGATCTTGTGAGTGGACAGTTGTAGCTATTGTTAAATTTACATTTATTTGAATAGATCTCCTGGACCTTGTTAATCACTGGCTGATGTATTGTAGTTTATTTCTAGATGTTAAAAATGATCTAGAAACATTTATGCATGTAACTTGTAACCTAGAGAGCAAAAGTGACACTTCTTTTTTTACAAAGCTTGAGAAGATCAGGAAGCACAAAAAGTGTTTACATTTTCTTTTCTTGGCCAAGTTATGTTTTGCAGAATTTGTAGAGTTCTTTATGGCTTGTTCAGGAAGTGAGAACCATTTATGTAATTTTCTCACAGAAGCAGGGTACCAGCTGAAACCAGTTCTCCTCATCATGTGGTTGTATGATGTGTGAAACAAGTATTATTTGATGTTTGAGCCTCCGTTTCTTTCTATTTCTGTTAGATGTTGTAAGAGGAGCCCTCAGTATTTAAAACTAAACTAGTGCTTTCATGTCGAGGAGTTGTTCATCTAGACTTGTAAAGTGAAAATAGTGTTTGCATTGTAGAAGAAATGTCACTTTATTAGATTAATATTTAATTTCTCTAGATGATCATATCCCCCTTAGACTACTTGTTGAACTTGCTGTATTCAAAACGAAGAGGAAATTCTCATAAAAGTGAGAATAAAGGATTAACTTTTGCCTGAAGTTATGAGCTGCTTCATTGATACACTTCAGTTGAGTCAATCCACATTTGCAGTCTTTTCCCCTGATTGGGACTGGTGTTCACATAAGTTCAGGCCATGAAGCTTGTTGTTGTAAAAATTATGAAATAAGTGTGGAGTGTCACTTATGTAAGGTGAAATGCTCATTGCCCTCCTGAAAGGGTAAATAATAATCAGACTTTTGAATTCAAATACTTTATGTAGTGAATATGGAGCTCTCATCATGTC
This sequence comes from Thalassoma bifasciatum, assembly GCA_008086565.1. NCBI lineage: Eukaryota > Metazoa > Chordata > Actinopteri > Labriformes > Labridae > Thalassoma > Thalassoma bifasciatum. Next base: position 395,619 of record RPOG01000297.1, on the reverse strand, counting down.
ACTACAACTTCTGAATTAGTTTGTGTTAAATGAATGCCAGATGTGGTAACAGTAATGTAAAATTTAGGAACGGTACAAATTGTGATCGTAGAATTGTCTGAAACAGAGAGAGATGAAGCAAAATTCTTAAAGGGCATCCACACACACACATATAAATATATATAAATATGTATATTTATATCATCAAGTATACACCTTGTATTCTCTGTTCATGAATCATGTGCAAGAAGTTTATTGCCTCGTTTCATTTTTGAAAGCATTATATTCAACTTTATTAATTCAACAAGTATCTAAACTTGACACATTTTCTCAGGAGCAGTGAAAATAAGTTTACTGATATATTAAGAGTTCTGTTTGTCTAATATAAAGAGCACACACACACACATACATTTTTTGTTTTTTGCTTTATTTTCCGTAGGCACACAGGTCAATCCTGCCTCTACCAATGGTGGACTGCAGTCTACAAACCTGGGGGTCTCCACGACTCATCTACAGCAGCATGTTCTGACAGAGGAGGAGGCTGGGAAGGGAGAAAAAAGGAGTCCTGGAGCACAGCCAGATTTAATGGGAGTGAACTATGGTGTAGACTTGGATGGACACACAGGTAGTAATGCACATCCATCTACCATGAGTACATCAGTGGAAAAAAATCCTTTAAATTTGGTGCCAAGGGTTAGAACTAATGATTGGAAGAAGAAACCTCGCACTTGTTATATGTGTGGTAAAGTGTATCTATACCGGAGTGCATTAATGAGACACCAACGCATGCATGGCATAGTGGATCATAGGAATAGGTGGGTCTACAAAGAGGGGAAATTTGAGTGTCCACAGTGTGGGTTAGAGGTTAATAAGAAATCACGGCTGCGTGCTCACATGAAAATTCACAGGTTAAAGTTAACTCTAAAATCTGATCTAAAATGTGGTCAGTGTAATAAATTCTTAAAAACTGAACACACTTTTAAGAACCACATCAAGCTCCACAGACTGAAACCATTTTGGTGTTTAAGTTGCTCCAGAGGGTTTTCCTGTAAAGAGGCTTTAGATAAACATCTGAGCTCTCACAATCCAAGAAAACTTACCTGCAATGTTTGCACCAAGAGCTTTCTTCGACCAGCACAGCTCATGTATCACTTAAACCTACACACAGGACTAAAACCTTTCCCGTGCACTGTCTGCTGGAAAGCTTTCTCCTATCCTGGTACCCTGATTGCACACCAAAATAAAAATCCTCAGTGCAGAACCAGCTTGACTGAAATGGAAGAATATGCAGAGATGCTAGCATTGGAAAGGCAGGAACAGATTTTCCCTGCTCTTACAAATGTAGGTGATACAAACATGAGCGAGCTGCCAGAGGAGGGAGATTGGATGGAAGGGAGCAGAAGAAGAAAGATTTGGGATGACGGTGAGTTTAGGGACAGTGTACAGGACAAAGACATCAACAGTGAGGAGACACAGCAGGACTGCAAGATTGGGCAACCACTGGGCCTTGCTGCTTTAAGATCAGAAATGTTTCAGCCTCAGATAAAACAGCAAGATGACCAGACAGCGACACAAGACACAATTATGTTTGAGGAGCACAAGTATTGGGAATGGGAGTGTTGTGTTTGTGAGATGGGCTTTGATGAAGAAGCAGAGCTGCACATGCATTACATAAAACATGCAACCGCAGAGCTGCCTATCCCGCATGATGACTTAAAGTGCTAAAATCTCACAGAAGCTGAGTAACATCCCTTTACAACTAAGTTCAGTTATTCTTTTTAGTTTACCGCGTGCTTCCAATTTTGTATGTTTCATACTACACATTGAATAGAAACGTTTATTTGCTTTGAATTTATTATTTGTAACAATAGAAGCCTTAATAGCTTGATGTAATGAGATTTTACATTTTCTTTGCTCTATTTTTTTTTTTTACTTAGTGCAACTAGTCAAGCTACAGAAACTGAAATGTAAAACTGAAGTATATCTACCTCAGTCTGTTCCTGAAAACTAATAAAATGTATTGAATTTATCATTTGTCTTTTTATTTCTTGTCCACTGGAAAAACTGCGAGCTTTTTCTGTTTTGTAAGTCAAAACTGTAAAACTGAAAAATTAGAACTATGACAGCCACAAGCTTTCAAAGTCTGAAAACCATTTTGTTATGAGCTAATGGATAAATGCTATGTGCATGAAATCCAAACCTCACGTAGTCTCTCACAAAGACAGGAACTCCAGCCCATCTTTTGTTTTTGAGAAACTCAGCCTCTTCAGTTTGCCTTTCTTGGAAGCAGTTTCCTTAACCTCTTGAGATTCCAGCGTTGTATTTTTTTATTTCTTACCGCTACTTGGGAAACATAAGACTTAATAAGTACAATAACTAAACTTGGTCTTTGTAATGGAAATTATGTTTTTAGTCCTCTTACCTCGCTATTAGATTTTAGCTATAAGTGTTACTGAGCATTATTAAACTGTTTTTTTTTTTCACTGAAATTGGAGTAAAGTTGCGATACCATCAAAGGATGACACGAGTATTGTCTCTAAATGTGGCTGATGTGTCAAAGTTTAGAAAATTAAGTGAGAATCTGACAGGCGAAATTTAATACCAACATATGTGGATGCCATAGGTGCCAATTTCCACCAGTGACAAATATATAAATGAAAAACTGGATCTGTTGAGATTTGTTGTTCATTTTAAGTCAAAGTTTTGAAATAAAAAGCTAAATTAATGAAATTAAGTCAACAATTTGACTTTTCATCTCAAATTTTTGACACTATTTCAGAAAATTTCAGTAGTTTGTCCCTAAATTTTTAACTTTCATCTTAACTTTTTTGCTTTTTATTTCAAAGTTCTGGTTTTAATCTCAAAGTTTTGACTGATGTATTTTGACTTAATAAACTTAAACTTTATCATCTCAAAATTTTAAGTTTTGATCTATAAAATTTGACTTAAATTGGGCCCAAAAAAACAACAATCCTAGCCAAGCCAAGCCAAGTTTTCATTTTTTTTTTTTTTTTTTTAAGTTTTGGCAATTGACCTATTATTTTTTTGTATTTGTTCCCCCAGGTTTATGTTTTGTTTATTAATTTATTTAAACATTGATTTTCAACTGTGGGGAAACAGTAGGTTCTGGAGAATTATGGAAGCCAGTTGAAGAGCAATGTGTCCTCAATTTCGTGTGTAACTGTTGGATTGATTGTGTGTAAATTCAAATATTTTGAATATATTTTTTGCAAAACTCTGAAAAAAAAAAATCTAAAATATAAGTAAATTCCCACTCCAGCTCAATAGGTGTCGCTATAGCTCGTCAAAGCTGTTTGTCTCCTACAATAACAACAGAGGAAGAAAGGAACAACAGAGGAGGAAGAGAAGAAGAATGTTATTCAAAGTGTGAAGTTTGGTCCTTCGGCTGACTGCATTTCCAATGCAAAATGTACGTATTCTTTAATTTCTGCAGACATTTAAAGGAGTGACTGTGCATTAATAGATGTGGTTGATCTTTATGGAGCAGTGCATTAGCGGAAATGCTAACATCTGCAGCCTTTTCTGCCGTAAATGATCACGAACTCACTGACCAAACGAGCTAAAATACTCAGTATCTGTGGTTCAAGGAGAAACTGTTCAGTGATATTGAAATACACGTTTCTGTATGTACCCAAATAAGCATTTACACTCGCCACTTTTAGGTTTTCTGTGTTGCTCCATGTTTGAAAAGAACAGATAGGACTAACTTATTTTAAAAACCCAGACAGACATAATGTCAGTATTCTTGATTTAATTGGATTAAAACATTCTCCTGTGTTTTTTTTTCTAGATGTGTCTTGGATGTGTCATGTAGACTTAAGAAGCCATGCAGAGTGAACCAGGCAGTGGACTTCATGTTGTGGCCCCCACACCCACAGAGCTGCAGCTGCAAACAGGGACTGAAGCTCAGCCTGGACAGAGTGAAACAAACACACAGGTGGAGGAGGAAAACCAGCCACAGAAGTCAGACATGTGCAAGCCGCCATTGCATCCTCCCACAAGTCAGTCTTTTTTTTTTTACCCTGAATCATTAATGATATATTGTCTAACAAAACCTTCAACTCAACATTGACCAATCTACCTATGTCATTGTTAAATAACCATTTATTAGGGCTGGAAAAGAAACGCATATTAGGTTAATTGCAAAGTGGTCTGCTGCCATGTTCTTATCTCAGACAGTGCGTTATGTCTTTTATCTCAAATGTGTCAGAATACCAGACAAGATTTTAGCTGTAGATGTCTCATGCACCACTACACAAGTGTTACTTACCCCTGCTCAGCCAAAGAACAAAATTGTTCCAAGTTACTGTGCAAGAGCAACACTCTAAGTTGTGAAAAGTGGCAAAAACAGCAAGAAGTGGCAATGAAAAAAAGAATAAGGCAGCAAAAATGGTCAATAAGCAGCAAAATGAGTGAAAATGGGTGGGGACTTGGAGAAAACTTGTAAAATGGTCAGAAAGAAGCAAAACTTTTCAGAGGCCCGACATTTCTACTCAAAACTCTCCTTTCTAGTGGCCTTATGTGATATTTTAATTTTCTGTGACACTTAATTTTGGGTTTTCATTATCTTCAAGCCATGATCATCAACTTTTGAAGGAAATAAAGCCTTGGAATAATTCACTTTGTGTATAATGAATCACTATAATACCAGGGTTTCATTGTCAAAAATGAATGACCAAAAAAATCTAACTTATTCATGATATTGTAATTTTTGAGATGTGCAAGTGTATGAAAAAGAAATTTGTGGACTTTTTTTTTTTTTTTACAAAAATCTTTCTTTTCTCCCTCATGTATGCATTTTTCTTAGCCAAAATGAGAGTAGTAAAAAACCCCCCCCTTTAATAATGCTATTGATATCGACAACACAAAAGATGAGGAACTTAAACCTAACAGCGCAATAAATTGCAAGACAGGGAAAAGTCACTGTAATGAAAATATTTTTGCAAATCGTTCCGCCCTACCATTTTTGATGAATTATTATGAACAAAATATGAAATTTAATTTAACGTGATAGTTTCTGGAGTAATGCTGTTCGGGGTTGTTAAGGAAATTTCAGGAAGAGTGACCACTTAAAGATAAAAACTCTGGAGACTCAGATGACATAATTTGAAATAATTATATAGCTCGGCCGAGGAAAAATGACAGACACATTACATGAGTGAGTGTTTACTGCAGAGCCAATTCTGACAGACCACTGTGTGTGTTCAGTTTTTATCAAGTCGGGGTTGTTATGATTATCTCATAGACCAATAGTTTCAGCTTTGCTTAGGTTAGGATGTGAATGTACTACACAACTTCCTCAAGGAGACAAACGTGTGTGTATCTGATCAAACTTAGGCTTGAGCCACACTGTCTCTGTATATAAATACCTCTAAAGCCAAACGCAGGTTTTAGGACTCTTTGACAGATAGAGGTAATTTACAGAGATAATCAAGGACAGAAATAAGTTAGTGAAAAAAAAATCACGACCTAGGTGAGCCAATGACATCTCTTAGTGCTTGTGTAGAAAGAAGTATCCTCTTATCTGGCTGTAAAGGTGAAACAAAGGAAGTCAATAAGTCTCCTTTTAGTTTTTGTATTGACACATGCCTTTCTGCAGCTTTTCATCCATTTTCCCATAGTGCTTATGTATGTTCTGATAACGTGGATATAAGTGACATATTAATGTATTTCCCTCCCTTTAAGCGCCTCTGCAGTGCCTTGAGTGCCACATCATCTTCAGTGATCCTGAGAGACAAGAGCGTCATCTGAAGCGAAGCCACCCAGCAGAATATGAACAATACATACTGAGGAATGCCTTTTTTGCTTGTTACATCTGTGGACTCCAATTCACAAACTCCGTGGCGCTTAAGACCCACCAGAAGACCCACGCAGAGAAAAAAGCCTACAAGTGTATGATCTGTGGTCAGGCCTTCAACAGATCGTTTCAGCTCACACTTCATAAGAAAAGTCACGTTGGCCGAGAGGGTTATCGGTGCACTGACTGTGGTAAAGCTTGCAAGACTATGACATTGTTGAAGTATCACCGCCGCACACATACTGGAGAGAGGCCGTTTATCTGCAAGGAGTGTGGAAGGAGATTTGCCATGTCCAAATATCTGAAGAAACACATGTTGTTTCATTCTAAAAGGGGTGTCAAGGGGGATGGAAGTCATATGTCAGATGATGGTAAGAAAATTTAATTCTTACAAATGTTAGACTTTAAAAAACAGATAAATAAGTTTAAAAAATTTTGTTTAAAGTCATGTACCAAAATTGGGAGTTGAGCTGATTGCTGGTGAGGTGTTGCATAATTTCCTGGGCACCATCGTGGGGCCCTTGAGCAAGGCAAAGAACCTCCAACTGCGCAGGTGCACACTGCGAGTGCAGTACCGTCACTATGCTCTTGATCTGTTCAGATCTCTGTGCAAAGCGCTTTTTGTGCCTGTGTGTGTTTTGATATTGCACAATTTAATACTTCATGGACCCCTAAGGGGGTCCATGAAGTATTTCTCATATCTTTAGTTATTCAGTCAGTTGTGTTTCTGATGCACAGAAATGAACAATCGAGGTCAAACCTTTCAGCCTGTGACCCTCAGAATAGCTGAGCTGACCAATCCAAAAACAGGCAAATACAAGCAAAAAGTTGCCTAAGATGCTTAATATAGCAGACTGGTAGAAAATTAACTGGCTTTGTACATATATAGTTGTTGTTCCCCAAACTGAGCTGCCATCACTTACAGTCATTTTCCTGTTTTTTTTTTTTTTGTTTTTTTTTTTACTTTGGAGATGGCAAAAAACAGATCACAAATTTCATATTTGTAATGTTTATATAAAATACAATTTCTCTTTTTGTTTACATTTTACAGTAATTGATGAAATATTCTACTTACAATAGCTTTTTTATTATTATTTTAAAAGGTATTTTGTGACCCCCAAAGTGGTTGTCCCCTGATTTTCCTCCGGCAGCTCTGTGTAGATCACATGAATAATGATGGAAATTATTCACCAATTTTAAGGGTCTTTTTTATTTTAGAAAAAAGAGATTGGACTGTACCATTGCTTAAATAACTCATGGACATAGTAAACACTATATCCCCTGAAAAAAAACATTTTGTTTTATGCAACTCAGTGCTCCAAATATACTACAACTCCACTCAGCTGCAACAGGTCTAGATTTCAAGCCATAGTTGTAGAAAAGAAAATCAGCCTGTTACTGCCGTAAATCTTAGTTCATTAGTTTGATGATTTTTTTTCTCATTGTGGTGGATTGCTGTCATCAAATTCAAGTTTTAGAGCATCATACAGTCCAGGTACACATTAATGCCTTGTAGCCATGTAGTGAATTGAATCTATCTCCTTGCAATAACTCTAGTTTTTTCATTGTTTTAGCTATTTTGAATCATGAAAAATCAAACGAGGCTTTGCTGCCTGCAGAAGCTGATGGGGCTCCTCCTGCTGGACACCAAATGCAACAAAGCACGCCTGTAATTACTGAATCAGTCTCACAACCCGCACTTCCACAGCTGGAGACCAACGGACATCTGCATTATGTGGACACCGATATGAACCTAGAGAAGATTCATTGGAAATCTGAAACTTTTGAAAATATGCAGAAAGTGAACCCTATAGTCATATCAGGACAAGTGCCAGTGAGGGAGCACGAGGTGGCAAGTGGTTATGGTAAGTTCAGTTTCCCATTTTCTTATCAAAAAATCTAACTTATCAGATGTCCACTGCCTTTCAGTCGTAGGAAATAAATTTAAGGAATTTGTAACATTGAAATGATTTGGGAACTTTTGATAACACATTTGATACATGACTCATGTATCTATTTCTTTTACTGATTTACATCGAACTCTCTCAATCACCTGTATATTACTCTGCACATTTGCATTGCCTTAAAAAATAATTAAAATTTTCTTTTTCTCCATTGTTTTTACAATCAAAGAATTAACAATGCAGTAATTCTTGTAATTTTATTACTTTTAGGTGGTCCCAAACTTGTTTCTTGTTCTGTGTGCAACACCACTTTTAAGACCACCATCACACTGCTGAGCCACGTGAAAACTCGGCATGCTTCGTTGCTTTCTGCAGCCAGTAAGGCAAATGCAGCTGGACATCAAATGAACCTACCTATCAGCCAAGATGCACTTTTACGGCTTCTTGCCAGTGGGCCTAAAGATAAATACGATGCCAACATGGACGAAGAGCAGATTTTCAGACTCATTGAAATTCTTAGAGGTATACAGAAGGTGAACAATGAGCAGCAGGTATCACAAGGAACAGAGGTCACTGATGAAACAACAGATCAAGCTGTTTCATGCTCCATTTACCAAGAGGAGTCAGTTACCACAGATGTGATAAAGGTAATAATCGAGAAGGAAATAAAGGATGAAGAGAAATCAGACAAAGTCATTCTTCACAAGGACCCCAACTCCACACTGAAGTTACCTGCTAACGAGAGGCTGTGCCTGACCACAGTCAAAAACAAAAGTCAGGTGAGGCAGTAACTGTTCCATCAAGTATCATACAATAAACATCAATGAAGAATGGAACTTCAGTAACAGGCTCTTTTTTTGTTTTAAGGGTTTGGGTGCAGTCATGCAGTCGCAGCTCCGGTGTGATGTCCTGGTGGAAGAGGAGCGCAGCGTTGGGCTAGATGAGGCTGAGGCCACACAGGGGATTAACACCTGCTGGAATATGAAGCTGACTAGTGTTGTTAACACCTCCAGTCCGAGTAAGTAAAAGACCACTCTAAAATTCTGCATTGAAAAACAATTTTTACAACATTAAACTTTATCAACCCCTCAGTTTCTCTAAATTATGTTGAAATTTTATGACTGTTGCAAATGAAGGCCACTTTCTTTGTGTGTAGTTTTTCTTCATTCACAGACATGCTAATGAAATAAGAAAAAATCCAATCCACTAAGCATTTACATGCCAGTGTTATTTTAGCTTAAGACACCATAGAGTCCCTCAGCTGGCCTTTCAGCAATTCTAGTTTAATTGTTTGATCTGCATCTGATTTTAAAACAGAAAACACAGCCTTTAGGGGGGATTGAGGCTTAACACTTCACATTTTTACTCCCAGTTTTTAAACTAGAAAAAAGCCACAGGTCTTGTTTCACCTGCTGCAGTTATCATAACATATATTTCACCTCACTTTGACAATGAAATGAGAATATTTCAACTTGGCAATGGACTGGATTAAGATGTTTCCTCTGTACCGTTTTTGCAGGCAATCATGGCAGCCTTGCATGCACTGATTGTGGACTGACGTTTACAAATCCGGAGGTTTTTAAGACACACCTGCACCAGCATGCTCTGGAAGAAGAGGAGGTGGTAGATGAAGACGAAGAAGAAGAAGCTGAGACAAGAGAGAACAGGAGTCATACAGCACAACTGGACTTCAGTCAGATGTATGCTGATGAAAGCAGGGATCAAGATATGGGTGGTGATGAAAATTTGTCCACCATGAGTAGTTCATTGGGGTCTAATCCATCAAGGATAGCACAAGACAGTGGAGTAAAACACTTGATGAGAAGTGAAAATCTTTCCTGTTCGGTGTGCGGTAAAGTTTATAAATACCTGAGTTCATTCCTAAGACACCAGCAACAGCACAACGAAACAGTTCCTGTGAACAAGTGGGACAAGAAAGCAGCTAAATACGAGTGTCCGCACTGTGGGACGGCTTTCATCAGGAAGGCACGGCTAATTTGTCACATGAGAACTCACTGGTCCAGTGGACCGGTAAACTTGGAATCCCTGAACTGTGATCAGTGTAACAAAAGCTTCACTTCTGAAAAATTATGGAGGAATCACATTGAGCTCCATAAACGGAAACCATTTTGGTGTCCCAGATGCTGTAAAGGGTTTTTCGATGAACACTCACTAGAGAAACATCTGCAGAGTCACAATTCGAGGGTTTATGTCTGTGATATTTGTAGCAAAAGTTTTCGTTTGCACTCACAGCTTATACATCACCAAAACACACACACGGGAGCAAAGCCTTTCCTGTGCACAGTCTGTGGGCAAGCCTTTGCCGTTCCTAAAGAACTGATTATACACAAAAAAATACATGGTGGGCTGTCCAGTGGGCTGCCTTTGGGGTCAAAGAAATATGTGACTATTGCAAGGCAGCCGGGAATTAAAAAGCAGGAACAGACTTTTACCAGTGTTTTTGAGGTGGGAGATACAAACATGAGTGAACTGACAGACAAAGGATTTTTGATGGAGGAGAGCAGAACACAAAAGAGCTATCAAGAGGCTGAGTTTGAGGATGATGTATACACTGTTGAGGCAGACTCCATGGAGCAAGTTCATCCATGCAACACATCAAAGCCACCTGATTTTGCTGCATGTGATGCACATCATGAATCCACGTCGGAAACCTTGCAGCCACAAACAGCACAGCAGCTAGTCAAGAGGGAGACTGGAGACACAATCATGTATGAGGAGCACAAGTACTGGGAATGGGAGTGTTGTGTTTGTGAGAAAGGCTTTGATGAGGTCGTAGAGCTGCATATGCATTATATAAAACATGCTAATGGAGAGCTGCAGATCCCACATGATAACTGAAAGCTCACAGAGGTAACATCTCTTCTCACTGGTGCCTTGGCTTTGTGCGAGGGTGTAGGGACAACCTTTATATCAGGATGTTTGTTATCAGGATGTGTATCAGTGTTCTTAACATTTTTAATCTTTTTCATATAGCACTCATTGAGGACGGATACAAATGTGCCATTGTTTATTTGTGTGAGCAACAGAGGTAGCCTGACCAATAAAAAAGCCTGTTGCAGTGGCATTATTTTTAAGGGTTTCTGTTCATGTTTTTTTTTCTTGTTGTTTTCTGTATTTCAACTGAATTGAGACAAAAATTGTGCATTTGAAACCAAATAAAATGTAATGCATTGAAATCTTTTCTTTTTTTCTCTCCCCTTTGAAGGGGAAAAATTATTATTTTCAACATAAGACATTGACATAAAATAAAAATATATGAACAATAGATATAATGGTGAAAAATAAATAATAATATAATAATTAACAAAATATAAATTAACATAATGAAATTGCTCACCAGTGGTATGCACAGACTGTTTGAGGGACAGGGGCAAAAGAAAAAAAGCAAACAGAAGTGCGTTCTGGCTCTCGAGGGGCACTTCAGTGTGAGTTTTGGCTCCCAGAAGGTCCATCATTCATATTTTAATCAGCCAGGGGGCAGATTAGTGTGGTTTGTTTGGGTCCCCAAGGAGGTACTTCAGCACACATTTTGTCTCCAAGAAGACACTTTGGGGCATGATTTTCATCAACTTTCCCCCTCTGTGTACACCACTGGTAGCAGTTGTGATATGTTATCAGTTGGAAAAAATCTCATGATCATACATTTTGGCTACAATAACAGTTGCAGAGTTGCCAACGTTTTTCTGGGACAGACACATAGACTGTATACAAGTTATACATTTTATATATTATACATTATTACTCATTGAACAGTCAATGGACAGATATGGATAAACCACAATTCCCATGACCCCCTGCGACCCTTGCTAGACGTGACGTCACGTGATGATGCAGCCGCAGCTGCTCTGTGTTGTGGCTTTGTGCGACCTATGTGCGCGGCGCGACAGGGAGATGCTCGGGTTGAGGAGGCAATATAGGTAAAGATGAATGAATTTTTCCCTCGTCTCATTGAGCTATAGGACCCTCTGTGTGACCAACAGCCGTAAAGTGTGAAAGATATACAGTCTACGAGGCACATCACTGGAAATGCTAACATTTGCAGCTCGTTTAATGACCAGTGAATTTGGGCTAACTCAGTGGGATCCCATTATCTTTGTATCCTCCTAGTTTGAAGAAATTGTTATTAAACCAGTGTTTAATGACTGTTTCGTGTTTATGCTCTTAAAAGTGATAGCTATGGTCGCCTGTAGAAGCCTGCAGCAGCTACCAGGGGCGTCAGTCTCTTTATTGTGAAAGACAATTAATATTCATTCATGATCCTTGTTCAGCTGTCACCATGTAGGTGAATAGGATGAAAATGTTTTGAACGCTGAAAGACAAAAGCTCTTTATTTTTAGCATAGTTAAACAGTTTTGAGTCAAATATGATCATTTGTTTCCTAGACTCACAGACTCGTAGTGCATTTGAGGAGCCAGGCTTCAGGCAGTGATGCAGAGTCGGACCCAGGCATCCAGTGGGCCAAGTCCTGTGGCCACAGCAACAGCAACAGCAGAGCAACATCTGGACACTCAAACTGAAGCCCAGCTAGAACAAAACGAACCACATGCACAAGGGAAAAGGCTTGCCAGCCCAGCTGGGATTGAAACACCAGACACTCCACAGGAAAATGGGACGGAGGTACACACTACAGAAGCACATGAAGGTGTAGAAGTGACGCAAGGGGAGCTGAATAAACCTGCTGCTCAGCCACTCGCTGAGCCCTCTGATAGCTCTACAGATATGGAGACAGATGCTGGTTTAAAACCAGGTGCCATCACTGAATCTGTACCTGATGAAAATACAAACTCAGAGTGTGATGGCTCAGGATCAAAGACTAAAGATCAAGGGGTCCGTGATGGAAGGAAATACGTCCCATCTAAGAAAGCAATGGTAGACCCACTGAAGATGGACATGTCCATGGTTAATCCTCTTACATGTGAGTATTTTACTGGGTTCATGTCATAAACCATCACCTCACATCTAAGTCCATTTCCAATACATGTAAGATCAACATTAATTTATTGATAACCATTTCAGCGACATTTGCACTGTTGTTCACAATACAGGCCTTTAATGGAAGTTATTCTAAATGATACAGTTTTTCAGAAAATACATCCATGTATCGGTCTACTGTACAAATAAATTTATGAGTAAGTTTAATCATAGGCTTCTTGTTTATTGTTTTCATTTGCAACCAACAAATACGACAGGCAGGTGTTGAACCATTGTTTGGGCTGGGCTAATAACATCTTTTTACCCTTTCTGCAAGACAAAGCAATTCATAAATGTTCTTTTTTTCACTTGAGTGCTAAGTATTACATTAAGTGCTTGGTATATGTATTTATATGTATGTCTATATGCCTGTAGCATTATCCTGCTAAGGCACACTGTAGAAAAGGATGGCTTCTTTTGCCCTGACATTCAGAGTTGCTTGTTGTCACATCAAGATCCCAGAGTTAAGCTGTTCTTTTGTAAGCCTCTATTTTCTTGTGTGCATCTTTCCAGATTATATGGACATAAGTGATGTGTAAACTTTCTTCTCCTCCTCCTGTAGCATCTCAGCTCTCCACACAGTGCCTCGAGTGCCACATCATCTTCAGTGACCCCAAGAGTAAAGAGCGTCATCTGAAGATGAGCCACCCAGCAGAATATGAACAGTGCATACTGAGGAATGCTCTTTTTGCCTGTTACGTATGTGAACGTCATTTTTCAAACTCCACAGAGCTCATGGCCCACCAGAAGGCCCACATAGAGAAGAAACCCTTCAAGTGTCTGATCTGTGGCCAGGCCTTCAAAAAAACATCAGAGCTCACACTTCATAAGAAAATTCACTTTGGTCAGGATGGTTATCGATGCACCGACTGTGGCAAAGCTTGCAAAACAATGACATTGTTGAAGTATCACCGCCGCACACACACAGGAGAGAGGCCATATATTTGCAAGGAGTGTGGAAGGAGATTTGCAATGTCGAAATCTTTGCAGAAACATGAACTGACACACCTGAAAGAAGGAGCTGAAGGAGATACAGGAAATACCTGCGATATAACACAGGAGACGAAAGATAACGGTGAGAATATTTAAGCGTTAATAATGTGTTTTCATGCCACAATTTCAAAGACACAAACTTAGATTCGTAAGAGTCATAACTTGATTCTGATTGGTCCATCCTCTGTTTTGGTGGTTTGTGTTTTTTCTTGGGGAACTGTTTCTGTGGATGTGCATGGACCTGATCACAGACCATGGCAGATTATCTGTAATCGTAATGAGAAAAGGCCTGGTTAGTTTGCCATTTTGCCTCAGCCGGGCTTCTCTCTGCAAATTGTTCCCCAGAGCTTCAGTGAACAAGTTGCAACTGCTTTTTTTCTATCAGGAAGTTGTTGTTTTGAGGTTGTGACAAATCAGAAACAAGTATCAAACACAGCCAGGTAATACTCTCTGTGCATCTCCCCTGTCACACAGATTTTTGTTGTCTGTGTTTAGTTTTGATTTCGACTGAAATTTCTCAACAGCCATGAAGTAGTGTAATTAAAGTTTGGTTTTGAATTCATATTTCAAAATGTAATGAATTGCTTCGCTGACCTCTTGACCTCTGGCACCATTCAAAGGGTCATATTTGTTTTGGGAAATTATTTGATAACTGTTCTGAAATTCAGTAAACTCTAGCCCTTAGTGGTCGAGTATCTCAAAATAGATACATCTCTAAAATAACTATTTTTTCTGAAACATTGGATAACACTTGTACTGTATTCATTACATTACATAAATAATCATACTTTCCAATTTAAAAGGATAGTACAGGCTCAGCTAAGAACTGAAGAAGACAATTTTATCCCTTACACTGAAAATCTTCATTCTTTTGTACATGTTTGTTGTCTTATGAGGTTATTTAGATTTTTCCCTTTGGTACTGTCAAGACAAACAGCATGAAATTCGTTTTTCAAGACTTGAAAATTCATAACCATCAATCCTAAAATATCATCCAGTAAGAGTAAACAATCACATTTTTTTGTACAAAAATGCAATACTTGTTTTCTTTTTATTTTAGGTGATCCTAAAAGCTATCCCTGCTCCGTTTGCAACACCACGTTCAAGAGTGCAAAGACACGGCAGCGCCACATGAAGACCAAACATATCTTCCCTGCTGCAGCCAATAGGAGTCTTCCTGCTGGACTCCAAAGAGAGCAAGTAACACCAGTTATTACTCCAATATCTATATCCCAGCCCACACTGCTGCAGTTGGAAGCCAGTGGACCTCTGCAAAAAGTTGATGCCAATATTGACACAGAACAGATCCGTAGACTTATTGAATCTTTGGGGAATGTGCAGAAGGTGAACCAAGTCGTCATACTGGGGCAGGTTCCCCCTCATGCACCACCGCTGGAAGTGCAGCAGATCTCACAAGGAACAGAAGGTGTGACTCTAAATCTCAATCCACCACAAATAGATTTTATGGGTGTGAAAGAGCCTGAATGTAAGACAGTTGAGTTGGACTCTTTAAACAACCACTGTGACCCGATGGAACAAACGATCATCCTGGAGCCTATTACGCCTGATGGGCAGCTTGAAACAGTCCCTTTCTCAGAACTAGGCTCCCACATGGCAGCTGCTGAAAACCCAGAGCTCACTCTTGATCATACTGAGCAAACAGAGAGACCTGAGGGAGAAGTGTCACCACAGGTTCTTCAACAGCCAGATATTAGCGTCTTTCAGTCGGATCCTATGGAGCACATGATTTGTCAAAATGAGCAAGACCTTGAGCAAACAGTCATATTAGAGCTCACCCCTGCCTTGATACCAACTGTGGAGCTGGAACAATTTCAAACTATGCCGCAAAATGTTTTTCTTCCCTCCACTGGGATAACTACTGAATCAGTGCAGACTCCTGGCCAGGTTTTAGATGAGATGATAAATGATGCATCCAATGTCAACCCCCCAATCCCAACTCTTCCTGTAGCAATGGAATTGCCACCTTCACAAAACAGTGAGCAAGACAACCCCCCCTGCCTTTTTGTCCCAGTGGATGCGCTTAAACAAACCTCAAGTGAACCCAAAATACATCCAAAAGAGAAGGTGAGTTTGAAGATGCAAAAAGCAAAAAAAGATCCGACCCATTCTGCCTTGGACAGTGCTGCACCCCTTGAGACAAAAGAAAATACTGTTCAAGAAGCATCTAAAGACGAATCAACTGACCAAGAGCGGTCTCAACAAACAACATCCAAACAAGACCAATCTGAAGGAACATCTTCAGAGAATTTGGTGCTAGAAAGCCAGGAGAACCAGCAACAAGTGGGAAATATGTCTCAATCAGTGGAGCCAGCTGCTGAAGAAAAGAGTCAGTCACAACCAGAGGCCAAAAAGTTATCACAGATTTCAGAGTTACCCCTAAATGTAATGTCAGCTCAAGAGCTGGTGAAAGTTCGGAAAAGAAAATCAGCTCGAGCATTTTACTTCCAGGGATATAAGCAAGACCTGGCTGGATCTCTATATGAGGATTTTTCAGTATATGCAGCCCCTGTCAAACGGCAAAGGACTAAAAAGTCTCATCTCGTTGTTAAATTTGGCCCACAAAACAAAGATAAAAAGAACAAAAAGCAGAAAAAGCCCTCACAGCCGCACAGAACGATGCAGGAAGAAGTATTAAGAAGTAAAAAAACAGCAATACATCTCTCTAAGAAAAAAGTATCATCACAAAAGAAGGAGATAAAAGGGAAAAAGGACAAGAAAGGGGGGCCTTCGGTTTCTGCTGCCAAATTAAAGGCAGCTGCTTCAATCCAGGAACCACAACTAAAACAACACAGAGAGGATGCAAGAAAAAACAAAAAGCAAAAAGGAGTAGCCAGAGAAGATGTGAATAGCGTAAGTGATGAGGCATCACCAGTCTCAAAGAAAAAAAAAGTGAAACTTATCAAAAGGGATCAGCCCAAGATCGCAAAAGTTGGAAAGGTGGAGGACATTTCGGCAAGAAAAGTAAAAGACAAGTCAAAAACAAGCACAGCTTCAGCAGTCCAAACTGGCCAACACGTAACAGAAGACTCGCTACTTCTACTGAAAGGCCACAAACAGCCCCAACTGAAAGTTTACAAGTTAGACCCTTTAAAAGCATCTGGCAATACTCCAGAGGATACACCTGATGATTCTCAAACAATGTTTGAACAGGGTAAAGAGAAACTCAAACATCCAGCATGTGCGTCCGTAAATGATCCCAAATCAGAAAGTAAGAAAAAGGTAGGAAGACCCAAAAAGAGCCCGAAAGTTCTTTCATTATTGTCATCAAAAAAGACTTCCCTTCAACCATCTGAGAGCCTGCCGACTAAGCCAAAGACCACCAGGAAACGTAAATACTCTCCAAAAGTGGAGACTGAGGGAGTGATTACTTCCTCTCACTCCAAGCGTGCCTTAGAGTGCCAAGATTGCGGTGAGAGATTTTGTGATGTTTCATCCCTTCAGAAGCACAAAACGAAGGTCCATGTTGTTGAGAGTCCTGGTCTTACGTACACCAATGGGAACATCTTTGAGGGTGTCTCCAGGTTGGATCTTTACCAGCTTCCACAGCAGCAGGATAAGGCTATCGGTTTGATGAATGCCTCAACAGGCTGGGATACTGAGCCTGAAATGGGAGAGATTGCACTAGAAGACAGAGAGCGAAACGTCTCTTTCCCTTCTTTGATCCCATCACCATCTCTACCTTTGCCACCCTTAGATGTCGAAATAGACACTTATGAGGATAAAGCTGGCTGTACAAAAGAATCAGACCATGAGTCATCTTCTGAGCAAATAATAAACAGCGACCCTCTACATGTCCAGTCTGAACCATCTTTCAGTACTTCTGCAATGGCCTATAGTTTGGAGACAGGTGATCGTTTGGCATCAAATATAGACAAGGATGAGGAACATGTGAAAACAGGATCAGAAGTTCAAAGTTCTTTGGATGAAGACATAAAGGAGGATTTGCTCATGGAGGTAGATTTAGTCACTGTAGGGGAGCAGAATGAAAGAGATAATCTGGCCCCTCTTGAGGACAAAATCCAGCAAAATGAATCAGTAGAGTCATGCAGTTCTGAGGTTGGAAGAACAAACAAACTCCCTGAGCAAGTGACTGAAGACACCGCTGAAAAAACATTCACTTCACAGACTGTTTCGTGCTCAACTCATCAAGAGGAGTTTAAAGAAGAGGAGGAAGAAGTCTTAGTCCAGAAGAAAAAAGAAGGAAAAGGAAATCTAATGAAGGGTGCAGCAAAAAGTGGAGCGAAAGGAACAGGGCGTTTAAAGAGAAACATGGTCTCCAAAAAACTTTCTGCTGAAATTACAGTCACAGGTTCAGGGTCTGGAAAAGAACAGGATGAATGTCAGGTAGTTTATGAAAACTATCCCATCACTTCTGATTCAGAAATAACTGAAGATGGCACCACTACTGGAACAATTGAGGCCAAAAGTGCTACGATGTCTGCCAGGTCAGAGAAACCTCCTGAAAAGCTAGTTGTGTTTGAAGCCGAGTCAAATACCACAGGTGTAGAGAAGGTAACGAGTGAAGGAGAGCACGACAGGGAGAAGTCACCAGTCATCATACTTGA
This sequence comes from Thalassoma bifasciatum, assembly GCA_008086565.1. NCBI lineage: Eukaryota > Metazoa > Chordata > Actinopteri > Labriformes > Labridae > Thalassoma > Thalassoma bifasciatum. The sequence goes on along the minus strand of RPOG01000297.1, from coordinate 377,347 downwards.
GAGAGTGATCACATCTACACCAAGAACAGACGCTGACATCGGGCCATACCTGAAGCCAACGATGAACAATAAAAAACATGTGAGTAATAATGAACTGACACATTTCTCCACAGGAAAAGGATGAAGAGGATTGACTTTGTGAATTGACATTTGTCTTTTCAGGGTTTGGATAGTGCGGCTGAGAAAGAAGTGCAGGTCCTTGGGCGCCAGGAGATTAAGGTTGAAGAAGTTATCTCAGGTCCATCACAGGCTGGACCTGCATGTCAAAACAGACCGAGTGCAAACATGCAACCACAACACCAGTGTGATGTAAGGACAGTCCTGGTGAAAGAGGAGTGCAGCCTTGTGCTGAATGAGGCTCAGACCACGCAGTGCCGCAGCATCTGCTGGAATGTGGAGCCTGTTCATGTAAACGCCTCCACTTCACGTAAGTGCTAGCTCACTTTACAAGTCAGTGTTTATGAGGAATACAATTTGCCTTTTCTTTTGATTTTTTTCTGTTTTACTTCCAGTAATAAACAGTGGGGAAGCAACAAAAGACTGTCATGACACCCCTGAGTTCAACAGCAACCAGTGTATCTTCTACCCAGTGAAGGAGGAGGAGAGGGAGGTTCTTGTGGGTGCTGCTCCAACCAATAGTAAGAATTCATCCGTCAGATCATCCAGCGATGTCCAGCATCCAGAGCATCAAACAAAAGATAGTAATCTGAGTGAGTCATTTTGTTTAAAAGTGATGTTTTGCTCTAAAGTTAAATGAGGAGTTCTGCTTTGATTTTGAATATGTTACCAACAGATGGGGGCAGCCCATCTCTGTCTGACCAAGAGAAGAGTTTGCCACATTTATCGTCAGATACAGGAGACAGCAACTTTTCAGATGGACATGGTCTGTTCTTTAATTCAAAATGGTGTTAACAAGCAAATACTTGCTCTACAGCCCCTGCAAACGTTAGTGACAAAAATAACCAAACGCTAAGTAACTAACCCATTTGTAAACTTTCAGCAGAGACCGACGCTGAATGGCAGCATCCTCCAGATGTCCAGGACTTTCTCCTCCAGAGCTCTGATGAAGAGGATGTGGGTGGTTTTGAATTGTCTGATCCTCAGCTCGACTCAGAAGCAGAAGTAATGGCCTATTTCCACAAGAACAGCACAAACAACTCACAACAACTGGACGAACCAATGGAAAAGTACAGTAAATCTTAACTTTATAATGGACAAACATTCACAGAATATAGAAGAACACATTTTACGACTGCACTACCTAGTGCTGAAATTGTCATAGTACATAGTATATTGGTTGAACAGTGAGGGAGAGCAACCTGAAAACATGTAATTCAAGAAAATTGTTTTGGACAAAAATAAATGTTGTAAATTATTTTGTTCTAGCATGTAATGCTCAGTTATTCACGGAGTTGCCTACTTTGTTCCTCTCTTCAGTTCACCTTCTTCAGAGATCCACCCCCAGGCACCGAGAGAGGAAGGGAGGACCAGAAAGCCCATTGATTACTTCTCCACTTATTTTGGTTGGGACACTTGGGTAGACATTGCAAGCTGCACAAATAAACTGTCCAACATATCTAATCCAGTCACATCCAGAGAGGTTGCACAGTTTGTGGGGATCCACATTGCAATGGGAACTTTAAAGGTTTGTGTTGCGATAAGACTCTTTTCTCAATTGCTCTTCTTATTTAGTTTTTCAAATGAACTTGCACCATCAGCTTATTTGACGTCTCACTATTTTTTCAGTTTCCCAGTCCGAGGCTCTACTGGGAGGACTTGACTAAGGTGCCATTGATTGCTGATGCGATGCCACTCTCTCGGTTCCTTGAGCTGTCTCGCATGTTGAAACTTGCCCATCCTGCAAAGAATCCCGCCGACAGTGGTCCTCAAAGAGGAAGACATGAAGATGGTGGAATATCACCACCCAGTGATGAACAGAGGAGTGGGCACACACCAAATGACTTGAATAATTCAGAGACTCAAGTACATCCCTTGTGGAAGGCACAGCCATTAATGCAGAGATTTAAAGCAGGGTGCCAGTCACTGAGACGGAACAGGAATTTTGCAGTTGACCAATATCTGCTTCCTCTGACTGGGAAGATGCACAGTAAGAAACTGTCTCTGCACTGCACTAAATTAGTTGGATTTGGAGGTTTACTCTTGCATGTGGATTTTAAAATGGGTGTGAATGGAAAAGAGGATGCTGTAGAAAAAATGGTTCCTAGAGGTAGTATGGTGTTTCTATGCAAACAGGAACTGTCCACCCCTGCTATGCTGGAGCGTTTGTTAGTTGCTGGGGTTCATGGCGCCGGCAGGGTGGGGGGTGCACGAGGACAGATTGGTGATGAATTTGTGAGCTCAGATGGGAAGCTGATGTTGCGTAGGTCACACTGCGGCTTCATACTCTCTACTGCAGGAAGTGGCCAGAGGAGCATGGCTTCACTTGCTGACAACTTTGAGAAGGCCCAAATGTCAGCTCAACTCAACAGAAACCTGGTAAATCTTTACTCCATCCCACTGACTGCCACTGCCCCGACCTGCTGGCCTCAAGCTGTGCTCTGGTACCTGACAGATCTGGCTCTGGTCAACTCCTGGCTCCTTTACAGGCAGGATCACAGGGCAGCATCCACATCCTTGTCTTTCATGGCCTTCAGGCTGGAGGTTTCCAAAACTTTCATCCAGTCAAGCAGCTCTGATACACAGGACTCAGTTCCATCTCACTCCTCCTCAGAGAAGGCACATGCAGCACATGAAACCTCCAATCCCAGCCTGGTAGAAGAGAGTCCTCTGCCAGATGCAGCCACACGGTATGATGGTTCAGGCCACTGGCCAGAGCAGCTTGCTGAGGGAGAGGGGGGAAGATGCCGCTTTGGGGGCTGTCAGAGAACAACCCGAGTGCTTTGCCTTAAGTGCTGTGTCTTTCTTTGTATTTCACGCAACCACAACTGCTTTTTAAATTTTCACAATCTAGGTGGTTTGAGAAAAAAGTAGCATCGACAACCTTTTTGGATGTATAAAAACCCAACTTCTGAAAGAAAATGTATGTAATCCTGTTTTTGAAACTTTTCACAATGCCTTCCGCCGTCCTCGCTGTTGTTATGGGAACATTTGTGCTGCAGTTTAAAGAACATGCTTTATTATGTGGCTAATTTTTTTCATAGAGCAACCCTAAAAAAATCTATTTGTCTTCAATGTAAATGTAAAATGTGCTGAAGCCATGAACTTAGTAGTAATTTATGAATTTACCATTGTATTTATTATGTGTTTTTTTTACTGTTTTTATCCAGACCTCAATGACATTTCATAATGAGCCTGTTATTCCCTTGGTTTATGGATTCCAAATGGTTGTATTTAAAAACCAATAAAGAAAAACTATTCATGATATGTTTATTTTTATTGACTTGTCACAGTTGGTTTGACCCAGTGACTGTTTGGCTCATTATAGTGGCTCTGTTAAAGAGCTTGATATTTCAGTCAGCTGAACTATCATTCACAACTACAGTCTTTAGTTGACGCAAAAAAGGGGACATTCATTGGTGTTTATTATATTGTCATTCACTTGACTCACACCAAAGCTTTTCCTATATCAATAAATGAAAGCTGGATCCTTTAAATGTGTAAGGGAAATGAGGCGTCACAAGGACTGTACAAGCTGTGCATAGAAGTGAACTGGAAATATTAGAATACAATATTCCCATGACTTTTCAGCCTATCTTCATGTGTCATTTCAACTAATCCAAAGAAGCAGCACAGACGGGGGACCAATACTTAGTAAAAAATACTGTTCAAATTGCCAAAAATCTATTACAAGGAAGTGGAGCAGAGAGGACCCACCAACCCAAGATCAATGGCCCAAAACAGTAGGAGAAATCTTCAAAACGGAAAAATAAACTCTCACTTGAGATCACAGGACATGCTGATGAATGATAAGTGGTAGAAGTTGACATTATTGAAGACAAAATGCAAGAACAATATTACAACAGGGAACAAAAAAAGACAATTCTGATGTTAAATCTGATGAAACATATGCTGCAATTAAGATGAACTCTCATCAGTGACTTCAATGTTTTGTTTTTTTTGTTTTTTTTTCGAATGTTGACATTTTTTAATTTAAGCTAAATTAACATGTTTCTGTAAAAAAAAGTTGAAATAAAAAAAGAAACAAAAAGAGACAATGTTTATGTATAACTGTTGCTATTATTATGCAAAAGCATCTTACAAGGTTATACAAGTTGGAAATCGATATTTCTATGAGATTATTTATTTGCGTGTGAGTTAGTGCCAATTATGTTAACTTCATTAAAACTAAAAAGAAAAAAAAATATATAACGTTTTACTTTGAAATAAGTAGTTTTGGGTCACGTGACAGAAACCAAACATAGAATTGGTTTGAAAAGAAGAGGCGCTTCGTTTACATCTAATTAATATCCCGAATCGACCAAACTTTTTTGCAGTTTTTAAAAAATATATTTTAATGTTAGTTTATGTGTTGCTTTGAAAAAAAAACAGCGTAAAACAAGGCATTCTTATGGGAAAAACTTGGTTTAATATACTTTTTCTGTAGAATTGTTACACGCATGTACTTCGTTGTTATAACTTAGACTCCATGCGCTTCTTAATCAGCTAAACAACGATACTTTGGAGCTGACCTTACAACTGTATTTCCCCAAAAATAATATAATAGAGTAAAAACGAATCCCCTGGCAGCCATTTTAGTTGTAACAACAGCTAACATAGCCCCGTAGAGTGGGAAGTGTCCGATCTATGTGTTGTGCTTCTGTGGGGTCAACTCTCTCAGTCAAACTAGCTTGAAAGAGCGGGCAGAGGTAACGTAAACGTTCACTCAGTTTTATCATGTTTCAAATCTCTTTTATTGTTTGGATAGAAATAAATGTGCATGATAATAATCGTAGCAGATACAGATTATCACAAAAAATGTAGTAAAATCATAGAGTTGTGTAAAGGCACAGAAAGTATTCCTCTTATTTGAATGGGAGCCAGTGTTGTTAGCATGCTAGCAGGCGTTAGCACAATCGGAACCTTATTATTGCTCTATTTTATTATATCCACGTGCACGGATACAAAATAAGTTTTTTACCATTGCTGGAAACGCAAGATCGGGCAGTGTAAGTTTTTATGAAGCACATCCTGGAAGGTCGGATGCTCGTAAGCTTGCACAGAGCCAGTTAGCTTAGCATTAGTTAGCGGCCTTGCAGACAGTAACATAACGTCGGACAAATTTAGCTGAAACTTGAGTCAATCATTTTGAGGAACTGGAGGGACACTTCATCATCATGACGGCTGCGTGCTTTGAGTTGTATAAAATAAACTGTTCTACTACCTATTCAACTGCAGCAATTATGTTCTTTTTGAGTTTATTGAATATAATGCACTGATGATAGGTAGTGCATCAAATTCGTTTACACGCCAGCAGCTGCTTTTGTTTTCATGTCGTACACTCAAGTTTTTCATCTCACTAATTTTGCATTGTTTCTGATTTGTGCAAAGCCAAATTGTGAGGGCTTGCTGAGACTGCTCAGTGTACCGGGATGGACTCTGAGATACTGAACATAGAAGAGATAGTGATGGGACGGGGACTGCCTGATCCACCCCCTGAAGTCCCCCCTGAGAAACCAGCTGAACCCTACAAACCCATCACTCTGAATGGACCCCCGGCAGCATCAGTTCAACCCTGTGAGTAGGAAAAAAGTGCGATCTTAGGGGTGAAATGTGCAAAATTACTGTCTTTGCACATAGTAAAATGTCCTTGTGTTCCTTCAGACCAGCATGAGAATCTGCAGTGTTTCCAGTGCTTCATCACGTTCTGCAGTGCCAAAGCCAAGGAAAGGCATATGAAGAAAAGTCACAGAGAAGAGTACAAGCAACAGCTGCAGCAGGTAAGCATGGCATGTAGAATAAATTGTCCTGCAGCATACAAATGAAAATACTTTAAATTGTTTTGACAGGGTTTAATTGGAATAGTACGTATAGCAGATGATTGCGTTGCTAGTGGTGGATATGTCTGTCAGTCAGAAAGTGTAAACCTTTAGTTCTGTGTGGACCAAAAATAAGTTGTCCTGGTGCAAATGAGATTCAATTGCCTGTTGATGCCTATTTGAACCGTTCATACTTTGCTGTGCATGAACAGTTCTTCATCTTCTGATTAACCGTGCTTTCTCTGTCTCTGTCAAACCTTAAATTTTTATTCCCACACATTGCTGTGAAGTAACTGGCTTACAACATTAAAGGCAATACATACAGAAAGTTGTCTTTTAATACCCTTGCCGAAGTTTCCCATAGATTGTACAATAGATGGGCGTTGCCTCAGCCATGACACCCATTGGTTTCTGAAGCCTAGTTTAAGGCAAAACAGTTGGCATGGCCATATTGGAAATGGGGTGGATGACGAGTGCCCAAACTCACAGTTATTTGGTGCTCATCAGTCACGTGATCTGAGCTGTGCCTCTGATTGGGCAAGGTCACGATCTAAAAATCGTCTTAACTGCCAAGGTCCAACCCCCCTCCTTACAATATGTGCCGTTCGTGAAATTAGCGATACAGTTTTTGTATCGGGCTGTAAAGATGTTGATTTCTGCTCTGAAAAATGACTCTTTTTTTTTTTTTACTGTATTTGTATGTGACTTCCGCTACTTTCAGAGCCAGCTGCGATCTGATGCTCAAAGAACAGCAGATTTGAGTCCTTCTGCGTTGTCTCATATTTTCAGACCAGAAGTTGTTGCTTGAACTTCTTAAACACTTCATGGCCACAATGAACAAAGAAAATCTGATGAGCTTGGGTTTGAAATGTAGAATAAACGCAATCGTTTTTTTTTTTTTTTTTACATTGCCTCTGTCTTTTTTGCTTCTTCACAGGGGAACACCTTGTTCACCTGCTATGTCTGTGACCGGACATTTCTTTCATCTGAGGAACTGACACAGCACCAGCCAACACACAGCAAAGATGACAAGCCCTTCAAATGTGTCCATTGCAAGGAGAGCTTTAAAACCTTCTCTGAAGTGAGTCCACTGTTTTGTTTAAAGTAGTAAAGGTTGACAGTGTTAGTATAAAAGTCTTGCCACACATGCCAACTCAAATATTGAGCACATTGTGGTTTACATGACAAATTTTTTTGTACTTCCCATCTTTGCAGCTCACAGCCCACAGAAGACAGGTGTGTCCAGAAAAACAGCTGGTATGTAAAGATTGCAATGAAACCTTCAGAAGTGCTGGACTGCTGCGTACTCATCGCCTTGCTCAGCATCCACGTCCAGATGTAGAACCTGCAGAACAGCCAGAGGACCCTACGAAAACCCATCGCTGTAAGAAGTGTGGCCAGGGCTTTGAAACAGAGCCAGAGCTGATAGAACACCAGGAAAAGTATCCTGAAGGTCAGCATTGCAACGGCAGTGCCCCACCTGTCAAGAAACGTGGGCGACCTTCCAAAACTGAAGACCCTACAGGCACTGAGAAAAAGGGAAAGCGGAAAAAGAAGGATGAGGCTGAAGCATCAGAGGAGGAAGTGAAGCCAAGCAACACATCAGAGTCAGTCACCGCTCCCACAGAGGAAAAAGGAAAAGCAGGTGCAGCAAAGCGTGGCCGTCCAGCTAAAGCTGCACCAAAATCAGAAACAGAGGAAAAGAAGAGTCCTGAGGATGACAGTCAGGCATCCACAAAAGAGAAAAAACCCAAAGTGGAACCTGCTCCACCCCGTCAGCACCCCTGTCCTGAGTGTGACCTCACATTTTCTGCCTTGATCCAGCTCCGGGCTCACAAGAAAGAGAAACACACCCCACGAAAAGCCCACCCCTGTGAGGAATGTGAGGAGAGCTTTGCCCGTCCTGAGCAGCTGGATGCCCATATGTCACGAGCTCACGTTGTGGGTCGCTTTGCCTGTGCTACCTGCGGGAAGAGCTTTGGCCGTGAGCGCACCTTGAAAGCCCATGAAAAAAGTCACCCAGAGGAGAAGCCTGAAAACCCAAGTGCCAAAAGATAATTGAGACTTGGGGACCTCTCAGAAAATGTTTGTTTTTTGGGGATTTTAGTCATGAATTGTCTTTTTTTTTTTCTTTCCTTTTAACATTGGAGATCTGGTGCTCCAGATGATGCTTTCAAATGAGTTTGTAATGGTTTTGACAATAATGTTTTAGAAAGCTTTGAACTTCGAGTTGAGTATTGATCATGAGCTGTTGAATCTATGAACGAAAAAGACACATCTCCTGGATTAACTAACCAAATGTAGTTGAATCTACCTATAACACCCTTCATCACGAAGTTTCTTTCTTTTTTTGTAAGAAAAACAACAAAAAACATTTTGAGTAACTTTTAAAATAATTTGTTTCATTTTTTTAAAGTGTGAACTGTGTGGTGTGCATTTTCTTTGCTGTTTTGCGTTGCACAGCTCATTATGTGGTTAACATTTTTTATTTTTATTTTTTATGATTTTGTTGGAATTGATGGGTAAAGTCACATTTGGAGCTAATTAGAAATCAAGTAGAGATACAATGTTTGAATGTTTAGACAGTTTGTATAAAGAAAACATAATGTACAGCTTCTTGCTCCTACTTTTTTACACTTTGTTGCTTTCTAAATTAAGTCCAATTGAAAAGAATTTTAACATGATTGAGCTTTGGTTACATTTAATTTCAGCCAAATGCTTCAGATCAATGTGGAGTGTTTGGCTTGTGTGCAGAAATGATCCATTATTATCATGATTTGTCTTTTGGTAAAATTTCCTCCTTTATTTTTTCACATATTAAAACAATATTTAATGTCTTAGACATTTCTTAAATGGAACTCATGGCTCTTTAATGCCTGTAAGTCCCATAGGGAACTGTATATAACATGTGTTATTCACTGATCTGATTGTCTTTCTGCCCCAATTGCAATGTGTCTGGACACTGCAAAAAAATGTAATAAAAAAACAAGCTTTCCCAAGGGAGGCTGCTTAGGAAACAACCTTATGTTTTTGTCTTTGTTGTCAGATGTAACATGATTGCTCTACTGTAAAAGCACCACTCTCTATTAAAGGTATTAACTTGTTTGGCAAGCAGTTCACAAATAAGTTGATCAGGACTACTTTATCAGCACATTATTATCCTACTAGAATTAATAAATGAAACAGCAAAGGAAACAAGTTAAATGTTTTTTTCATTTCCAGCTGAAACCAAAGAAGCTATGTCTAAAATTCTGATGACATTTGTCCAATTAACCATTTCCTTCATTTTAAGAATAAGATGTTTGGCTTGCATTTCAGGAGTGGCTCAGCTCTAAGAATATTATCTTACAACTTTTAATGGTAATGTCAGTGAAAAAAGTATTTATAAAAGAGAGAAATTTGGAGTTTCTGTTAAATAACTTAATGTTGTTTGGAAAGCGTTTCATTCAAAGATGTGAATATGTAAAGATCAAACCTCTTATTGAAAGATGGAAAGATACTCTATGCCTTAGCAGACTCAAATCTGTACTAGAATAAGACTCACACTATGTGTTCAGTCTATTTATTTTACCTGCAATGGAGATAGACATGGTCAACAAAGAAATAAATGACATGTTCAATAAATTAAAAAAAATCGATTGGTCTTTAGGGTAACCCCACCTGTAGTTGTGTCATACCACAAGGAGCCACTAGGTGTGCTCGAGTACGCTCATCTACTTCCGGTTCCCGGGTCGCTCATTTGTAGTTCCTTCTCTGCATTGTGTTGTGTTCATGGCTTGTGAGTCGCCTACCTCCAGCTACCTGCTCTTAACGTTGAATAAGAGATTTCCCCTTTTCATTGCTAACAGGTTAATTTATTGTTTTGCTTTTCCATGAAACGGATGCATATGAGATTAAAAGGGGGTTTAATTGTTACTCAGGAGGAACGGCATGCCATCATCATTTCCTCTCACCTGGTGTGAGAGGTGAAAAACAACACAGTGAGCTGTGTCTTAAGTGGACTGACAAGGAAATAGGCTCACAACTAACAGAGAGAAGACGACAAGGACATCAAAACAGCTACAGATGCAGTTGTTTTACAGGTAAGTTGGGACAAATGTGAATCTAAAATGTCCAGTGTTTTTGTAAAAAGTCACATTGCCACGTCAAACGGTCAGTACACACCTGCAGATTTCTGTCTACCTTTCCTTTGCAGAGAGCTGTCATGTCTGTTGAGTACACCATCGATATCCAGCTAACTGAGCTGGGATTCTTGGCGAACACTCCTGATTCACAGGACACCTCATCCACATCACCTGCTGGCTCATCCTCACCCTGTCACCCTCCCACTGCACCTTCAGGAACATGCAAACAACAGCTACTGCTCAATGGCCACCAGCCTGTCAAACAGGATGGTTGCTTTGAAGGGACTGCAGTGGATCTAACTCCACCTCTGTCAACACCGGCACACCCTCATGAACCTCTACGACCTGAACAAGACAAAAAACTTCTGCAGCGACCTGTAGTCGTCTTAACCCCTTTACCTATTAGACCAAAACAGCTGAAACAGGATCAGGGTGTAGAGGAGCTTTTGGTCCGTAAAAAGGCTGCACAGAAGGGTTCAGCAGAAGAGAAACAGGACATAGAAGATGACTCTGATGACAGCTATGTTTCTGGTGTTTATGAGGATGATGAGGAGGACGAGGAAGATGAGGAGGAGGAACCTAATGGTATGAGTCATTCACCACATTATTATAAACACACAGTAAACTGTTGTTAACACTGTCCATACTCCTTTGAATGTGTTAACTTGCTGTGATTTAATATTCAAAATCTCACTGGTATTGCTCATTTTTCTGTGACAGGTTTAAAACTTAAAAATATTTTTCCAAGTGTTTGATGAGATATCTGTGTGCTGATAATTTCAATATTGAACTCTTACATGCAGGGTTAGAGCTAAACGAATTTCAAAAACAATCTGTATGAGATTATTTTCCCTGTATTGAAATTTACATGGCATCATTTTTTAAGATTTAATTTGCAATTAATTGCCCAGCCCTACATGTTCCATAAAGAAACCTTTAATTTCCATCTCCTTACAGAGTCGAGTCAGACAGGGGACTACAGCTGCAGTGTATGTGGTCTCCAGCTCCCTTCCAAATTCAAGCTCCAGGACCACATGAACCTGCACACTGGAGCCCGTCCATACAGCTGTGCTGAATGTAGGAAACGCTTCTGCCAGATCAGCAGCTACCGTGCCCACCTGCGCACTCATGCTCAGTCTGAAGTTGAGCGTTTTCAGTGTCGTGTTTGTCGTAAGACCTTCTCGTACCAAATGGATTTGAAATACCATGTAGCCACGTCTCACTGGGAGGATACTTATTATGAATGTGACCAATGCAAACGTGTATTTACGTCCTTGCAGGCGTGTCAACATCATGTGATGCAGCGTGAATGTTTACAGAGCACTTGTGAAAATTGTGGGCGCAATTTTGCTTCTCCTGAACACCTCGCACACCATATGAAGAAGCCTTGCCGCTGCATTTTCAAATGCACTGATTGCAAAAGGGTTTTCACGAAGAAAACTGCTCTGCTGAAACACAGCTTCTCCCACCTCGGTTTGCTTCCTTACACATGTGTGCAATGTCACTGCCACTTCCGCCTCGCAAAGCTGTACCTTCTGCACACGTGTAAGCCTGAATGCATTCATTGCTTGGCCTGTCTTAGAGAGTTCCCCAGTGAGAAAGACTTCCAGCAGCACAAAAAGGACACTGGCTGCTGGGGCAGTCGGGAGCTTAGAGGGGATGAGATCAGATGTATGGAGTGTGGAGAAAGGTTTGACACTGCAGATGAGCTAAAGAAACACGCGGGGGCTCACCAGAGGGTGCTGAAGTGTGCTGAGTGCAGCAAGGGCTTCCGCTCTGCTTTGCTACTAATGTCCCACATGGGTGGTCATGCTGGTAACTCTCCGTGCCTTTGCCAAGCCTGTGGGCTGGGCTTTCCCCATCAGCAGAACTACGACAGTCACCTGAAAACCTGTGGACAAACACCTCCGCCCAAGGTGAGTGTTGGGCACGGTGTATTGTTGTCCTCCCAGTTTAACAGTTAAAGCAACAATTAAGAAACTTGTAACTTTACATCAGGCAAACAATCAGTATTAAATATCTGTTATCAATTTAAAAAAGGTGTGGCTTTGAGTGTTGAAGCCTTGACAGCCAATGTACTGACACATGTTGTTTCCAGGCTAGATTTCTGCCCCTTTTTTTTTTTTTTTAAATTTAATGAAGGCAAAAATGACGTCTTTTCCTTTTTTCGAAACAAGCAGATTCAGTTGGGAGAAATGGAAAGCAAACAAATCCAGCTGTTTAAGTTCAAATTTAGTGATTTTAGATTCTCTCTGGATGTGCTTTGTTGCCTGTTTGGAACTTACTGCATCTTTTTTTAGGAAAACCTAACTACACTTTCACTGCTGCTCCACACTTTTTTTCAATTCATGATACTTTCTCCAATCAGAATAGTTTAGAATAGTTCTAATCAATAGTTTTCCATGTGCTTTCACATGCACTATTGATTAGTGGTGTTTGTAGTAATGTGTACATAGTAATCAGAAAACGGGTTTCTCAGTTTGAGGATAGCTTTCTGTTATCCCTGTGTGAAAGGCTAAATAGAATTTTTCCCGTGGGTTAAATTGAAGTGTCATTCTTGTTTTTGTTTCCCTTAATGACAATAATGTTTCTTTTGTTTCTCATTTTAGAGTTCTGCCAAGAAACATCATGTCTCAAAGAGATCTCCATCCAACACAGCGTCGCTTAACAAAGAGCCAGAGTCATCACTTCCAAAGAGGAGTGAAGCAAAACCTGAGTCATCAATTCCAAAAAAGAGTGAGGCAAAACCAGAAACACCACCTCCAATAAGAAGAGTAGCGAAACCACAAACACCAAATCCAGGGAAGCACCAAGCAATAGAAGACAAAAAAAATCGAAAGAACCAAAAGAAATCAGCTCCACCTGCGCCACTACCTCTGTCTCATAATCTTGGACCTGTGTTAGAGGGTTTGTCTCCCGATGTTAATCCATCATCTGGATTATGGAAGCTAACTCTTGACAGACCTTTGGCTCCAGCTTCTGAAATTGTCCTGTTTCTTCCTGTCTGTGCAACGCCAACAAACGGCTTAGCTCTTCCCTCTGTGATACCTCAAACTCCAGCGGGGCCAGCTCTGCAGGTCCAGTCTCCAGTAGCCTTCCCTCTCGTTACTCATGAACAGCTCGGAGTGAGTGCTCCCCTTGGGCCACCACTGAATGTCCCTCTAGAAATGGTAACTGGGATTAAACAGGATCCAATTTCTGATTTACCCTTTGATTTGTCCATGAAGTCAACAAGGTCTAAGTCTGCTCTGAGTCCCGTTCCTCTTCCCCCTGTAAAAAGTGAACGAGAGGACGTTAAAATCTCAGTCAAAGCTAACTACTTTGATGGACACGCGCTGAAAAACAGTGATGTAGATCCATACCATCAAGTTAAGCGCATTAAAACTGATCCCATGGACCTGTCTGCATCTGGACTGATCATGAACATCAAGCAGGAGGCCTGCTGAGGAAGCCTCTCTGAAACAATTCTTGTTTGCCCTCTCAAAAAACTAACGAAACAAACAACTGGCCTGTTGCTGCACGCAAGGCTGGCTTGAAAAAGAGTTGAAGAGTATTGTAGCAAAAAATTACTTGATTCATTTTTATTTCCACTACACCTGATCATTGAGACTTTTACTTTTGTTTTGTATGGTACAATATAAGTGATGAAGAGGGGATCGTAAGATGCCCATGTTGTGCAGACACAATCATGTAGAGGTACATTTGGACCAGGGTTTAATTATTTTATTTCAACATTGTTTTGACTGATGCATTGATGTGTTCCTCTGTAGACAAATGTATTTATTAGGAATTAAGGGGCCAAGTGTCATTCATTTAGGTTATGGACGACGTGCCACAAAACTTAGCAGAGTGAGATGTGCAGAGTAAGAGGAAAAGAAGGCAGGGATTCTCTTTGGTGACATTAACAAATGAGTGTGTGGAGGTATCTGCCAAAGTGAAACAAATGATGAGAATGAGTTTAAAAGAAAAAACTTTCAGAATCCAGATTTGATTGGGTCATGCAAATTTGTTATCTTGTACAGCCTCCAATTTGTGTTTTGCAGCTGTTGTTATGTAGATAACTGCTCTAAAAAACTAGGATAAGAAATAGTAATTTAATTTGAAGCCATTTAGTAGCTCTTATAACATTTTGGATTTTGGCAGCACCGGTAAACATAGTGTCTACTTTAGAATTTGAAGAACTGGTTTTCTGGATCTTGTTGGTCTCTATCTGGATCAGGTTGCTCTTCTTCAGTTTATCTTCTTTAAGACACAAACACATAATAGGATACATCATTCTAGATTTTGAAAAAGATACTACTGGCCTTCGATTCCTAATAATTCTTCTAGATTGGGCTTTGTAAATAACCCCTATCCTCCTCCCTCATGAGGCTGTAAGCCACAGATTGATGAACACTGCATTAGGCCTAGTAAAGAGATCCTTTATTATTATTATTATTATTTGAAATGTGACCTCAGGCTTATGGTTCCCATCTAACTGTTGATCTTACTGTGCAGTTCACCTGTCTTATCCTGGTTTAGCTCCATGCACATCCTGAGTCGTCAGAGCAAGATTGACATGGGAGCTGATGTTGATGTGTTTTCATCTACCTGAGAAAGACTTAGCTGTAAACTGTGTAACTTTGATTATAGAGTAGGCACACTTAATTTTGTAAGCGAATGAAAACATTCCATTTGGGTGAAACTTGTGGTGATGGACCTTTTTCTGTTGATGGTCATAATGCCATGCAATATTGTACAGAATTTCTCACAGCACTAAAAATATCCAGACTTCCCTGGGTTTATTTACAGGATTTAAGTTAAAAGATCCACTGGATATCTTGATATTCTGCTGTAAACGCCAGATGTGATTTGTTATTTAATTGCAAATAATAATGGTGATCATTATTTTGAATTCCCGTCCTGATTTTGTGTCTTTGATAACTTTTTGTAAAGATGAATAAACATTTGTATTTGTATTTGTAGCAACATTGTGATAGTTTTGGTTAACAGGTTTTTTTTTACATGTACAGAGTAAAATAAGTTTGTGAGAAAGGGGCAAAAAATAAATATTCCAGACCTTTAAAAGAAACAGACACAGGCTGACGTAAGTATTTTACTAATGATTTCTTTTTTCTTAATTTGGATTTTTCCACTACAACTAATGTTTCTGTTCAGAATCAAAGTAAAAAAGAAAAAGCAAAAAAAAACTTCAACCAGAAAATAACCATGTGTTCCAATTCGTTCCGCAGTAAATTTGAATAGTTATGGCTATCACCCATTATCATATTTTAGCATTAAAAAGATCTTTTTTATCAAACAGCTTGCACATACAAGTAGACAAAATATTACAGAAACATAATAAAAGTTAGGAAATTTAGTAATGCACTGATCTTTATTGGTATTGATCTCATCACATAAGTATTACTCATTATCGCCCATCACTTGTTCAAAAGAAACCCAATTTTGTGGAAATCAGCCCAATCTGGCAACTGGATACTTGCCATTATAACTTAGATTTAATTGTATGAAATTTTCCTGAAAGGATTGAAAATTGAATTACCCATTTGCATCTTATTTTAATTTTTATTATTAATGTTTTTTGTGAGTCATTCACATGCACTTAATGTACTTTTTCTTCCGTCTCTGCCATAGACCGTGTATAGAATGCGCATTATGTGTATATTTATATGACTTTTACACATAGACTGTATGGATCCCTGTTTGTTTATGGAAAAGAAGCGGGAAGCTGGGGCATTCATTTTTGTCACGTGATTTAAAAACCCGGAAACACAACGTCTGCCAGATGACGAGAGAAACTAACGGGAATGTGTCACCGTGCAGAAGAAATAACGTTATTAATTATAATAAAAAAAAAATAGTCATCTACTACGTCAATACATTTCAACACCTGAATAAAACTAATTGAAAACGTGTGTATAAATTGTGGTGGCTCACAAGGTTGTAACAGCAGCGTTTGTTTACATTCATGGACAAAGACAAGAGAAGCGACACAGTAAGTAGATGAAACCATTTGCATCTTGAATTTCGCGAAGCAACGCGTCTAAGCACGTTTTCTTTTGTGAAATATTATTCTGAACCTGCTTATTTGCGTAAATGCATTATTCTTTTCTTCAGCACGGACAGAGCTCTTGGATGGAGATGCATCAGTTCATTGGTGACCTCATCACATCTGGACACAGCAGCAGCAGCAGCATGAAGACTCAGTCAGGTGGACTGAACGCTGCATGGGGCATAGGTGGTGACGGTGCCGAGGCTGTAAGGTTCAGGGGGACTTCACTTGTACCTCTACCTACCCAGACCCGTGAGAAGCCAGAGTCAGAGCCTGGGAAACAGATGCAGACTGGTGCAGCACAGAGGAGAGGAGAAACTAGACCGGTTAGAAAAGGTTAGAGCATAAAAATAACATAGAGGCATGAAACTGAGCAGATTTTGATTGACATTGTGATCTAACTCATTTTTTCTCTCTTTGATGCATAGATTTGCATTTTGCTTGCACTTGCCCCAGCTGCCCCTACTCAACTTCTTCACATTTATTTGAGACTTTAAAACCCAGACAACCGTTGAGCTCCAGCAGCACCACTACAGTGGGCATCAGCATAGGATTAGGAGATACTGAACCCAGCAGCACCACCACATCTGAGGTAGAGACTGGACCACCTTGCCGCCCACACAGGGAGGAAGTGGATGGAGGGACTCATGGGGGGACTCGGAGCACAGCAATTCCTCCTCCCAGAGCTGACCCCAGCTCCTTGTCCCATCTCTCCTTATTTCCCTGTTTTTGTTGCCATCGCAGCCTCCAAACTTGCACCCAAGCATCGAGCAATCATGACAGCTTAGATTCGCCCTTTTCTCACACGCACGCTCATCATCATTTTCACCATCACCACTGTCCGTTAACCTCCTGTTTGCCCTGCCCTCAGCTCTCCAGCCCCTTTCCTTGCCTGTCTTGCCAACACTCTTTTCCCACGTGCAGTCAGGGGTGCCACCACCAGCACAGACAAACACACTCAAAGCAACAAGACGGAGGAGGCAGAGCAGCATCAAATACATTATCACTACATCCCTGCATGCACTGCTCAGCCTCTTTTTCCAGACCGTCCCAGTTGCTGCAGCACCAGCGTTGTGAGCACACCCACAAACCTTCTGGATTCCTGTGCACCGAGTGCGGCAGGACCTTCAACTCACACAGCAACTTGCGCATACACCTCAATGTGCACACTGGAGCCCGGCCCTACTCCTGCTCTGACTGTGGGAAGAGTTTCAGCCAGTCAGGGGCTCTAAAGATCCACAGGCGAATTCACACAGGTGAGAGGCCGTATTCATGTGGATTTTGCGGGAGGGGGTTCCCCCATCTTGCAGGGGTCCGGGCTCATCAGAGGATCCACACAGGAGAGAAACCCTACCGCTGCAGCCAGTGTGGGAAATGCTTCACTCAGTCCGGGGCTCTTAAGATCCATACTCGCATTCACACAGGAGAGAAGCCTTTTGTCTGTGACATCTGTGGAAAGGGCTTCTCCAACCGTTCTGGGATCCGGTTCCACTACCGCACAGTCCACGGACTCACCCCTGAACATGCTGGAGAAGCTGGACCAGGAGGTGTCTATCAGGGACCAGCAGGCAGAGGTTATCCTCTGGGCCGTCCAAAGACTTTTGCTCATGCTGACATTGGGCTAAATACCCATAAAAGCCCTGATGGCAGCTCAAATACAACTCAAGACTCCACAGGTTCTCCTTCTGGTCCTGGCCTAGCTCCTCTTGTCCGAAATGAGGGTAAATCTCAGCCAGAAAGGTTAGACTCAGACAATAACAGTGACGTGCTTCTGTACGTATGTGAAGACTGTGGGTTACGTTTTAAAGATGCTCCAGCCAGGAATAGACACCAGACTCTGATTCACTACTCCTCCGTGACAGGAGAGGAGGAGGGCCAAAAGACTAACGAGACAAGACAGTAACAAAAGTGTAGGGTGAAACATGGTTATGGTGCATTTAAAAAAAAACTTAAAATAAGAATAAGTAAATGATGTTGAAAAACATTTGAACAGTTTTAAACAACTTGTAAAAAAAACATTCTTTGGTCAACTTCTTGTGTTTTTAAGATTTCTAGAGAGCTCTAATTTAAAGTTTCTTTTTATGAAATTAAATCCCAGTTCCCATTTCAGAACAACCTTAAACACTTATCCACAGCAGTCACACACCAGTCCAACTCTTAAATTTGTTGTCTTAACAAAATTGATTTATTGTGCCTTGGAATTAATTAGCAAAAACTTGCTCAATAAATGTTTTAGTAACATTTTTAGATGCAACAAAAGGCTTTTTCAAAGGGACAAAGTACAATGTCATGTCTTTATATCTTTAAGTCTTTGTCTTAAAATCAACCTGAAAAGCAACACTTCCAGATTTTGTAGCCATGTTTTTTAGTTATTTTATAAAGTTTACACATCTTGTCTCCAACAAAAATGACTGAACAATCAGCTGAACAAGAGAAAGTCAATATAAAGAGTCCACATCCTGGAAGTGGTGAGTGTTTCTTAGTCAAGGTCACTGCAGTGGCTTGAAGATCAGGATCACTGACCATTGTAAAGTCCACCATATGGGTCAAAGCTCCACCTTGCCTTTTGTGCCTTCGCATTCATTGAAAGCAATGTTTGTTCTTTTGCAAATGGATGAAAACTATCTGAAGTGTTAGAACCAGCAGACAAATAAATACATTTTCAAAATGTTAAAAGCTCAAGAGTGCCACCCAGTGGTTTTGCACAATCACAGCAACAATTATACCCACTTTGTTACAACTGTACCATTTGTAGTGCTGTATAAATGTTATTATAACATGCTGAATTTAACCATTATGAATACAATGTTTGTGAAGACTTTTGTCATATTCAATAGACTTTTTTTGCTTTAACCTGTTAAAAATGGTCAGACCGTACATAGCCTATAAGCGTTTTTTAAAAGTGCAACTTGTGATTAAACATTTTGTTATTACACAGTTCCTCTGAGACACAATTTAACCTGGATTTTCTTCCCACATCACAGGATACTCCACTGTACAACATTTTGTGTAAGAAAATATTTGCATCTACATGGCTCTCAGATCTGTTCACTGTACATGCAGGGTCATCCACTGCACTTTGCAGACCTTTGGCTCATCCCTGGGGTCCAGCTCCACCGGTGTAACTCTGGACAACACTGTCTGGCTTTGTGTTAAGCTGAGATCACCCTCTGGTCCTGACACATTTATCTCAGAAGAGTCTTTTTCTCCATGTCTGAGCTGCTCACAAAGGCTCCTCATACGTGTGCTTCTGTAGTGATGAGTCACGTGACTTGGGTTCAGCATAGACTACGCTAACTGGGCGTGGGCCGTTAGCATGAAGAGCGGGAGTACAGTAGCCATTGGACAGCATTCTGTGAGAGGGGCAGTCATACTGAGAGTGGCTGGGTGTCATCCTCGTGCCGGCGCTGGGTGCTGGTACAAGAGGTCCATGTGACTCAGAGAGCTGCTCATTGAATGGGGTGGCGTACTCGGGCTCAGGGGGAAGAGGCTCAGCGTACTCTGGAAGGTTTCCAGGCGTGTCATAATGACTGAAGGAGAAGGGGGCGGTGTAGCCTTCCTCTGAAGAGGGTCTAAACGTTGACCCGACTTTCTGTCCAACTGCAGGCTTGGCGTAATCTGAAAAGATGAGTTGCCACAGAAGTTAGTCTTAACCATGGTAGTGTTGCACTTCTTTTCATTCGAACAATGATATTTGCAAGACTTTCAGCTTAAATTGCTCGCATTAGTTAGCCCAACTTGAATCTTAAACAAGTCTTTTTTTCTACTGTGTTGTCAAATCTGTCAGCACTGAGCTGTTCCTAAGCAACAGCATAGGCTCAAAGAGGCTCCAGGTCCCAGCCAAAAACAAATGACCCATCATAAAGCGCCATTTTTCTCCACTTCTTTTTCTTTCTTTGTTGGTTTCAATCGAACAAGTAACCATGTGTTCATTTAGGAGCTTTACATATAGTTAGGCAAACTTAGTTGCTGATCTTCTCATATCTATGGGTCTTTATGCTGTGAAAAGCAACTGGTTGCAACATTAAGTATGAGTTTTCCCTGTGACTTCAGTCTCATTTATTCCAGAACTGTCACTATGTTTTAAGTGTCCAATTAACATGACCTGAAAGAAAGAGCCAAAGGATCTTCTAAGTCTGTATTTATTTCTCTAATTTGAATTTTGCACCGTAGTTTCAGGAAAATGACGCTTTCATTCTGTTCAGTAGCAGTTTCATCTCGGGTCAAATGTCAAGCCATCACATGAGGTGTTCGACCAGCAACAGCAAACTTTTTTGCAGCAATGTAATGAAGTGCCACCATAATCTTGCCATCGTACTCTAGTGGAGTTACGCTGCATTACGGAGTTGTGGAAGTACGATGAGTAAACTAACAGCGGGAGCCTCATATGCACAAGGGACATGGGATCAGTTCTCTGTGCTAAACCTTCCCTCAGCCTTCAACAGTTTAACACAGAGGTGTTACAGAGGCTTCAGTCACGACCTCTGATGCTGGCTCAGGCATGGAAAGTTAACCCCATCAGTTGCAAGGTGTTGTAACTGCCCTGTCTTATTGTCTATTTAAAAACATGTACATTAGGTTTACAGTGCTGCACTTGGACCCATCAAGACCTCTCAGAAGAGGCTGTGGCCTGAGGGGCCTAGACCTTGTCCAAGAGCCCACAGGGAGCCTCAGAACCAGAGCTATTTTAATTAGACGGGCTTCAGTGAGGGCTTTGATTGTCTTAGCTTTGACCCTCTGTCCTGTTTATCACTGGACCTCTTGGTGAAGGGCCCCCTCACTGGGGGGATGGGATGGATGGGGAAGGCAAAGAGTGGGGGAGCTGTTGGTGGGGAGGAGGGAGTGGGCTGAACGCCCTTTATCGAGCTCCAATTAAAGGGTCTCTTTCAGAGCAGCTCCCTGGACCAAAGAAAGGAATGTTTATACCGCGCTGGGTGATGGGCTGAGCTGGGGGGAAAGAATGGAGGGCCCGTGGAGAGAGCTGTTTGCTTGTCAGGCCTGGCAGGAGCTTCTCAAACTGACTGATGAAGCCAGAGAATATTAGAGCAGGAAACAAGAGGCACAGCAGAGCCTCAAAACTCCATGCAAAAGTGAGCAAAAAGGCTGCAGCCGAGTATGACTTCTTACCATTGAGGGGAGGGCTTGGCAGAGCATCATGGACATTTCTCTTCAGAGGGTAGGAGATAAGCTCAGACTGGGAGCAGGGGAGACTCTTTGACTGAAAGCTTTGACAACCTATTTGACACACAGGCAAACAATTTTAGAAGGTTTGACGACTGAAAGGTGCCAAAAATGGTTATTGAAGAGAGTCTGACTTACTCGTGGGTAGAGAATACTTCAACTGTGATTCTTTTTTCCTGCACAGTGAAAAAAAAGCGAGCACAGAGTATTTAAGGGCTAGATATACACAAAAAGTTTTCTGAAAGGTGCTTAACATTGGAACATCATTCAGGTCACTTAAAAATAGATTTCTCTCGCTTAATATTAAATGCAAAGAAAATAAACATATTCTAAAAATTTGATGGAATTGAAAGGTGGTACCTTCTTTTCCACCAGACTCCGCCTAACAAACAACTGCCGCACATTATCAGGGCCAACACCACTCCCACCGCCACTATGACTGGTTGACTGGAGCCTGTAGGACAGTGAGTGGGTGATTGAGCAAATAGTTGTACAAGTGCAGGACAGGAATGCATTTTATTGCCATATAAGCTGAGACAGGGCTCATTTTTTAAAATAAATATACTTAACTTAAACTCTGGCATTAGCTCTCATTGTTAAAATATAAAACACAAAAGTGTAATATTTTTCTCTCATTTTATTTTGCATTCATGTTGTTTTGTAATTTTTTTCGTAAGGCTGTCGCTGCTTTGCTGGTATGTAGAAAACAGTGAATTTGGCATAGGTCATTTTTTCATAACAATTTTTTTTGTAGAATCAGTGAACATAATGCAATTTAATCTCCTGGTTTTTATGATGTGATAAAAAAAATGAATGAAAATGTGATATAGGGCATGATAGGTAAGAGAAGGGTACACACTCAGCCTTGTTTCCACCAACACAGGACCCTCCGTGGGGGTAGGTGTGGGTGTCGTTGGTGTATCCATGTTCACTTTAATGGACGGAGATTCTGTTTAAACACATAAGGGGCACACATCTAAGTTTCACAGGATTTTACAGATACTATCCACAGGTGTTTATGTGCAAGAAGACGGGACTGCCCACCAGAGCGCGACCTTGGGGTGAATTCGGCAACAGGACAGCCCAGGACTTGGACCTGAGTTGAGGCTCGACCATGCCAGCTCAGTGGCTGCAGGCGAACAAACCGAGCCACCACTGGAGGAAAAAGGCTGTTCAGCACCCTAAGGTGGCCGTCAGTGTAAGCCTGGAACACCTGGAGGCCACAACAATCAGGTTAATCATTCACAGAGAGAACCAGGAAGTTTAACTGAGTAAGAACTAACAAGCTTACATGAGTGAATGCAGGACAATACACACCTTCTTTTCTTTGCTTAGAGCGCCTTTGTAAAGCTTCCAATTTCTTCTGTCCTTTCTGTAAAGAAGAATGAAGGATTCTATGTAGTACTTGTTTGATCCTGTTGTTATAATTCCTGAAAAAGATCATGTTGATTTTAGTTTTGCATATCAGTACCACAGAGTACTTACTTACACACTTTTCAACTGCATTATCAATTCATGCAAATTGGTGACAACTAGTTACAGAGTACAAGAATCAGAACAACCCTAAACTTCATACAGTGTCATTAGAGTGTACAATGTTTTGGGAAAACAAGAATTAATGTGTTTTATTTAAAAAATATTTTTCAATACGTACCTGTGACATTACTTTTATCACTGAGCTCCAGCTCCACCCACGGCTCTGGGTCATCACTGTCTGCTGTCCATGGCAGGATAAAGGTGGGTTTCTGATCCTTCTTATCCCAGGAGGATGAGGCGTTCAAACCGGAAACTCTCAGGATGGTTTGGCATTCTGTTTTTTTATACAGAGGGGGAAAAAAATGGTTGATGAATTTTAACCCACAGTTTCACACACAACTCTGATTCCCTAAGAGTTGGGGTGCTATGTAAAATGTTGATAGAAACTGAATCTGAATGTATGCAAATAATCCAACATCTTTAATTTATTAATAATTGTGCAAAGACAATGAAGATTCTGGATGGCTGGGTATAAAAGGGCTGAGCCTCTCAGAGATGAAGATGAGGTGAACCTCCATGAGTCTCTGTAAGAGGCTGAGTGGGCAAACAGTTCAGCAAGAGGAGGTGATGCAGCACAATAATAAATATAAGGAAACAGCATAAAATTCAAAGTATATATCAAAAGTATTTCTCAACATTTTAAGTTTCAAAAATGTTGTCTTCTTTTCACTTTTTAATTTTATTTTATTTCCATGGGCTTGAAATGATTTTCCAGCCACCATTTTTTTAAAACAAAATTTTCACATTTAATTCTTACAGAACTGGAGGTTCTAAGACAATAAATGCATAA
Organism: Thalassoma bifasciatum; assembly: GCA_008086565.1. Classification (NCBI taxonomy): domain Eukaryota; kingdom Metazoa; phylum Chordata; class Actinopteri; order Labriformes; family Labridae; genus Thalassoma; species Thalassoma bifasciatum. The sequence continues at coordinate 353,728 of RPOG01000297.1, read as the reverse complement.
TATACATAAGAATCCACAAAGTTTCTTGCTGTCACAATTAGAGTAAAGCCATGTCTAGATACTTTAATTCTTAAAGCTACAGAGAGGAGCTTTCATTTTGAGTTGCCAACAAGTTGTCAGGCAGCTTTTATTCCCCTGCCGTACATACACATAAGCAGAGGTAGCATTCTGTAATAACAGAAGATCCACCTGCTCTCTTATTCCTTAAATAAGTATACCCTCAATGTTTACATTTTCTCTGGAAACTATTCACAAATGCAAGCAGTGAGAGGTTTTAAATTACTTCATAAAGATAGCTGAAGTTGTGGCTTATAGTCAGGGTTGCTTTTGTTGGTCACATTTTGAAGTAGAGGTATTAATCTCACTGTGTTAAATAAAGAGTCAGAAAACTCCACACAGGAGCTTTGAATACCCGATTATTTCTTGAGAAATTGGGATGTAGTAGCAAATAAGAATATAGCTTTTAATAAATTGGTTAAGACTTATGCTGAATCATTGGTTACGCCCATTAAAATTTGGTTTTGAAGCTATGTAATGATGCCATTGTTGTACCTTGACTGAAGAGCAGCTTCTTATCAGATAATGATCCCCTGTCAGAAGAGGACAGTTGAAAAAGTCAATATGAAAATCAAACACAAACTCACTTTGACTCAACAAAACACATAATGATTGGTATCAAATTTTCTTATTACTATTAGGACAGACTTACGTTTTTGACAGGACACCGTTGGCAAAAGTAGATTCATAAAGTTTTATACTTTTCCCACGGGACACGGTGACATGACCTCCCAGACTATCAGACACGGCTCCAGCATGAACTGCAGCCTTGCATAGGACTGAGGTCTGCAGACCAGGATGTATGATGCTCTTTTAGACGTCAAATCAAAACACATCATGGACGAAATGTAATGTTGTTTACTTACATCTCTGTAACCCTGCTCAGAGTTTCCCCAAACATCTCCTGTGACATTCTTACATCCGGCAGGACAGTACACACTGAGAAACAGCAGTCACAAATGAGAAACATTCAGAGCTAGATCAGTTTTAATGTTAGAAACTTCAACGTAAGGGGTAACTTACTTCAGAAGCTGCCAGCTATAATGAGATCCTCGTTGTAAACAAGAGATGAGATCTGTTACAGAGTAAACAGACACCCATAATTAACAATCTACACTGATAATTTAAACTCGCTTACAAAGAGCTTGGACAGCACATCTCAAGCTTACATAATCCTCCTCACATTCATCAAACAACACACAATCAGACCCTGTGTAAGATAGTCTAACATGTCCTATGTGTGCTGCATTAGGGGATGAGCAGTCGTCACTGTTGATGTGACTAATGCCTTTGTTTCTGTGACTTTGTCCCAGTTCACGAGAACAGTGTAAGGTCCTCGTGTGATTCAAGTTAACAGACGGGGGTTTGTACGTCTGGACATGGGCTTAGCTCCAGACACCCAGACACAGCCAGATTTCATAAACAACACAGTCAAAAACAGGAAACTATGATACATACTGTACAGTACGGATTACTTCATTCAGGGAAAAGGAAGCTACCCCTAAATATAGACTAGTATTCAGACAAAACAAGCCCACATAGTTATTAAAATGATACACGTGACGACTTAACCTCTAGGTCTTGTTATCTTTAAGTATGATACACAGACAGATTACATTTAAAAACGAATTCAAGCTGTTGTTTCAAGACTTCAGCTCTATAAGAGAGATGATATGTACACACAAACGCTAGATAAACCAGACAGTGGTTTTCTCTTCTTGGGTTTGTAATGGTTAATTGGTGATGAAGATGAGGAGGAGGAGGAGGTTTAAGAGGGAGGTGAGAAAAAGAAATCCAGTCACTTCATGCGACAAACTGAAGCCTGAGGCCTCACTCCATTCAGCCACACTGAAGGAGTCTGAGCAAACACGCCACAGCACAGATAGCGATGGAGGATGAATGCCAACAAGAAGTGACTCACACACACACGCAAATCAACACACACACACACAAACACAAACACATACGAAAATCTTCATGTGCATATCATATATCCAGTGTGAGCTTGTAAAACAGAAAAATCTGTATGTTTTATTCAAACTAAAAAATATGTACAGTTTAGCTAACTGCACCGCAGACATGATTCTCGTCATCAGCATGGAGACAGTTCACAAACAGTGATTAACCAGCTCTAAATGTCATACCTGGGAACTGGTCTGTGGTGTACGACAGTAGAAACCCTCGTCCTGAGCGGTGTGAGCCTGACCTGTAACTTATTGTTGCTTCGTTACTTCTTAGTGTCAGATTCATCTGGGATGCATCAAGCCACCCACACACCGGACCTGTAAACATGCAGATCCACTGAGTACATGTATAAACGCACACAAACGTGTCGTCTTCTACATCATGACGAACATAGATGACTGTAGAGACAGTAAGTCACATTGTGAAGTTGTGGAACATCTCCTTAGTGAGTGAGAAGAAGATGACTGGAGGCAAAGTCATCACAACACTATTTCCTGTTATGTTTGTCTCCAATAACAGAAAATGTGCTGCAGAAAAGACAGTCATATAGCCAGTCAAAATCTACATGTAAGGACAACTCCCCATCAGAGAAACCAAAGACAGACAAGGAAATACATTTTGTGTGATCCGACAGTGAACACAAAAGGCCGCTCAACAGAATACTCTTACTGGCTGCATTTCTCAAACATTATTTTGGATTGTTCTCAGAAATGTATGCCCTCAAGGCTCTTCTTGATACACCTGGTTGGCAATGATGCACATGCCTCTTGCATAAAGGGGTTTGCCTCTTAAGTCAATGTGTCAATAGAAAGGCATGCATGATGCGTATTCTCGTAGGTGAAAGAACGTCACTAATGACATACAACGTGAAAATTATACAAGTGGTGCTTCAGACGAGAATAAAATAAAGAGAGAAGATGAAATGGACTTCTGTAATTTTTGAAAGACACAGTATAAAATTATCTTACCCAGACTCTGTACTCCATTCTTGTCTGTTATCACAAGAGAGCCATTTCTGCATCCCGGACTGCTCTCAATGTCAAAATCCCCAAACAGGAGTCGCAGCATTCGCCCCTCTGGCACCCGCAGCCTCCACTTACACCAGGTGTTGCTGGGGTAAGTGCCCGGATAATTCTGGGAGGCCAACGTCCCAGACTCTGGGCCCAGCACTGTATGTCCGCAGCCATTACCTGAAAAAATAAAAAATGACATCAGAAGGACGTGCTTTGGGAAAATTGTCTTTAACTGTATGATAAAGATGGCCTTCCAAGGAACCGGCAGAAATATCTGGTGCTTCAGGATGCCATTTTGGCGGGATGGTTAAGATGTGCACATCAAGCTCAAAGGCTATTGTCCTAGTGGCAGTCGTCAACATTCAAATCCCTGCTCTCTCTATCAAGCCTCTAACTGTGTCCACTCTTCTATCGCTCATAAAAAGAAAAATTTCCTGCCCTAACATGGAGCATAAAAAGACCCAAATAAACGATTAAACAGTTCCTGGAGTTGAAATATAGGATTGTTGTCACTTTAAAGTTCTTCATGCATGAGTATTGCTTTTTTCCTTCCTAGTTTGCAATTCAAGAGTAATAAACCTTAAGTCTCGGGTGTTTCACATGAATAATCCTTGATGTAGAAGAAGGCAATTTATTGTGACAGAGTACAACCAAGATATGATCATATTCAATTCTCCATCAGAACAAGATTTAGCAATGAACACTTATTTTCAAAGATCATATTCCAGATTTTCTTTATGGTTTTTAGACAAATAGAGATAACTAGCATCAAATTTGCTTGCTTTGCTGTTCTTAAAGTTCAGTATTCAAAGGGACCCTGCTTTAGAAGGCTGAAGGAACCAGAGAGTGCTACCACATTGGACATCACAGGAGAGGAAAGTTTTGGCTTTTTAAAAGTGTAAAATTCTAAATATTCAAACAATTAACTCTTTAAATGTTTCAGCCATGCTTAGCACTTTAAGCCCTGATAAACAGGTACTGATAAACAAGAAAGAATTGTCTCTTTCAAAACCGTAAATTCAGTTTTTGTTTTACTTTTACCTCAGTGTGATTTCTAAAACACCCGTGCCAGTTTAAAGCGATCAGCTGAGCATCTCAAGTCTAAACTAAATCCCAATACCACAGACACTTTGTCATTAATTCTTCTCATTCAATACACAAAGTATTAAGGCTTTGTTATTGCACTATTTTGGGAGAGATGAGTAAGAAGTCTTTTCTGAACATGCTCAGCAGACCAGGGCATGTTTATACTCTTCTGATCATAACTGTGAGATGACACAACTCTATTCCAAAGACTATCGTCTGCACACTGGAGACAGAGCAGAGGACGGTTCTCCGATACCTTTAAACCATTTCACTGTGACGAGGATATGATTCTACAAAAACTCTTTTTTGGACAATTTGGTTAAAAGGTTGATTCATGATGTTCTCAGAACTGCAGCTGCTATGACTAACACTTTTGACTGGACACAAATATTTAGATCCTTGAACGTCCCGTGGGTTGCAGAAAATAAATGAGTCAATTCCCACAGTGGTCACACAGACATAAGTGTTGTGGGGGTGGCAGACACAAAATCCCTCTCCCTTCAAAATGTCAAGACCTGACATGCTCCAAGAATGGTCAAAACTTGAAAAAGCACCAGGGTCAATCTCAGCCCTCACATCATTCCTGTCCTGTCTTCCATATAAGGCTGCTGGAGATATGTGAAGGGGGAATAGGAGGATAACCTTCCCTACGCCCTGTGTCACACACATCCTGCATCACACCAGCCGTCCCCCTATTTCCTGACAGCTCCTTGGCCCCTAACAATACCGTAAACCTTCAGATGTTATTGCCCCTCCTCAAACCCCCAAAGGATTCCCTGGAAATGCCACAGCGACACACTGTAACCGCAGGCAACAGAGCGAGGATCTGTCACCTTCCGGTTGGAGGCCACAGTGGCTGCGATGCTGGGGAAGTTCTGGGTGGCTGGAAATCTTTTCCCTGCTCATTGAACCTTCGCTCCAGGGCTGTCTGTGTCTAGTTTGATACGAAGAGTTGGGTATGTGAGTTCTGGATAGAAAGTTTGGAGTCCCAATTACACGAAAATAGTAGCTAACAGGGTGGCAGGATAGCAATCCAAAGCAGTCCAGCGACATTGTTTTCCACATGCCTGCAGGTCCTTGCAGGTCCATACTGGCAGATGGGATGTTCACCTGTGCTACCTGTCACTACATTGCCTTATCCTGTCTTGTGTGTCAATCACAATGTTGTAACAATAAAGCTGCAGTTTTTACTTCCTAACCTGGCCCCACCAAATCTCTTTGCATACTTTCCAGAAAACACAGTGTGATTCAGAAAAAGTAATTGACCCTGGACTTAATCATCTTCCTCTGAGAAACAGACAAACAAGCAGAGGGATTTGTGGTGTTACAGTCACAGTCTGCGGGGAAGCAAAATATTTCTCTATTTGTCTGTGTATATGCGTGGTGACTGTGATTCAGACTGAGATGAGTGTTATTTGAAGAGAAAACCTGTGGTAAAGGTGGGCTGACAGCTGGGGGTAGGTAAACATGCACACAGGAAGAGTATGTAAAGAATGCAACCATAACACATCACATGGTCCATCTTTGTGCCTACCTGTAATGGAAATACAGCATTTTACCGCTGATCCATGCACAAACAAATAAGTATAACCAGCAGAGCAGGTCAAAATCGGCAGGACTTGTTCATTAAAGTTGGAAACAGAAAAACTGCAGATTCAAAATGAAAAAGAAAAAAGTAGCCTGACTATATGTTGTGATAATACCAGACTACACACACTGATACAACTTTTAAAATGCTTTTTTAAGCTTTATGTGAGAGTAAACCCTCGATTTTAAAAAAAAGTGGTTCTTGTGCTTCTCTGGACCATTTAGCTAGTTCTCGTAGCATTAAGCTAACAGGATGATTGACACAGACACTGGCACCAAAGTTTTTATCTTATCATGAGCGTAACAAAACTGTCTTTTTCTTACCCTCCTGGCCGTGAACACCAATGGAACAGACGCTAAAAGTTATCCAAAAACCAGCAACAAGAGACTTTACAGCATCCCGGATGTTTTGGCACTTTGTCAGCATGATTTCCAGGGGTCTGCATGTAGAAAGTAAGGTGCAAGCCCCGACGGCTTGGGGTCCTGGCTCCAGTGAAAAGTTGTAGTACAAAGTTCTGCTAAACTCCTATTGGCTGAGGGGCGTAAACTCGAGCTCTCATTGGCTCACGACGACTGTCAATCATCGAGCACAAGGCATTCCATTCCCAAGTAGGGGTGGGCTGATCTTTGAAGGTGTGTGCTGAGCTGAGACCAGTGTTGCCAGATTGGTCAAAAAATAGCTTTGGATGGGTTGTTGAAATTTGGGCGACCGCCTCAAGTACACTATTCGAAACTCCTCTCGAAATTTCTATAAAGTCTGGCAACCTTATCTGTTCTATGTTGAGTGAGAATTTCTATCTGTGGGCACAGGCAATCCTGGCACCTGATTTTATTACAACTTTATGTCAATTGCATTTTGAACATAGTCATACTTTTTTTCTTTCTTTTTCATCTTTTCATTTTTTCCCCCTTTCAATGTCAATAAATTAATGGACACATTTGTGCGCACAACTGTTATGTGTTTTGATGTGAGCAACGACAGGCTTCTCAGAAATGTAGTGGAGTCAAAAGTACAACATTTGTCTTTTAAATCTAGTGAAGTGAAAGTCATAAGTTCCCAGCAAAACAAGTACTCAAGTAAAGTACAGATACTCAAAAATGTACTAAAGTACTCAAGTAAATGTACTCTGTTACTGTACATCACTGGTAATTGTCATGGTTTAACAAGAGTCACAATGATAAAGTATTGGTCACTGCCAATTGTAAGTGTTTCAAAGAGTTCAACCAAGTTACACTGAGGTGTGCTGTTAAGGAAAGAAAAAGTATGTGGGAAGGAATAGGAGGCTGATCTGGAGCTTAAATCTTCGGCCGCCCTGTCCCACAATGTAACTTCAAGGCTCTCTGCAAGTATTATAACACAGAAATCCAAGCGTGGTATAAAAACAGGGTGTCACAGAATAACATAGGTCTTTTGTGTATGCCAAAAGCCAGTCTTTGGCAATGCTATTCACGTGGGTTTTTACATGATTTTCTTGCAGTGTTGTCAGACTCAAGACTGATCTTGGTTTTGAGACCACATTTTTAACATTGTTCTGCCTCCTTGGAAATTTTTTCCAATGCTTTATGTGTCAGACCCAATTCACAGATAAAACACATCTGATTTTCAGATATCCAAAATAATTCTGGACTTAGCAGTGGCTTTTGAATAAATACAAGGATTTATATTTTGCAAGAATTCAGCACTAAGTGTGTTAAGATAAAAAAAAATTGTGTGGTGTGTTTTCAATGATTTGCAAACGCCTTATTATTTCTGTCATATCTATTTAAAAGACACTAGATTAATGAGAGAATGCTCTTTAACTGTTCATCCTTGCCACAGTTTTTAAAATTGATTTTTATGGTCTTGATCTTGTTTTGGTCTCAGCTTACCTCGTCCTTTGTCTTCTTGGAGTCTTGGACTTGTCTTGGTCTCCATGCATTCTGGTCTTGATGTTGTGGTCTAGAAACTACACTTGTTTCTGTAGAGGTTGAGATTTGGGCTGGTTTTTAGTGAGCTGGGCGGGTTTTGCGTTATTTTTTAGGCTGGAAACTGTTGGTCAGATCTGGCAACCCTAGAGGTGGGCTGACTTGAAGGTGTTTGCTGATCTGAGACCAGTCTCGGTTATTCTACTGACACATTACTGTTTTTACATCTGGTAGCTACATTAACATTGCTTCAAGTTGTTGGATTACCAAACTGTTTTAACGAGGCCAGTAAGAATTAAAGTGGGGCTTAGAATAATGCTTTACATGAGAGCAACATTTACAATTGCTCTAACTTGCTGCAACTATTTAACTATTTCTCCACCCAACTTCAAAGCAAACCCTGCCACCTTCTGGTGAAACGCTGGCAACAACAATAACATGACACGCGACTGTTGAACACTGTATATTACATGATAAACCAACTCAAGACTGCACAAATACAAACAACTGAAACAATGCAGTGTTGTTGAGTCTGTAACCAAATACAGGATGACAGCTGAATAACACTTTGTGGACCTCCTTAGGGACAGAAAACCTTTATCTGGGGCTTGAAATGATCCAGCCTAGCAGTGCCTTGGCTCAGAGGTGCTCAAACCAAGCCGTGAGCTCGCACATAAGAGCAGTTTGACCGATTTACACATCGCGTGCGAACTAACCGCTTCTCGTGACAGCGGGACAGATGCTTCTCAGGCAAATGCTGCCTTCACTGCAGGAAGTGTAACGAAGCAGCACGGCGCATGCTCTTCAGCCTCTCCGACAAGCGGAGGATGAAATATCTCCTGCTGTAAAACGGTAGGTAAAACTGTGATTATATTATCGAAAGTGTGTTTAGTGCAGTTTTAGTGTCCTCCTGGTGTCTTGTGTGCACTCTGTGAAACAGGAGCGCGCGCACCGTCGCTCTGTTGTTGGTCTGGGTGTGCGTGCCGCCGCACCAACAGACGTCAGTTTCAGTGGGTGAAGGAGGGTGAGCAAGGCACGCAACTGTCCGTGTCGGAGTTGGAGATTCAACAAGGGCTACTTGTAATAAGAGTAAAATATGACGATTGATTCTATGTAAACTTCGATTTCTGTCCCTGGATGGTTTTTGATAGTCCACCATGAAATTATATAGTTGGATGTGGACATTTCCTCTATTTCTTTGTGATATTTCGATGTTTCCTTTTGCCTCTGCTCTCACTTTGAAGGCACTGAAAGAATAATATGAGCAAAATCATATTGTAGACAATGCAGTTATTATCTTTAACTCTTGGATTGGCTTCACATTTTCTCTGCACCGTCTGTTCTGACTATGTAAAATTTTCTCCATTTTTCTGTTTCTCCCTGTTAGTGAAAATATTTCCAACATATTCACATATGTCTAACAGTTAGCATACCTCTCATTTTTGAGTTGAAAAAAGCAGAAATTTTGAACCTTTTTCTCCAAGGTTATTTTTAGAGGTACATATGTTAAAGTATTGTCACATGTATAGGCAGGATATTGTTTCAAATTCTCAATGGCTGAAAGATGCTATTCATTTTCATAAAACACACATAATTAACAAAATTGTCATAACAAATTTTATGTGCTATGGATTTGTCCATGTAATTCTTTAGCAGTTCTATGCAAGAAAACCAAAGTTATGAGGAAATAACTTTTGAAATCAGGTCATATTGACCCAACAAATCAGAGGAGGGTTAAAAACACTCAGTGGCAGAGGAAATCTACATTTCCTCTGCTGAATTTCTTGGGGCCGGTTGATAGTAATTTCACACATGACTAATCTTAGGTATCTATTTATGCTACATATTCATCAACATGAGTCTCAGGTAGGACATGCACCAACTGTCTACCTCATGATTAAGCAGCATCTTTCTCAAATACTGAATGAGGATGACATCAGGTAACCACAAACACAAATAAACACTTGAATTCATTGTGCTATATCAACTGAACTCCTTTATCCTTATTAATACGACTTGCTCCTACCACCTTTTCTAGTCCTTTTGAGTCAACAAGTCTTAACCCATATGTGGCTAAATAAGTTAATGGACAAAAGGTTGCATCAAACAGAACTGATATGATTTGGTTTAAGTGTGTTTTTACCATGGATTAACTTCTAACGAGACATGGCTCTTTTTACATTTTCACTGGCTCTTCTACTGCTGCAAGATTTTGACTTCAGGCATTTTCTCCCCGCCAAGGTGTTAAACCTTAAAGCTTCCCCTAATATCTGCTGATGGATATTCATGCACATTCTTCAAAGCAATAGAGGAGGCAAGCCACTGTGAGGATTATGTCACCATTAACCCTGTACAAATTCATTTCTATGACAGTTGCATGCCAGACAAAGCTGTTGGGGGAGGCTTTCATAGACTTGTGTATGCATTAAATAGCAACTCTGCATGTGTGTGTGTGATTTGAACGTTAACATGCGTGCCCAACTCTCTCTGCGTGCAGCACGGTGGGGAGGGGTGATGGCGGGTGCTGAGGTCACTGTGTCTTCAGGGGATCTCATGATGCTGAAGGAAGAGGAAGGAGAAGCTAGTGGCAGCAACCATAAGACTCAAGTCATCCTGCACCTGCAGCCCATCCTGCACGGGTATAAGTGCTTTCGTTGTAGCATGCACAGTAGATGTATTGCACAAAAAACAGAGGTATAGATGCATAGTCAAATATTCAATTTTCTCTCCTCATGTTTATTCCTTCAATAGCAAATATAAAAGGTTTCCAAAGTGCAGTTTATGTCACTGAAAGTTTATTCCACTGAAAAAGCGGGAAATGGAGTGAATAAAATTATTTACATTCCTGAACAGTTAGGCATACAGCCATTTACATATCCGAGCTGGTGAACTGGCAGCTCAGCTGCCATGAAATGTTTTTTTTTTTTTTTCCTGTGATTTGTAACCCTCTATCACCCTCTGCAGGGTAAATGATGACATTGCTGACACTGGCACTACAGTCTTGGCGATAGAGACCCATCACGGTACGTTTACGCATGCTCCTCACTGCAGCCGTTTAACTACATAGACTTTGAAATCTGTTTTAGTTCAGTCAGTATGTGCTGCTTGCTTGTACAGTTTTTCACACTACAACTGAAGAGATGTGAATTATGAAAGAAGCATGTGGATAAACCCACCACAGTTGAATTTTATTGTCACACAATTCCTTCATTCATTAGCACCTATGAGGATATTTCTGTTAATTTATTACACTCTTTAACTCATGCATGTTTGCACTTATGAGATCATAATGTTCATGTTTTCATGCTCATAATCTTTAGAAGACAGTAAAGCAGAAGGAGAGGAGGTCGAGTACGGCTACCCCATCACCTGTGGAGACAGCAGAGCTGTTCTACTGTTTAAAAAGTTTGTGTGCCCTGGAATCAACGTGAGATGTGTCAAAGTAAGTCGATGATTAGATATTTCTTCCCCTTTATTTATTTGCTTTTATGTTTAGGCTTATATTGTGTTGTCCTCTTCTGTTACAGTTCAATGAACAGCTCATCAGCCCAAAGCAGTTTGTACACCTGGCTGGAAAAGCCACTTTGAAAGACTGGAAGAGGGCCATCAGACTTGGAGGAGTAATGCTCAGGTGTGCTGAGTTTTCCTTATCTATGTTTTTTATACTTTTAATTTCAAAGATTATTTTCAATCCTTATTTGTGACTTTATTGAGATAATATGATGACAGTAGATGCAATAGAAAACTGGGAAGAGGAATTGGAGATGGTATTTGGCTAATGGCAATCAATCATTTTTAATTTTACCTTTATTTATGCAAGAGATCATTAAGAGTTGATTCCTATTTATGATGATATTGAGTCATTTACAGAAGCAATTAAAACAGACAACATAAAATTAGAGAAACACACAAAAAGATGGAATTTAAGGCAATAAAAATCATCAAGTGGGATACATTTTTATATGAAATAACACACATGTATGGGAAAGAGAATGATTTAGTATGGGGTTTGAAATTTGAAGTCACTATGAAGGTATGCTTATGCAAGACAATTGAAAAGAGAGGCTGTCAATGAAGTGTCAAAGAAGTAATTTGGAAAAAAAAAAATGCCCCGTCCTAAACTGACCGAACTTGCAGACCATGCAGAGTAGCTGGTTTTTCTGATGAAAACAATACATAAAAAGATGCCTATGGATATTCCTTCCCCCCCAGAGAGGAGAGACCTTATTACAGAGAATGCAATGATGCGTGTTATAGAGCTCCACACTATTACATCTAAGTGCAGAGGGATAATCGGAGTCAAGAAGTTCGAGGTGCTTGGATTTGAACCCATGATGCCCACTTCACTGTAGCCTCTTGAACTACAATGGCATCTCTGTGTTTTCATGTTTTATTTTTATGCCTTGTATCTTTCAGGTTCTTTTTCATCCTCACTTGTCCTTTCCATTTTCCCCCTTTAATGATGAAATACAGCTTCCTTGATCAATAACTCATCATAGGCATGATCACTTCTGATGAGGACTCACACTAATGTTGGCTTCTCCTAAGAACTTAAGAATCCATTTTATCATGAAGAATTTATTTTGAGTCAATGTAAATCCAACCATGTGTCTTTTCAAGGACAGTTTGGTCTGACATATTTCATTGGGTAAACTTTTTTTCCCCTTCATAGCAGGTCCAGTGTAAATCTGAAGGACCTTAAAGGGAGTTACTCACATTACTCAGGTGTGTCAGGGTTAAACTGTCAGACTTTTAACACCTCATGTAGTTTGCACTTCCACTGTGCCTGTCTGCTTTGGGCTTTGCCGCTACATTCCAGAGGTCGGGGGTAAGCGGCAACATCATGATAGCAGGATCAAATAACACGCGAGTAAGCTGCTGAGTGATACTTCTCACCGGACTGATCGTGTTTGCACTTGTTCTTGGTGTTTCTCTCAGTCAATATACCATGCTAACTCAATAACATCTTTTTTTCTCAAGGGTTGACATTATAAGCTTCCTGTCGAAAAAGCCTCGAGGAAGCTACTGGGAATGTTAAACTTAGTCAGTTCACCCTTTAACATCTCCTTGGAACTTGTGAAACAAAATGTTTCTTGTAGTTCTCCTTTGACCTGCTTCTCCTCTCACAGGAAAATGATGGATTCCGGCCAGATAGATTTCTACCAGCATGACATCGTGTGCAGCAACACCTGCCGCAGTACTAAATTCGATGTACTGATCAACAGTGCGCGGCTTCCTCCTGGGACCTCTGTGCAGCCGGGCCCATCGTGTCTGCCTCTCGACCCCCTTGGAGGACAGGTGCCTCCCCTGACAGGTGGATTTCAGTTGGCATTCTCAGTTTTTTTCCCTCTCTCACATATGCTGGGGCAGCTGTTTTGCCGAATTCAGATAAAAACTTTAGAGGCCAAAACAAGAATAGCTATTTTAAAATATGCTGTCAGAGGACAACAAGGAATTTGGATATTAGTTTAACAAATGATTACTGATTTGATAATGCACATATTTTTTACTCTTAATGAGAAAAAAATAGGAACAGACGGTTGCTTTTCCTTCACTATCTGTCCCCTGCCTTCTTACATTGAATGGTAAATGCAATGTATTCTGTCATTCCAGGGGAGATTGTGCAGGATGCATCAGAGGTAGAGGAACCTTTAGAGGAGAAGTTCAGCGCGGCAGCAGCAGAGTGGAGTCCTGGTCGAGCTCGACATGTAAATCCCACAACAGCCAATGGGCATGCTGCAAAGAGAAAGAGGGCTGACACACCTGGTAAATATACTAAGGGATCAGCAGGTGCTTGATAAACAGACCGAACAGTATTTAACACAGTGAGCAATATTTTGAATGCCTTGGCTAAAGAAAAGTTTGCTTACTTTTGCCTGTTTTTCACTTACTTTAACTTACCTTTATTATGTATACAAAATATATAAGATAAATGTTGTCAGTAACAGTTCACACAGTTCTTAATTATATGGCAGATTACACAAAGTTGACTACAATAATTCAAAATAAAATTTGTAATCTGTACTCAGGGTCTGGAATTTTAGTTTAACATGAAATGGTAGTATGATAAGAGTTTGAGTAGCATTGACCAATCATGCACAAGCAGGCTTTGTTTATCCATAAAAGCTAACATGCATAAAGAGTGAACACCAGTAGGACGCAATGGTATTCCAACTCCCATGGCGGTAATTTGACATGTTTGAGATCAAATATTTCAGCTTAGCAACAAATCTTCTTTGTATGTTGCAAAAGCCCATCGGGGTTCAGATTTTTGTACTTCCGAGAATGATGAAATTATTTTTACAACAGGAATCCAACTATGCATTTCAGAGGTTGAGTCCTTTTCTCTTCCAGGACAGACTTATTTTCAAAATAAAGCTCTCATAAGCAGAGTTTAAGGCTGCTTATTTAGAATACTGATGCCTTTTCAAACAAAATCAAGACATAATCAGATTGAGATTTAATTGCTGTAGATTGATAAACAATTTTTTTTCAACATTTTGCATTAATGTTCACCTTGAGAGACTAATTTGCCCATTGCGATAAAACACTTTTTTTTTTTCAGTGGCCAAAAAACAGACAAAAAGATCAACAAAAAGATAAGAGGTGCTTTTTGTGTGAATATCTGTAGTAAATGATATTAGGATGAACACATCTTAATTTTTTCCAAATACTCTTGTTATGTTCCTTAAGGGACCATAACAATGAAATAAGCATAGATGGAAGTTTTGTTTGGAAGTGTCCTGTTGCTAATTGTTGGTTTGCAAGTTACAAAACAATAGCCAAGAATTTTGCCATCACAACAAGAGGCACTTATCCTCCATGAGAAGATAGCTCATTGGTTACAAGAGTGGTTCCACTTAAAAGTTCAGCCATTTAACCACTCACCAAATGTCTACTAATGCTAAAATCAAGACTACAACATGTAAAACCCAAGAAGAAAGTATTTACCTCTGATGTGACCCACTTTGTCAGCTCATAAAGGGCAAAGCCCTGAAGGTAAACTCTCACAGATGATAAGGTACCTTGCCATTATAGGAGAGGGCACAGGTTCAGCTGACTGACCTACAGTCCTCCTGGTGACACACGCTTAGAAGTCATGTCCTTTAGAGAGAGGTGGCTGTGCTTTACAATGAGGAAAAGAAATGTAACATTTGGCCTGACTATGACTGTAGCAATCTTGCACAAATGTTTCAAAAAGAGTCTAATGCTGCTGTTTAAACCTTGAGCTGATGAACCTCTGCTCCTGCAGTTTAGGGATATTCTGTTTCATAGGCCTTAAATAGTATCTGACCGTTTTGAAGCAGAGTCACACCCTTTTATAAAACCATCCACTAGATCTCTGCGTGTGCCTTTTTACCTGCAGGGACTTGAGCTTTGATTTAAGGGCTTTTAAAGGTGACCTGATTAGGCATTGTTCCAGCTGGAGTCGGTAACACAGCCTCAGGTGATCTTTTGTGTGAATGGTACATTATGGTGCCTCTCTGCACAAACAGTTTTTCTTGTCACAGAGCTTAGAACAAAATGACAAATCTCGGTAAAACTACTCTGCCTATAACTGCTGCTCCATCTCAGGAAATATACTTTTTCACATTAGGGAAATTCTTGACCTGGAGAAACATGAATCGAGCTTTAGATGGCTGTGAATGGGAGTTAAAAAATTTCTCAAGGACATATTGCATTTATCTTGACAGACATTTAAGCACATGTAAAAGTGGATGCATTTCTTCCAAGATAAGATATCAAGCACCTCTGACATCTCATCACTCTAATATACTCAACCTCTATTTTGCTCAGCTTTGTACTGATTCAAAGTCATTTTTCAGCCTCGGTTCAATCTGCCTGTCCTCTTTTCTTACCCATTTCCTCCTTATTCCTTTCTTCTCCCATTGCCCGTTTAACATCCTCTCCCACTGCTCTGCTTCTCTGCTATATTCTCTATCTTGTTATTTCGTTTTTCCATTGTTTCTCTAACCTTTACAGGTTATTTCTGCTTCCCTTCTCAATTTATTACCCTCTTTCAAGCCTTTACCTCTCCTCCAACCTCACTTCCAGACATTTTCCTGCCCCCACTCTCCACATCTCATTTATCCCACATTTCTTATTTATTTTTTCTACCTTTCCCTCTTATTTCGTTCAGCCTCTCCCAACAGCTCACATCCACATCCACAAATATTCTGTATGATGTCTAACTTCTCAGGGGCACTTTGTCTTTTGAAAAGGAAAACACCAACACGCACACATACCCAAAGTCCTCCATACATCACAATAATGTCCCACCCTTACTGACCTCGTCTAGATGGAGTGCTGAGCTTGTGGCAGGGTGTGGCCAACTCGGGGCTGATGAGGGAAGTCCTGTCCAGTCTCCAGACTGAATTATTGGCTACTCTGAAAGGAGTAGAGGCCCGCAGTGAGAAGGCCAACCTTCAGGAGACAGGTGAGCTGCCACGATACATCTATGAAAGCTAATGTGCTGAAAAGAAATGCCTTAAATTGAGTCAAATGTCAGTGAAGTTTAAAACCAGTGACTTAAAAAGTAAAGAGTGTAATATTCAGGTAAGGCCTATGTGGGATCGCCTGAAATGTCTAGTGAATGACAGAGAAAAAAAACGAACAACGTTTTATCTGTCAAATTAAAATGCCACACACAATCTCAAAGAATTGCATTCTATATTTTCACTTCCTTAGACATAATTCTAGCTCAAATAAAATGCAGCATATGAAACTATCTGAGCTGGTGCATCTTGATTGACCACACGACTGCACAGTTACTGCTACTTCAGTTCCCTCACTTAAACCTGTATGAACACAAACTTGCAGTGAGTAAGAAAAACAGAAAACAAACAGAAAGATTTTTTGCTGGCCTGGCTTCATAAGGACAGCTCCAAGAGGAACTCAAACACTACAAGGGTCACAAGGGCAAATTTTAAAAACTTAAATTTTCAAGGGAGAAAGCAGAATTTTCCAAGCTCACACAACTAAAGATTTGTCTTTTTTTAACATGAAAATAATGTTTGAAACAAGTGGTGTACACTGCGGGGGGGGGGGGGGGGGGGGTTAAACAGCTCCTTTGGCTGTTTAAAACATGATAAACTGAAGCCAAAACACGTTCTGTGTTTGCCTTTTATTTTTCTTTTGCCTCTGCCCTACAAATGTCTGTGAATGCCACAGGTTTTGACACTTAGTGAGCAGGCACTGAAAGCGTCCGAGAGGTGAGCTTTTGTTATTGCTAGGGCAATGAAGCCACTTACTATTGCTGAGACATTAATTCTAGAAAGAAAAGGTCTTTGGGGTCACTGGGAAATTGTGATATGGAAATGGGGTCATAGCCCATATAAGGTTGGAAACCACTGATTTAAGGTTTATTATAAAGGTAGAAGACCAAAGATGAGACTACTTCATTAATTCCATGAAAAAGACCCAAATAAAAGTGTACTGTAATAAAGTCCAAGAAAAAGTGACGAAAACTGAACTATAACCGGATAATGAGGGAACTGAACTTCCTGTTCTATCATCACTTTAACTTTGTAGTTACACATCTTAATGAAGTGCTGCAGCCGCAGCAGGAGAGGCGGGGTTTGCAAAAACACAGTGAGACCAGCACATACACTCCCTGAAATGCACATACACACACAGCTGATCTACTCTGCCAGCTCAGCTGTTACGCATCGCCACTGTCTTCCAAAGGAGGATCAGAGATACAATGACTTTGCCTCACCATTATGTTTCTGTGGGTTACTCACTGCAGATGAGGAGAAGCAGGGGTGTAGATATCCTGCTGTGAAATGGCAGAATGTAAGAGGAGCTGGTTTTAGGAGGGCTTTAACGCACTGCAAAGGTAAAGGTAACCAGAGGTGAAAACAATATGGGAAGGGCACACAATCAAAAAAGCAGGGACAGAAACAAAGGAAGGAGGTAAAGCGTCACACATGGGACAGAAGAGAGACAAAATGAATCGGGAAATATCCAGCACCAGAAATGAAAGTACAATCTTAGTAAATACGGATGATACGTCACATGATGTCTGTTTTGAGAAGAATAAAGTAGTTTGTTGTGAAAGAATTGACTTAAGCTTGTTGTTTTTTCAGATGCTGTTATCCTTAATTCCCTTTGCAAGATGTTTGGACTTTTAGACTCAGTAAAGCAAGCTTTGAACCTGAAGCGCAGCCAGGATGAGGAGATCAAAATGCATCATAATGTTTATGGTAAGAAATGATAGAGACGTGATCAAAGCTGCATAAACATACAGGAATATCATGGAGATCTGAGCTTATTTTTATCCCCCTTTCCTTAGTGTTGGATGATATCTTGGAGGACCAGAGGAAGCAGAGTTATGATAAAAGCTCCTACAAAATTCACTCCTTGAAGCAATTACGACAGCAGCGTCGCAACCTGCCAAACAGCCAAACGCACAACCTGCTGTCCCCTGTCAAAACAAGCCCAGGGATCCAGCCTCCAGCTTTATCTGCTGCGTCTTATGCTCAGCTCACCATCAACCCTCACATCTTCTCTCATTCCTCTACCTCCACCGGCCGGAGTTATCACACAGGAGCCGACAGGACGGAGAAGGATGATCAAGGTGTGAGACTGGAGAGGGAGCAGGAGAAGTTTCAACGATGGGGTCGAGAGGAAACCTCAGGGATCCACAAAGAGCCTGGACAGAGGACTATTAGGCTTCGAGAGGAAGAAGGAGAGGTGGAAGTGTTGCACGGCGTTGAAAAGGTGGTAATAGGAGGGAAAGTATCAAAAAAACATAAAATTAAGTAAAGGTGAGGGATTAGGACCTAAAAGGGAAGGAATGTGCCTGGAATGAGGAGACTATAAGATGAGAAGACAAAAAAACAGCTTCTCTGTCCCATAAACTGTTCCCTCTGTCTCACATATTCAACAACTTTTATAACAGAGTTTTTGTTAACTCATTCTTTTAGATGCAAAAAATTAAAATCACTGTCTCCAGCTTCTTTATGTTTACATTTTTTGTTTCTTAGCTAACATCAGATGTTAACAAGGCTGCAGTATTTTGCATTTTTGCAAAACAAAGACATTTCTATCTATCTATCATTTCTATTTCTATACATTTTGAGTGGTTAAGCAGTAAAATCAATTATGATAAAACGTAAGAAAGTCCTGGAACAGAGACTTTTTTTGTCTTTCAAACCAAGTGTGAATTCAATCACTTTATATTTCATTTAAGACGCTTCTGATGTCTGTAAATATAACATTTGGTTCTATTTATGATCTTCTGTGATGGTATTTTTCCTTGTCTTAAGGTGGTTGGAAACTTTTTCAGATTTTGTGACAAATAGTTCCTCAAATTTTTATAATTAATTTCCAATACTCTTTGTAATTGAACATATGTATTTAGTGAACTACACTTGTGAGTCATGCATTATATGGATTTGTGGACTATCTCACTCAGGCTTGTAACTGGGCGTGTTTTCTTACGCCTAAACCCTGCCTCTGATCTATGCATCAAACTGTCATAGTCTGAGGAACAGATTTTACTTCTTTTATTAAGGGTGAAAACAATATCAAGTACTGTGACTGTTAATGTGCTGTTACTTTAAACAGGGTGCTGTAAACTGATGTGCTGCAAATACATGACTCTTTTTTTTCCCCCCCTTTCTCTTTACCACAGAGAAAACGTATAGTAGACAAAGATGTGCACAAAAGGATATGATAAAAAAAAACAGTGACATTCAAACAAATATTGTATAATAATGAACACATTTGAAATAAAAAACATTATGTTTAATATTTAAACAGATCAGTGTTTCAGCTTGTGTTCAAGAGATTACGCCAGTGATGATGAGATTTGTGAAATGCAGCTACTTGAATGACTTTGTGAAATCACTGGGCAAAGTTTTCTCTCTGCAGGGAGACTGTACATTTTTAATTTGTTTTCCCTTTTTCACGTTTTGGTGCCAGATGAACTCTTCATATCTTTAACTCTTCATCTTAATTACATTCAGCTTCTGATTGGGAGACCTATGGCTTTGGTTCCACTCCTATAAGGCGGGTAATCCAATAATGAATCACATAGGGAGCTAGAATAGCAGTTCCTGGAGAAATTAAAGAGTGAGAGCTGGCAGCAACCAGCTCCTGTTGCTGCCAACAATTTGCTGCCACAATCATCTTTAAGCACCACCTACATATGAAACTGTCACAACTACTAAAGACTATTATAGCATCCTCCTTTCAGTTTGATAGTATGAAATCTTTCACTTGTGATGCCAAAATGAAGCATAAATGCCTGTGAGCCATAAGCACTGCATGTTAGTTAAATTAACCTGTCACTCTTGCTGTTTGAACTTAGGACCTTCGAGTCTTCAGAATGGTAAAGAATCAGCTTTTTTTATCAGCTGAGCAGCAGAAAGGAGCCACACAACATTCAAAATATAGCTCCTGAAATCCTTGAAGATATCACACATTGTCAAGCTTATTTTGAGAGTATTTAAAAAATCATTACTAATATTTCAGCAAATAATAAGAGGATTAAAACCGAAAAAAAAATATAAACAACTGATAACAAAAACACATTCTATCTTTAGTATGTTTTATTTTGGGCTCATAATTTGAAAGATTGCATGTCTGTTTTAGTTTCAATATTACTTAACTTCAGTGAAGGAGGGTTGAGATTGTAAAGGCACAAGCCAATGATTTTGGTACTTTGGAGTGGTGGTCTTACGCTTACTTTTTCCTTCTTGGATAACTGGTTTAAATTCACTTTAAATCATTTCTAACATGTTTTGCATTCACTGAAAAAATTATAAAGCATTTGCACTTATAATTCCATCATAACACAAAAGAACGTTGTCAGAATATGTTCATTTTATGAGACATTGGGGTGAGAATCAGGAAAACACAATTTTGGACTTCAATTCTGAGACCACCTCAAGAACAGGGTATTTCATCCCACAGACACACATGAGAAACCCAATGAAACACATAGAAGGTTATGAGGTCTCTCTCATATTTGCAAATAATATTTTTTAACCACTGTGATGTAACAGCCACTTTTGGGTATCATGTGAGGCGATCGCCCTGAAACTGGGAATAGCAAGTTTGATCTGCAAATCTATTAGTCTGTCCTTCTTAAACCGATTATTTCATGACTGATACTTGTTGCAATATTGATGATGTTAAAGAAATATTCTAATATTGAGACAAACTATGGTCGCCCCGAAGGACTTATTTTAAGGCCGTCCTTTTAATTCAGCTTTGAAAAAACTTAAATTTCTTTTTTTTTCTTTTCCTAATTTTTTTTTTGTTGTTGCAAAAATGCATTTTTACACTCCATTCCAAATGTTTGAACAACAGCCAAAAATATACTTTTATTTTTAGAATTTTGGGAATGACCTATTCAAAAGACTTGTCTGTCAATGACCCTTATGCAAATTGAACATAGACTGAATATGGCAAACAGTTTAGCATCAGTATATTGAACACCTGACTCAAACTGAAATGCATTAACAGTGTTACATGTTGTGTCCGTGCTCTGCTCTCATATATCACTGTATCTTTTAATCTAAAGCTCCAGTGAAGAGTTTGTAAGTTCTATGTTCTAAGTTGTAAGTTTGTAAGTTAATAGATGTACATTCCTTTACATTCACATGATGAAATGGTGAAACAATCACACAGCAAATAACAAGATAAATGAGAGAGTTTTGACTGTGAATCCTGATAAACATATGTTGCTCATCTTACAAGCATTTCAGCTTTGTGGTTACACAATAGTCAGTGACGTCAATCTTTCTTTTTGACATATATCAATGTTTGTTGACTAGTGTTTCCAAGTTTCATCTCTCAGATGTAGAAGAACTTTTCCACCCTGTGATTTTCAGTTTCTTTGACTCCAGAAGCACCAGACTGCATGCTGAGGCTGTGTGAGCTGTGTGATGGACAGTTATAGTTTGATAGTGCACTCCTCTCTGTACTATAATGATATGTTATTATGAATGAATGCGCAACACCGCCTGTGCAGATGCAGTCGTTCGTGAGGGGGTCGTGAGTGGCAGCATAGAAAATGCTTGATAAAATGACTTTCATCATAGTGCAGCTGTCTCCATCCCCACTGATGTCTGTCCTCTTGTCAGATTCAAACAGTGTTTTGCAACATCCTGTTCCTGCAAATTAAACTATCATGCAGTTGAACAGATCCAGGCCAAACTACTCCCTAGTTTGCTGCTCTGTGCTGTGAATACCAGGGTACAAAAATGGCTACCATGCATCAGGAAGGTGCAATTACAGGTGTTAGCTTGACATACGCTGTGCTCCTTTAGTTAAATTAAGTAATTTACAGAGCAATCCATCGTTTATCTGTCATTCAAGGCTAACAATATTAGAGACTGAGGAGTGCGCTCATGTAGGAAGCCTCACATGCCTCTGTTTGCCCTCTTTAATTTAATACACCACTTTAGTGTTCTCACACGACAACAAACTGAGTGATGAATAGCCCGCATAATGGCCTCTTGATCCAATCGGGATTCCTGGAGCCACAGCTAGATGTGTCTGCCAAACCATGTTTAACACCAGGATAGTTCATGCAGGGAGCTGCAGCAGAATCAGCACTTTTGCAAGATGTTTCATTTAAAGGTGAATCATGGAGAGAACTTTATGTTGTTATGATGTACCAGAGGACATTCAGGGTACCAGTGTCTATCAACTCATCAAAAATATACATATACATATACCAATAATACTTCTGCAAACCCAGAGGATATATCTAAGTGTGTAGGTCAGAGTAGCTCTATCAGTCTATTCACATCGAGATGTTTATCTTTCAGTAATACTAAATCCAAGGCTGTTTTTTTTTTTTTTTTGTCAGACATCCTCCAAACAAACATGGCCAGCTGTGAGTGAAGAAGAAAAAAAGTAAGCTCATCAAAATGCAGATTCAGTCTACACAGAGTAATATATGCAGATGTATGCTTTGCACCTGTCACAAAGAAGCATAAAGGTATGCTGACCTGTCTTTTCTGAGTAACTGTGTGACTACCTCAGCCTTTACCGTCAAAAGAACAGTAACAATAGACATTATTTTATTCTGTAAAGGTGAAGTAAAGTATTGCATTAAATGGTGGCAGCTGTCATTAGCAGCTCTGTGGGAGGATGTAGCCTAGTAATCTATCTTTTAAAATGTTAAATAAACTAATGAGTGAATAAAATCAGAAAAAAAGGACAACCACCTTGTCAAGGGCCCCTGAAAACACTTGGAAAGTAGGGATGGGCAAGTACCAATACCAGATATCTGTATTGGGCTGATATTGGCCTTATTTCAAGGTATCTGGTACTCATGAAGGCAACCAATGGCAGCCATCGATATTCAAGGCAGTCCTCATTGTAGTGGTGGTCAGATCATCTAAAATATTGACATATCAATATCAACGTTTATATCAGTATTGATCAATACTTGTGGGGTGAGATTAATACCTAAAATTATCAGTAAATTGTTGATTTCCTAAATATTTTATGTTTCTGTAATAGTTAATCTACCAGTATGTGCAAGCCTTTTGATCAATATGGTATATTTAATGCTGGAATATAATAATTGTTGATAAAACAAAGCAGAAGAAATTAAGGCACATGATTATTTTCTGGTTGAAAAATTAGTTATTTACTGTGATTCATGAACGGAAACTTCAGCTTTGGTTGTTTTTGTGTTAATTGCGGCACATTTCTTTCCTATGTACAAAGTATTGGTATTGGCGTTACTGGCCCTGTATTGATTTGGTATTGGATTGATACAAAATTTTTTGCAATATTGCGCAGAACTACATCACAGCACTTGATCTTGTGTGTAGCTTTACAGCTTTGAATAAGACTAACTTTGAATAAAAATCAGGGAGAGTGAAAAATTAAACAGTTTTATTTTGGACTGCAGTTATTTAAAAAAAAATACTATAACTCTGACACTTGTTAGTGGTAGAGAGTTTTTTACTTTTTACTTAATGGCAGAGTGACTCCACTGCCATTTTTTAAGAAATAAAATTCTTTGTTTAAGATGACCTGTAAATTGAATTGTTATGCATCAAAAGTAGTGGTACTCATGACATACTAGTATGAGTACTCAAAGAGTACCCATACTAGTATTGGTCTGGAAAAAAGTGGTATCAAACATCCCTATTTAAAAGCTTTGTTGAAGTTGAAGATGATTTCCAGTTCTAAAAAGAAACTTGACTGTGTGGACCAAAATACAAGAATTCAGTGCCAAAATCGAGAGCTCTCCATGGTCCCCATAGAGGGTTGAAGTACAGGTGAATCCATCCACACAGTTTTAGTTTCGCATGGATGATGTTTGAGCACACCACAGCGTCGTTACCGGTCTCGGCCGCTTGGAGGCGCCCTGCTCTTACTTTGTCCGTTCCGGGGGAAAGAAGTGGAGGCTGGGAAAGGAAAGTGGGCTTGAGAAGAAATCTCTTCCCTGAACTGTTTACCCTGACGTCAGTTTGCAGAACTAGCTCTGCCCTGTCTCCCTCAGTGTCTGTGAAAGTCTTCTCACAGAGAATTGTGGGAGTAGATGGGCTCGTCTCTAACTGCACACGCGCCCGGACCTCACGGAGTGAATGAAATGTTTCCTTCTGCACATTTAAAGTGGACTAAAACAGCGACGCGATGAACACCTGCGCCTTTCTGTTGATTTTGACTGTTCAGATCTACGCCGATGGCATCGAGGGGCCAACAGGTATGGCACATTTCCATCTCCATATCGCTTGAGTTCACTTTGAAAGTTTGGAAATGTCTTTCAACTCCGCTTCGAGGAAAAGCAAAGCAAGTCTGGTGAAGATGTCAACTTTGTGCTGCCCTAACCTGACACGTTTGTGTGTTTATCTCCGGCTCACCGCTGCGTTAGTGGGACAGTAATAGTCCCTCCCAGCAGAAAAGACAAACACATCAGCCTAATAACTTGGAGCACGGACGTTCAAGTTTTCGTAGTACTTGAGTCATGCGAGGAATTTGGGTTATTTAAGGGGCTGTATTTAGGATTTCGGGGAAAAAGCTCCCATTTCTTAAAACTGCACAGTTCTCACCTCCTCGCTGTCTTGTCAGCTCTGCTGTTTCTCAGGCGCATATTTCAAGACGCAAGGTTGTCTGTAAGGTGTGATCCTAACTTTGATATCAGTTCATTCAGAGCCATAGTTCTTCTTGAACGACATTTCAACGACCTTCAGGCAGTTTAATCAATATTTCAGAGCCTGGATCCTACCAAAATCCCAGCATCCCCAGCCCAATCTGTGATGATACCCAGGACCTGGGGCTGCTCCATTCTGGCACTGGGATAAAAAGCCTAGTTGTGTTGTGTCTCCCTGAAAATTTACATATCAGTGAAGACTGAAACACTCTCAGTTTAGTTCTTAATTCTCAAAGCTGCTTTGTTTTTCTCCTGTTGTGCTAAGCTATGCCCACGTGCTCACAAAAATCACCTGCCACCAGGAAAATGACAAAACTATTTGGTAAAAAGGCTTTTTTTGTGTTTGTGTTATGTGTGCAGTTTTGAGAAAAGAAGGATCGAAATAATGCATTTTCTTTCACAATTTGGAGGCACTTTACTTGATTTTTGTTGGAACGATTTAAAAATCTGTCCAAATCTGAGAGCCTGCCACTGCTGTGCTGCACACCAGAGAGATGGAAAGTGAAACAGAGAGTCAAAAATAAAAGGCTTTTACAGGAATCTGACATAGACCTTTCCATATTCATGTTTTCAAAATATGCTTTTATACCCTGAGTACTATTAGTCATTCATGCAATGCTATTACAAATCTGCAATTCGGGCTCTTTTTTTATTAGAGCAAAAAATGTCGTAGGCCTTTTCATGTCTCTTTGTTACACACACTTATACACACACTGAACTACACACACATGCATGCATAATTTTTACCCTTGTAGCAGATAAAACCAGGGTAATAAGGGAAAAATATTGATGATATTTACACTGCAGGGTCTTTTAACACTGTATAACAATGCGGCTGAGTGTTAGTCACATGCATGTTACAGATTTGCCTCATTATGTTGAGATCAGAGGGAGGCTTGACTGTTTGGTTGAAGTTTGCTGCAACAATTATGTGTTTCCCTGGCAGCTGTGTCATAAGAAATTGTTAAAAGCTTCCAGCTCAGCAATACTTGTATTTATAACTCAGCAAGAAACAGGAATGAAAAATCAACAAAACCATGCAAGCAGGCTATGTATTGTCACAAGCTGAATGGAGCAGATCATTAAGAGGGATGGGCTGTGACATATAAAGGATTAAATCACACACAGGTAATTAAAGGAGCTCAATGGAACATGGAAGCTTGACTACAACCAGGTCTGGGAGTCTGTCAACAAAATTCACATTGTGTTTTTCTGTTTGTTTGTTTGCTTGTTTGTCAACCAGAGTGTGCTACTCGTGCCTTTACTTTCTTCATGGTTAACCCTGTTGGTTTTCTTTGCTTCCTCCCCTCCCGCTGACTCCTCTTCATGCTTTTCCTCTCGCCCAAAGAGAAGAATCTAAGGAGCATAAACGCAGCCTTGACCCCCACAATCTTCAGAGTGTCTCCTTTGATTAACACTCTCCCTTTATTGCTGTAGTTGTGTGAAGACCACACCTTAACCTTGAATGCTTAATAACACACAGTGCTTTGCAGTCCTTCAGGGATTTCTCGCCTTTTTTTTACCTGATCCAATCCATATTTCCCATAACTCTTTCTTTCTTGTGCCGTGGTCGGTCCGGGCTGTCAGTTTCAGGAGAAGTGAAATTATTAGAGGCTCTGAAATATGGAGGCTCTCTGCTGCTCTGGACTGAGTGTAGTGAAGTAAGGGGGGGGTAAAAACATCCCTCTCGCATCATATTTGCTCACACACAAAGAGGTTATGAGCAGGAACATCCAGTTTCCATGTGCAGCTCTGTGGGTTTTTCATGGTGTAGAGCCCAAAATGACACATCTACTCTTCTGTTCTGTCATATGGGATTTGAATGGATGTTCACTTACCATCTGTCTCCTCTATTAGCAGCAAATGTTGTCAACTCAGTAGTGTAATTATCCCTCTTCTCATGACTCATTTCCCAGTTTGATCTAAAGTTAAAGAAGAATATCCTTTTGGCTTATTTCAGTTAATAAGTAAACGCTTGGATACAGATGAAAAAAAAAAAGTGAAGCCAACAGTCTAGTTTCAGCATGGCATGAAGTGTTTGATAATAAACTGCATCAGGAATAGTGTTTGGAAACATTTATGCTCAGCACTAGCATGAAAGGAGGAGAAAATTTTCAAGTATCTGGCTATCAAAGAGTCGTTCAGCAAATAAATTACGAAACATTTGTTTATCAATTGTAATTAGCTGAAACCCAAAGATGCTGTGGGCTTGGGCTGGGCAATAAATTGAAAATTGGATCAAATTGCAATATGGTCTGCTGCAATATTCTAGTCATTGACAGTGCAGTATTTCTTGAACCTGAAATCTGTCAGAATGCCAGACACATTTTTTGTGCTACACCAGTGTTTCTAAACCCTGCTCAACCAAAAAGGCCAAAATGTTGAAAACTACCTTTGAAAAAGAAACAAAGCAAGTGGTGAAAAGTGACAAAATCAGCAAGAAATAGCAACAAAAGTAAGTTTAAGGGAATAGTTGGCAAAAAAATGGGTGAAAATTTGGAAAATGGTCAGAAAGTCGCAATAGAAAGGTCCAAAGGTGGCAAAAGGGGGGAAAAGCAAAACAAAGTATTTCATGGGTTGGTGTCATGCTGTAATAATTGTCAATGTTATTTTCCAAAAATGTGTTTAACAACAAATATGACTGGAAACCTAAAAACAATCACACATTAAATTGCAATTTCAGTACAGGGAAAAACAACCGCACTTAGTTTATTTATCCATTCGGCCCTACTTTGAGCAGGAGAGAAAGAAAGATGGTAGTTGTGTTTGTGTCACATAATAGAGGGAAAACCAAGAGAGTGAGTCCTAATACATACCTAAACATATCTGACTCATAGATATGTCCCATGCACAGCAACATGATGATTTAGTAAATAATTGAAGCAATACATATTTCTATTTTGATCCATATCATCTGAACTCCTTGTCCTTACCCAGTAGTACCAATATTTGACATTTTAAAAACCAAGTTATTGATTTCAAGTATAAACAAGTGCAATAATTCACTGAAACGTGCAGGCGAAAGAAAAAACCCTTCTCTTCCTCAAAAGGGTTAAAAACTATTCAGTGCATGAGCAAAATATTTCCTCAGATTGTGTTTTTGTTGCATTATTCGTCTCACAGTCCCTATTTGTAGCAGCTTTATTTGTACTTAAGAGTCCATTAGCCGCAATCTTTTATATAATTAGCATCTCCCTGAAAAAAAGAAAGCCCAAGCCATGCGTTATGGTCGGAAACGAGGAATGTAGCCATTATGTCTGAAATATTGCCTCGTACCACAGGCTTGCAGAAGACCCACAAAGTGGAAATGTTCCCTGCAGGAGTTAGGCCACCATCTGTGGAAAGAGGGTGAGGGGCACTGGGGATAGGGCCCAAAATCTGACTCCTGAAAAAGGCTGGTTGATTTCCATCATTGTGGGATCACAGGCAGCAATTCACACAGCAGATGGAAAACTTAGCGCAGAAAGATGGAAGGGGATTGGAGTGAAAGAAAAGAGTTTTATTTGAGCAAAAGAAATGAAGAATGACAGAAGGATTGATTCGCAGGGTTTTTTTTGTTTTGTTTTTGCTGAGGGCATAGTAAGACTCATGCTTGCTAGCCTTTCTGCCTCTGGCACTTCTATGTGTTATTAAGGAGAGAGCCTATGAGGAGAGTACTCTGCCTCATTCACTGTTCTGTCTCTGATCTGTTGTAATTTGCAGATATGTGCAGGAGTTGCCCCTTAACTTGCTCATGTCACACGACTGAAAGACATAATAGACACCCACAGCTCAATGCGCAGCACTGTGCGTCAAATCAGGGGGCTCCTCTCACTTTGGACAGTCTCATTTCTGATTTTCTCCCAATGCATCTCACCTTGCTTTGTGCAATGCTGATGAGTGGAGACATTTCTTTATGCTAGACTGCAGCTCTCGCACATCTTGTGACGGTTGTGCTTAATTAATCCTGTTGAGTGTTCAGTAGTTCTTGTTTTAATTATCACGTTACTGCTTTGTTTCAAAGTCAGGCCTCATTTTTTTTGTCTGTCAGAAAGGCATTGTGAGTTTTAGAGTACTCAGGCGAAGGATTGTTTGCTCTTCTTAAAGGTCACAGACGGGTTGGCAGTCATGTTTCTAAGGCAGGGAGAGAAAGAGCAGGTTGTGACATTTGAGAGGAGGGCAGTGCCCAAAAGCAGGTTTGTTGTGTGTGTCCTCTGCTACGTAGCCTGGCCTTTTTTTGTGACCTACACTCTGTTGTGTTAGGTCTCCTAGGTAAATAAAGAGCTCCTGGGTTTAAAAAGAATGGGAGGAATTGTTGTTTTGACTACAGTGTACAACTTGCTCCCCTTTGTTACTTTTAATGTTTTAGCATATTCATGAAAAAAAGCATGTGCAAGTTAGCATCTGTCTTGTTGATGTTTTTCCAGTGAGTAAAATACTCAGGATGGTCCCACGTTGCAGAGTGACTCAGCTCTGACTCTGATACTAGCTGGGACTTGGGAGAGCCACTATGAACTCCTGAGGGTTACCCTGAGACCCTCCAGCCCACTGGAACAGATGCCAAGACTGAGAGATTTACAGTCAGCTGCCTTAGTGTTAGCCTTCCTCTCCCTCTCCACTCTGCAGCAGCAGCAGCCGCGGCCTGAGTGCAGACTTCACAGCTCCTTCAGCCAGGTGTTATTAACGTGGTATTGATCTCTCAGACTCCAGCAAGTCCATTTTACTTACATTTGATCAAAGTGGCATCCCACTCGTGGCCTGCAAGTTTGATGTGGATTGGGAATCAGCAAGCCAGCCAGAAAGCCAGCCAGCCGGCCGGCTAGGGCTCGCATGACGTAATCTCACACAAAGAGCTTGGTTTTCAGCAGAGAAGCATCGGCAGCATTGTGCAGAGGAAAAAAGTAGAAATCTTCTCAAACATGAAAGAGTGAGCCTCATTTCCATATGAAGGCTGTATATATTACAACTAAGCTCCAAAATATCCTGTTGATGTGCTAGTCTGAAATGACAGCACTATTATGCATATTATCACTTAAAAGCATGTGTTTTACTTGAATAATGGACTCAAAAATGTATCATTCAGCACAGATGCGCTGGTGTTTAAAGTTTGGATGTGAAGGAGTGCGAGACTGCACAGCTCAAGCACACTCACACACAGATGTGTAATTATCCAACAAAAAAATAAGCAGGGCTGCGAGTTGCAGGCGTTTCACTCCTTGTGTTTTCTTCCCCGAGGTAGCGAGCTCCAGACTGCACAAAGTGGGTCTACAAGAGTGATGCTGCAAGTACTGCTCTTTATCCTCCACCCAGAGGAACGAAAGCCTCCAGAGCCGTTTATATTTAGCCCAGTGGCCGTGTTTCTTTACCTTTCTCCTGTGTCAACAAAGTTCCAGCCAGTTTCACCAGTCCCTCTGGTGTGGGTTGTGTAGAGAGTAACAAATGCTGGGGTCGCTGGAGTCAGGGTTCAGGATTAGGCCAGGATTGCAGCATAAACATCCGACCTGTTGTTTGAGCTGCTTGTAGTGCTCTGCCGGTGAAATCTGAACCGCTGACACTCCTCTGAAAGTCAAAACACCCTTCTTCAGGACATTTTTCTCCCTGGTGGTGTAATGGATGCAGGCTTCCTATTGTCTCTATTCAGTGATGCCTGCTCTCTAAGGGTGAGTGATATTTCTGGTTTGACCAGTGGCCTCTTGGGGCAGAGAAGTCCACTGAGACCCAGCTGTGAACCCACACACTTATCACCCTGATGTATCCCACGCTTGTTGGACTGACACTTTCATATAAACTTTATTAGGACAGTGAAAATTGAAATGCATTAAAGTGTAACAGAGCATGGATAACGTGTGGTGTGCTGGTGTAAAAGAGCGTGATATTTTAGGCCTTCACTGCATAAAATCAAAGTGAAACTCAGCCCTGTCAGAGGACGCCACACCTGCTCAGTTATACAGCCTCTGGGTTGCTGTTGTCCCTGTTTGTGGTTGATTTAAAGCCGTTTTGTCCCTCTTTCTGCACTGTGCAGTCACATGGCACAGCGGTGACACTGGGCTGTGACAGCTGCTGTTGCTGGTGGGTTATGGGTAGGTCATGGCAGCTGTGGTCACATAGCCAACTGGCGGTATATCAGTCAGCGGACTGGTTTGAGACCTGTTGAGCGTCTATAAAAGGAAAAAAGAATGATAGAAAGCACTATCAAATGGAATTTGATATTGATGAAGCTCACTTTTTACTAATGTGGTTTCCAGAGGGTTCATGAAATCTTTAGTTGAAGTGAGAACATCAGACCCAGTCGAAGTGAAACAGCAATGACGTGGAAGTTGCATGCAGTTTCATCACAGCCCTATGCTGAGGAAATTCCCTTGAAGAAAAATATGGTTTGATTTTTCTCCTCCTATGTATAGAATCCTTACTCTTAACTTGATGCAGTGGCATCATATCAGCGTCTTTTTGTGAGTGCAACAAGAAATGGCAGATCCATGCAGGCTATGGGGGTTGCTATGATATGATAGCAGTACATCGGGTTCTCACAGTCAGCCAGGTTCAAAAGCTTTTGTCGAGGGATGCTGGTAAAGACACTATGAGAACTTGGTGATCTGGACTCTTTGTTCACGTTCAGGTGTTGAATGTGAGACAGGACAAAAGCAGACCTATCGATTTTCCAAACACAGCCTGTCACACTCGGCTTATTGTCTTGTTCCTCTTGAAATGCTCCTTTCGATCCTGAATGACCTCCCATCACAGTCCTCCTCACTTTGACGTGTTCAGGGGATTGTTAACACTGTTTTCATAAAAACAGACCTGCCTATGTGACTGTTGAGACATTTCGGTGGCAAGCAGCTCAGGGTTTGCACTTCCTTTTTTTATTAATTTTATTTGGTGATCCTCCTGTGTCACGTCATTCAAAATGCATGATTAAAGTCACTCATGTACAAATGATTCACTGGAAACACTTTCTATAATTTATTTCTTTTGTCCAGGTTGGTATAATTGCTTGAGGCCAGTGATGAACTTTTCCTGCTGTCCAGTGCTGACGGGGCAAGAGTCAGTCCCCTTCATGAATGAAATTAAAGAGAGAGAGAGCTCTTGATCAGACAAATATGCTTTTTATTGCCAGACTACTCCTGTAGCTCAGTATTTCTTATAACATCAGGACTTTGTCCTCAAAGTCTGTATCTATTCATCGAAGAGGTGATCCTCCTCTCAGCTGAATGTCAGGTGGGGTAATCTCGACAATCCCCCCTTCGGGCACTCTGATGCTTCACAGCCCTCCAGTGCCCTCCAGCTCCTCCAGGGCTGCTGATTGCTGAGCTGCTCCTTGAGAGACAGCTCTACAAACAGTTTGAAAGACCTTTGTTTGTTTCTGTGCTTGGCCGCCTGATTTGGCCCGCAGGGTAAGAAATCGCAAGGAATAGGAAGAAGATGGCCCCTAAGAGATGAAAGGGTTTCGGGGAGGGATTAAAGTGGGCACCAAACATGACTTGCAGCCTTGTATCCTTGTACAGTCAGGCGAAGACTATGTTCACACCAGTGTTTGACAATGCCTCTGTCTTGGCCTGCCATCCATGCTAAGCTGGCAATGAAAATTGACCTTTTTGAAGGCGCCTTCCATGGATGATTCCTAAAATGCTGGTCTCACAGTGTGCACAGGGGAAATGGGAGCTTTTCAGAAACGCTGACACCACCATTGTGATGTGATCTACTGTAAAGCTGCAGCCCTGAGGGGCCTGCGCATGCCTTAATGGAGGAGATTTCAGCGCTTTTGTATTGTTTTTGGCATTTGATATGAATGGCAAAGTTTTTAGAGAAGTGCCTTCGATGTCATTTTTTAAGTAGTGTGGAGCCAAAGGCAGTGCACTGTTTGCATGTCTCACATCAGCACCCACCCACAGATATGTAAGAATGTCCCGAGAGCCCACGGGAAGTGGTGAACAAAGAGCTTAATTCAAACCTCAAACAGAGGATTATAATAATTGCTTGGCCCTTCTGTGTGTGTGTCTGCGTGTGTGGGTGTTTGAGTGGGTGTTTGTACGCATGCTGGTGTGTGCCATTGTGTCCTCAGTGGATGGGGGGCAGATTGGCGATTGTTCCCACCTGATTAAATGCAAATAGTCTCTGAACTCTTTTGGCCATTCTGGACTTCCATAAATCACAACCACGTGGATTATTACAGTTCTTTTGTTTGCTTTTCCCTCCACACTGGGACAATACTAACGACAGAATTAGCATCCTGCATTTACAACATATCCCTGTGATGATAAATTTATCGCACGGCAAAGTGTAAAAGCAGGGCACTGACATGGCAACAGGCTTCAGGGGCACAGTGTGTTTAATGAGTAGGTGAGCTGCAACGTGTGGTGGAGACCCAGGAACAGGTCGGCCCTGGCCTTTGTCTGTCAGGACAGCCAGGGTAATTAAGAATCAGCTTATACTGGGATTATGGCTGGAAGTAGGCTGATCACAGGGGACAGGAGAAAAGGCATTAGGAAAATGGTGGTTAATATGGGTATTACTCTGCTTAGCCGTGGTATCATGTGACAATGGGAGAACAGACAGTAGAACCCTGTTGATGCTCAGATCCCTTGCTAATAGGCTTTACTCAAGATAGCTTTGTTTACCCACAGTGTGCTCTCCACCTTCCTTCTTTATCTCGCTTCTTCACACATTCAAACTTTTTATAATTTGTCTCAACCTAATTAGAAAATGGAAATATTTTGCTGTACACTTCCCAGAGGCATTTTAGAAGTGTTCAGACGCGTTTGCCTTACACCAGCACCTTTGAAAGAAAACATTGATGATTGTTCATCTCTCTAGCGAATGCTCACACACACTCTTTCTGTTTTTGAGATATTTTTTCTGGAATGTAATTAATGTTCTCATTAACTGAGTGAACGGGCTGCGAGGCAGAACTAAAAGCCTGATACCCTCAGGCCCTCGCCCTCCTCTGTTTTAGGAAATGTGGCCGTGGAAATGGATAGCCTGTGTTTGGTGTGTGAAACAGAGAATAGTGAGATAGCTACTTTCTTCTTCGTCCAGCCTTTTATTGTGAAAAGGTAACCTGATACCGGTGGCCTCTGTAGCCATTTGTCGCCCTTTGGAGAGGATGTGGAAACAGGCCAGAGTGAATAATAACCATGATGTGAGCGGGTTTATCCAAACACTGAAAGGTGACATTAAATGGCCTCACTAATTCATTGCATTACTCTTATTTACAGTGAACCTGTGCCTCTATTCCTGGTAACAGCTTTTTGTATCAAAAGACCTTCCTGCTGCTGGATATTTGGCAGTTATCAGCGCATGGCGTGACACAGCATTGCTTTGTTTTGACCTTGTTGAGAGGGAGCGGGGAATTGTTTTCCACAGTCTTTAAGAGCTAATCCCATCAGAGGTAGAGCACAGCATGGAGGGATAACTCAGTCATGTCTGAGGAAGTGCTGCCAGAACAAGAGGCAGACAGGAATGCGTTTGTCTGGCTAACTTGGCTTTGTTCACTCCTGACTGGAAAAGCAAAGGAGGGAAAGTCCTCTTAGACAACTTGACTTCTTAATTCCTTTCTGTGAGTCATGAGAGAGAACGGATGTCTGATTCTGTGAGCTCCTCATGTGATGGTGAAAGCAGGAGACATCTCTGAATTGGGATTCAGCCGTGGTTTGGGGAGATGCAATGCCGGCTCAGACTGTCATTATGGCAGATGAATTAACTAGGTTTTACCTCTCAGAGGAGGGTTTCTCGCTTCACTGGCTGTCTGCTGGCTCGGTTGGGCACATGTGCTCCTGAGGGAACGGGCCAATTCTGTGCTTAGGCCATCGAACTGAGAATTTATCCCAGTCCAGTGAGCCTCTGTGGGGCCCCAAACCCCTGCTGAAGGATTTGAGGAGGGTCTAACTGTCTGTCTGATTTTCCTGGCTCAAAAGCAGAGAAGGATTTTACTTTATCTGTTATAGACGTTTATGTACAAACCTGTGGTTACAAAGATCTGCTTGAAAATATTTAAGGGAGAATCTGGGTGAAAGGGGACCATGAGAGGGGATTTTACGAAGAAAATGTGTTTTTCATAAATGGTGACGGTATTGTGTGCTCTTTCAAACAGTCAGATCAGTCTATGCAGGTTTTAGGAGTTATTCCCAACCACTTAGTAATGTTAAATTTTGAGTCCCCTAAAGTTTTTTGAAAAGTTTTCAACAATTTACACTCTAAGTGGTTTCTATTAGTAATAGATTTTGAATATGACTTATTTCCGGTTTAGTGAAACGTAAATTTAGATCCAGGCTATAGCTCACTAGTCCAGAAAGAAGAAACACTCTGAATTTTCATCCAAACATTGCAGCTAATTATTTAAAAATAGTCACTATTTTTCACACCAAAATGCCACATTGAAATCATAACCAGTCATAAAACTATCCAGATGATAAAATAATAGTTGTGTCAAGATTAACATTTTCTGTCCATCACATTTAACTCCAAATACCCACTTATTATGTGGAACTTATTTGGTTGATGAAACATTTTCATGGGTGAAAACAACATATTGACAGGTCAGGTGAAAGTGAAGGCCTCAGCATATGAATTATGACAGACACAAGATTTGCAGGTGCCACAAACAGATAACTTTAAAACGACTCTGTGTTTCAGTTTGATGAGTCACTGTGTTGACCTGTGACTTTTATCAAGACATTTGTTGCTATGAGTGGTGAAACTGCTGAAAACAGGAAAATTGTTGTGGCTGCCTCTTTGATCCATTTTTCAGTGGAGTTAATTTTGAGGCTGTAGCTAAAAGGACCCATTTCATCTCAAAGTTGTTTGAACTACAACAACCACAGACCCACTCAGCTGAAGGTCACCAGTTAACAGTAGGGCTGAATGATTCGCAAAAATAATCTAGTTGCGATTATTTTTCTCTTTATTGCAACTGCTATTCAGACATTTTTCCTGCTGTTCGACCATTTTTCCACCTTCAACTTTTTTTTGTTTTGTTCTTGCCACTTTTTACCATTTAGATTGTTTCTCTTACAAACATAGTTTTTTAAACAGTTTGTCTCTTTGGGTTGAGCAGGGTTTAGCAACACTGGTGTAGAGCGTAAAAAATCTCCTGTAAAAAGAAATATAGATGATATACTGAAACATTTCAGATTAAAGAAGTATTGCACCGTCTGCGATTACAGTATTGCAACAGGCCACATTGTGATTTCATCTAATTTGCGATTAATTGCCCAGTCCTTGTTAACAGAGTAACTTGCGAAACCAGAACACTGGTGTTGTTTCATAAAGTGCCGCATCTTTCCACTCAGGCTTCCCTGCAGTCGGCATTGTGGACCTACATGAATAAAAAGAAAACTACCTTTAAATTACTAATTATGATGTTTAATCAAGGTGACACCTTTTATCGTTTAGTTGATGAAAGTATCACACCCCGAGTCAGTTTACTAAGCTGTGAAAAATCCAACCAGTCTGCAGCTCAACTTGGTAAAGCATAACTTAGAAGTTTTACATTTTAATAAGTTATGTATTGATTCATTTATATCCCTCAGCATTTCCCAAGAGATCAGAGGTCAAATGGTCGATGTGAAGAAGTTTCCTGATGAATTAAAAAGTTGAACATGCTCACAGCTAGAGGAAGACAAATGTTCAGCAGATCCTGCAGATGAAATCTCCCCCTCTCGATATTTTACTCAATTATGGGGTCTGCTCACGGCTTTTTCCTGTTGAAAGAGAAAACTCAAGCAGTACCTAAATACCACAGATAGTTTAACTAAGTGTATTTAAACACTTTCTGGGGTTACATCTGTTGGTTTTTCTCAAAGGCTTTTATTGTGAAGCAGATGCAGAGAGCTTTGGGTCTGATTTACTGGAAGACAAACATGGGGAGCATCTGCTTTCTCCCAGCTGTTGTCTGCAGCTGATTTGGTTCCTTGGCCAAGTGTTGCTGTACTTAAGTAACATATTGATCAATAAATATATATCGGCTTTTAATAATGATACTGAAATATAAAAATGGCTCTCTGTGACTCCTGCCTTGATCCTTTTGATTGATTGGGTGACTCCGTTTATCCCCTTTCCTGCGCTTTAGCCTCAGGCCTTTCAAATGATGAAGATGAACTTGTCACTCATTTGTAAACTCGCCATAGCACAAACCGAACAGCCCCCTTGTGGAGCTGCTCCTGTGGTACTTGTCCCAACATGAAAAACACGATACCACATCCTTCCCTGTCACTATGCTTTTCTGTTCTGAATTTTTCTTCCTCAGCTCCTCCATCACTCCCTCAGTGTGTTTCTCCTGGCTCCATGTCTTTGTCCTTGTCCTCCATGCCTCGGGGGCTTCTGGGGGATCTACAGTACGCTCAGTGTTCCTGGAAGGGTTCAGTATTCCAGGCAGGGGAGAGCGCTAGCTCAAACTAGACCCATCTTTCAGTGAGTGTGTGTCTGCCTGCCTCCCCTGGCACTCATTAAGCCTGTGTGTAAAGGTGTGTGTGTTTCTGCAGGCTGAGGGAGGGGGGAGGGAGTATGTGGAGGTTAAAAGGCCCCTGACAGAGACATAATTTCCCGGCCTGGGGCGATGGAAGAAGGTAACTTCATTAGCCAGTTCCCGCTCTTCAGATTAACTTGATTATAGTTACCAAGTCTTGGCGGCAACACTGATGCAGACTGCAAACGTCACACCTGGAATTGAAATTTGTGCATCTTATTTGCTCTTGAGGAGTGTGTGTTTCTGTGTGTGTTGGAGCACATGAATGTGAGTTCGTGCAATGAAACGTTGAAAAGAAGTAGGGTCAGCAGCCACACCTGGGACATTTGGCAGAGCTGTAATTTGCAAAGTGACTCATTTTCAGCTAATGAGCAGGTACACCTTTTCAAAATTTAGTTGATGGGAGGAACACTCATGCTTTAATGCGTACTTGTGTGCAGAACACACTTCCACACATCTAGCTGTGTTTCCAGTTCTTCTGCTGGTACCAGTTTCCTACTCCTGAGATGTCTGTTTAACACATCTTTTGCACAAATTTGTAGATTTGCAGTCATGCCTATACTCACTGTTGGCCTTTCATTACTCGAAGGGCAAACAATATTAACCTCTTTTAACCTGAATTGATTCACAGCACCTCTTGACTTCACTCTCTCCACATTGGAGGATGAGATTGTTGAACATGTGTCTGCTCTTTTTGGGTGCATCCAGAACAGCACATGATTCAAGATTAGTTTGTAACATTTGCAGGAAGCAGTTCACTGACACGATGAAATGCCTGGCTTATTTATTCTCTGAGAATTTACTGACCAGAAAATAGAGGAATTTAGTTTCTCTGGGCTTGTTAGATTAGAACTGTCTAAGCTACTCACATGTAGCTGCCTGCGTCAGATTAAACACTTTAAATCTCTCAGGGGGAAGTTGTCTTGAAGGCCACTTTCACAACTAGTCTCACCTGTTATCCAGTAATAGATTGTTACAGCTTCTGTCTGCTCTCACCTGTTGAAATGGAATATTTTTTCCACCATTCTATTTGGTTCTGATATGAAATTAAAAAGAAAAGGCTTCAATGTAGTGAAAGTATTTCTGAGCCCTCGATCAGACTCCCTGCAAGGATATTTTTTCTGACCTATAAATGCATCAGAAAACACCCAGATCCATATACACATGCTCAGGCTTGTCAGCTCCCCAGTCATGTATCCCGGTCAAGGTTAGGAAAAGTGAGAAAATGTGTGGGGGCAGGAGAAGCTTGTGGAGAAATGCAGACACATGGAGATGAGAAGAGGGAGCAAGGGATTGGGAAACTCACCCTTTTGACCGTCGACAGCAGCTCGTTGTTGTCAGTCTGGAGCTGACAGGTCAGATTCTCTGGGATTCTATCGAGCTGCTGCTTTTGGTGAAGTGTTTCTTTAGGAAATGAAGAAAACTGAGACGACTGCAACCTCTGCCTATAACTATGGCTGGGCAATTAATCACAAATTGAATTAAACCTCATTATGGCCTGCCACAATATTCTAATTGCAGAAAGTACAGTATTCCTTTAACCCTGAAATGTGTCAAAATATCAGATGCATTTATTATTATTTATTATTGCAGCAGATATTTTCTGTTCTCCAGAGACAAACTGTTGAAAACTACCTCTACAAAAGAAACCATCTAAGTGGTAAAAAGGCAAAGTGGCTAAAGTAGCCAAAAAGCAACAAAAATGAGCCAGAATTTTTTCTGTGAAAACTTTGATAAAATTGGGGAAGTAGCAAAAATTGTGAAAAAAGTGATGAAAACAGGAAAAAGTGGTAAAAAATGGCCAAAGTTGACAAAAATGACAAGAAAGCTGGGACTAAATTTGGAAAAAAGTCAGTTGTTGCAAAAATGGTCCTAAAGTGGCAAAAAAGAGTGGATAGTGACTAAAATGGACAAAAAGCAGTCGCAAGTAGTTGTCCTGATGGGTTAATGTGCTGTAGTTAATGTATCTGTTCATGTCCTCCAAAGTGTTTGTTTAAAGAAAGAGGAGAACTTAAAAATAATTGCACAAAAAAAATTACAATTGCAATATAGGAAATAAGAATTGCAATTAGATTATTTTTGCAAATTGTTCAGCCTTACCTATAACGCCTGTAGAAGTGAAGTTATCTTGATTATTATTGCTTGAAGAACTTTTTGTGCTAATTTCTCATCTGTAGCTGCTCATAGAGGACAGCGAGGACAGATTGTGATGCTGGAGGGTGAATGAGCACGTGGACACATCTATGTTTACAAGTGCAGATTATAATTTGAGGAAAATTACAGTTTTGGATTCCTGCAGTCAGGTCTTTACTATCATGGTGCCGTGTGTGGCTGTGTGCCGCACAGCCGCCAGGCACCAACAAACCCAGACAAAGGCAGCCACTCAGGTAGATCATTAGTGGTTATATCAACATGAAAGCTCATAACACAACATGGTATGTTATTATCTCAGCAGCCACTATACTCACGTTGTTTTGGCCTCTAGCGGTATGCAGGGTGGAGAGTTTCCTGTTGCTGCTCCTGTTTTTGTTTGTGGCACCTTTTCATGGCTGGGGATCTGCTGCCTGCGTGCAGAAAGGCTGCCCTCTTTCCATGGCCTTTGATATAATCATCATGAAAAATAACCAGGAGAGGCCAGGTGATCAGGATTGTTGTTTACTACCTGGAGATGGGGTTGTGTTCACAGCAGAGCAGGGATACAGAGGGATCTTTCTCTACTTATGGCACCTTTTCAAGCAAATTCATGTTTGCATGTGAGAGTGTATAATAAATTAATAACTTAATCTGGCATTTTTGGGTTTATTGATTCTAAATCTTTCAGTGTTAAAAAAATCTATCACCAGTTTTGAAAGCAGACGCCAGTGCATGTAAAATGGTCTTGCTCAGACTGAACAGAAAGAGCTGTGGGGATGATGGATGGTGAGTGGACTCTGACAGATAAAAACTGAGCTCCAGCTGTTTAGTTTCATACTCATAACAAAAACAATGTGGCGGTGTGTTATTGAAACTCAGATTAGAGTTTGAAAAGCACAACACACTGCAATATATTTAAGTTTTAACCCATGTGTCCTCTATGAATCCTAAGATTCTTGTCCACACATGGACAAAATCCTCAAATGTTTTGTTGCCCTAATTTGCCAGAACTGAGAACAGGCTGGTTGTCTTTTCAAAAACATATTCTTTAATTTTCTTCCTTCTGCTGACATTTACAGACCGGCAGTTTCGTTTTAAAGAATACAGTAACAAGTGCAAGAAGAGTTTTTTTTGTTTTTTGTTTTGGATTGTGACCATTGATCGAGAAAAACATGGCTGTCATCACACTCGGCTCAAAGTAAGGTTGCCACAAAAACTGCTCCTCTCGGTGACTGGCTGCAGTAAATTATATATTTTTTTGTCTTCCGGCTTCTCTACTGCACGGACTCTGATGATGCCTCTAATGGGTTTTTTTAGGCTTCAAAACTGTACAGCAGTAAAGGGCAGAGCCATGCTGTCCATTCTATATAGGATTGTTTGATTTTTTAAAAAGTAACAGTTTGTTTTCAAGTCCATGTTGACAATGTAAAGCAATTCATACCAGTGTCTTAATTTGGGAATTAAATGAATGCAATGACATGTACTTCATGATCTTAACATTTGGATTTATCATTCACATAAGAGTTGCACTGGTACACCAGTGTGATCTGAAACCATGGTTTAAAAGCAGGAGACATATTTAAAGTTACTGCTCCACAAACTGCCATTTTATGATACATATAGGACTATAGGACAACACTGTTACACATCAGGGGGAGACTACATGAGCAGAACCCCTAATCAGTGAGTCATGACGTTCCTCCCAGGTCAGTCACTGAATTCCAGTGAACCTCAGTTAATGGGACAGCATGTCCTTTTTACTGGAGTTCCAGTTTTGTTGCCTTCTCTGTTTCACGTAGGTCTTATATAAGGGAAACTATTGTTTCCTGCCATGGTAAGACAAGACACAACACGCCCACCTGAAAATATCCTATAATGAGTCTTCCTGACATTAATTTAACACTCACACTCACATGCTTAGTTCATGGGTGGTAGCTCAAAATCTGAAGTGCTTTGGTAATATCTTCATTCAATGTGACACAAAGTACATTTGCTGTTTGAA
Source organism: Thalassoma bifasciatum (assembly GCA_008086565.1). Lineage (NCBI taxonomy): Eukaryota > Metazoa > Chordata > Actinopteri > Labriformes > Labridae > Thalassoma > Thalassoma bifasciatum. The sequence continues at coordinate 312,410 of RPOG01000297.1, read as the reverse complement.
ATTTTCCTGAAGGGAGATGCCATTCAAAAATGCATTAGTGTTGTTATATTATGGTGGCAGCAGGAGCTGCAGATTAACTGTGAGGCCAAAAGGGACATAAAGACACACATTTTCAAACATTATTTTTTTATTTGGACCTTAATTGTGTTGCAAACATTGTATCAACAACCCTTATTTAGTAAGAATAGCAATGAAGCCGCATATCGTGCTACCTCAGAACAAAAGCTAACAAACAAACATATATAGAAAGATCAAATAGCAAACACAACCTGGTGAAAGGAGTTTATGATTAAGGATTTTGTCCTTACTGGAATGAAAAACTTTCTTGCAGATGTATTAACTCTGCTGCATTACCCCAAAACTGAAATTCCTGGTTGTTTTTCGTTGTTTTTATGAACTAAGAGTGTTTATTGACTTTTCAATGCTGCAGTATATCTCTGTTGTGATATTGAATTACATGTAAAGTAACAGATACAGCCAAGAAAAATCTAAAAAGATGCAAACACACTCATCTGTCATCTCAGTGAGAGTGAAGCAAACATTTTTCCGTCTGAATGAGTATGCAGCTTAATACTGAAGTGCTTCTTTTGAGACTGTGAGAGGTTTCCAGCCCCACTGTTGATTCTCCATTTTGTCTTTTGGCTTCTTTTAACTCTCCTGTCTGTGCTCAGCAGAAATTTGTTCTTACCTCAGAGGAGGGGCCAGCACAGTGGGGTGAGCAGAGGTGGTAATGCTCTTATGAATGCTCTGGCTTCGGCTCTGCTTGTCATACTTTTTTTTTCCCTAGCACGGTTCTGCATTCACATCTTTATCGAATGGATCCATTCATTTGACACAATTCCCTCCTGTGCACGCGCACCCTCAGGCTAAACGTTCACAGGGGGGCTCTATTTACACGGCCGCCTCCTTTTTGCACATTATTTTCAGATGTGCTTTGGCATGTTCTTGGCTGCGATGAGAACTTTGGATGTCTTCAGCGCCCACGGCACAAAGAGGCTAGGAGTTAGAAATGTTTCATTTTCCGTACAACACAGTGCCACGCTTTAGTCGAGTTTTTCCAAGTATGGCAGCAGTATCCAGGACCTGAGCTTTTCATATGCATGTGTTTGGTGCTGAAAAATAGGTGCTCTCTCTGGGCACAATGAGATCTCTGCCTTGTCACGCTCTGTTTATGTCTGATTTCTGTATTCTTTTACTCCTTTCTCCATTTTCCTTTTCCTCTTTCTTCTTCTACTCTCTTGTTTCCCTCCTCTGGCATCTCTGCGGTCCACTCTGTGGGAATTCACTCAGTCCTGTGTGAAGCCTCAAATCAACACCAACTGCAAGACTGGGCAGAGCGGGTGTCATCCCGCAGCAAGGCCACGCAGCATCGTGAGATTGACGGGCTGTGTAGCCAGATGTGTTCTGCTTCACTGCGCTCACTGTGTGTGTGTGTCTGAGCACGTGTGTGTTTGTGATTTGCGAGATGGATGGAAACAAGAGGAGTGACTGAGAGGAGGGGAGAGAGAAAGCTGGAGGCCAGGGGGAACCAGCTTTGCTTTTGTGGGGTTTACATAATTAATGCTTTGTTAAACAGAACTGTGTCTACACAGAGTATCAGCTCTGATCACAAATACAAATATTGTCAAGAGGATAAATGTGGAAAACTCTCAAAATGCCTTGCAATGGGCTGAACAGCATCCATGTATGTTCATGTGTCTGGTGGTTTAAGGTAATTAAATCTCAGGTAATGAAAATGTAATGAAAAGCTCTTTACTTTGCCTCGGGGCCATCCAGACTGTCTTGAATCCCTGCATGAATTTATTGTCATCTCTACATTTGTATCGTGACTGCACCAGTGTGACCAGTTTTATTGTTTCATCGGATTGTTCTCACTTTCTTTACCTCTCCCCTCACTTTGAGATAAACATGTTTGTTCTGGGGCTTTACTGACAAATTGAAGTGACTTAACTCAATCATCAACATCCAGGGCAGTCCAAATGAAATCATTTTTATGAGTGTTTGTGCGTGTGTTTCTCCTGAGCTGGGGTTACAGTTGTTTGTCATTCAGAGGCATTGGGGCTCGCGAGAAACCACTATGATTAGCCTCCCTGCCCCTGGGACCATATAGCTTTCCAGGACCTGCTCTGTCAGCACCAAACAGGACATTTATCACAAACTCCACCTCAATCCTGCAACCCCACACAGCATGGAAGGCAAGCTCATATCCTCCACTGCATGCAAACACAGAAAGACAAACACAGATATAGAAATAATGCACACACACAATGTGTGGCTGCAAAAATAACTGCAATAGATGTGGGATGGAAGTCCCCCAGTGGATTTTTTGTTCTATGCAAACCATAGAAAATACACCAAAGTTTCTGTGATAAGACATGCAGAACATATCTAGAGGGGAACGGAGTGAGTTACGGGGTTGTAGAGGTCACTCAAAGTTGAATGAAACATTCACAGACCTGGATTTACATCATGAGTTACTGCATGTTTCATGTGCATACAGTAATTTTAAAACAAATTCAAATTTACAGGTACCTGGTGCCACTGTCTTAAACTCACATACAACCAACTCTGATGGCACCTCAAAAAGGAAGTTGTTTTTTTAACTTGCTCTCTGAGAGCAGCTTTTTTACACATGAAGCAGACACTGAGCAATGTTAGCATTAATAAAATCTTTGGCCATATTTCTTTCTCAGGTCTGGCTCTCCTTTGTTTTGTTTTGGTTTTTATCAGCTGTTTGGGAAAGGGCTGCCACTTGAAGCTTTTGAAATGGCTTCTTTGAAGCTTTTTTTTTTAATTCCTGAAAACTCTTGGTTAGAAAGCCAAAGTGAAGCCAACAGACCAAAATTCTGAGCTGTAAGAGGCTAACAATGACAGACAGGCAAACCTAACAGCCTGCTGGTAATGCACTTTAGTAGGAAACAGCTAAATGATAAAATGTATCACAGAATTTATAATAAAAGGTGTGTAAAGAGAGGTATTAGTGTCTTCGATTCATTTCATGGCCTGAGAGATGGTTTTCTATTATTATTATTTTTCTTTCCATGGATGTTTTTAACTAATTATTAAAATCTTCAGCTTATTTACCAGAGATGGTGATAAATCAAAAAGTTCAGAGTTTGCAGCTCGTCAGTTGTGCCCTTGGTNATCAGCTGTTTGGGAAAGGGCTGCCACTTGAAGCTTTTGAAATGGCTTCTTTGAAGCTTTTTTTTTTAATTCCTGAAAACTCTTGGTTAGAAAGCCAAAGTGAAGCCAACAGACCAAAATTCTGAGCTGTAAGAGGCTAACAATGACAGACAGGCAAACCTAACAGCCTGCTGGTAATGCACTTTAGTAGGAAACAGCTAAATGATAAAATGTATCACAGAATTTATAATAAAAGGTGTGTAAAGAGAGGTATTAGTGTCTTCGATTCATTTCATGGCCTGAGAGATGGTTTTCTATTATTATTATTTTTCTTTCCATGGATGTTTTTAACTAATTATTAAAATCTTCAGCTTATTTACCAGAGATGGTGATAAATCAAAAAGTTCAGAGTTTGCAGCTCGTCAGTTGTGCCCTTGGTTAATGTACTGTAGTTGTTTGATAAAAATATGAATCACTATGGATGTGAAAACCACACTTTTCGTAGCATTAGCACTCATAAGTCATAAAGCTTAATTGGCAGTGGTGTGTCCCTCTTACATAACTAAAAAAAGAATATAATACAAAAGACAAAGAGTGTTTACCCAGCACTCCTGTAAATTAATCTCATTAGTCAGTCCACACACACACACACACACACACACACACACACACACACACACACACACAAACACACTCAGAGCACTATGTACTAATTTATTTATGAGGGAAACAGATTTGAAACAAGAATATTGAAGCAAAACAACAGTGAAATAATTTTGGAGAAGAAATCAATGAAAAAGATAAATGACAAGTTTTATTATCTTGCTTAATTAAATAACCACATCATTATTTATACAAACGCAGGTGATGTAGAGTTGGGCGCATTGCAGTCTAACTGACTCTGGCATTGTGAGTGTAAATCAGCCTCAGAGCTCCATAAGTCATACTCATAATGCACGGCATGCAACTGCATAGCAGCAGTTAATATTACTGAATCACTGTGATGAAAAACTGCAGATGAAATGGCTTTAATGTGGTCCTGACTTATTGTTGGTGGTTCGTGATAACCCTCTAAGAAGCNGTTGTTTTAACTGATGTTTTTAATTCTGTAAAGCGACTTTGAGTACTTAGAAAAGCGCTCTATAAATAAAATTTATTATTATTATATTATTATAAATGACAAGTTTTATTATCTTGCTTAATTAAATAACCACATCATTATTTATACAAACGCAGGTGATGTAGAGTTGGGCGCATTGCAGTCTAACTGACTCTGGCATTGTGAGTGTAAATCAGCCTCAGAGCTCCATAAGTCATACTCATAATGCACGGCATGCAACTGCATAGCAGCAGTTAATATTACTGAATCACTGTGATGAAAAACTGCAGATGAAATGGCTTTAATGTGGTCCTGACTTATTGTTGGTGGTTCGTGATAACCCTCTAAGAAGCTCTTTAAAGGGTAATGCACTTTACATCTGTACTCTGTGCAACTCATTAATAACCTTCCTGAAGGCAATTTTGCCATTTTGTCTTCATTATCTGGAACTCACCGAGGTGTATGTTTATACACTACAGGAGCACTTATCATTCAATCTGAGTAATGTACATTCATGAGGGAGATATTTTAAGTTACCAGGGTTTATCGGTCCATCAGTGTAGAGATAAATGCATTTGCCATTTCAGGAATCTGATGCCCAAGTTTTGATAAAATGTTTCAGTAGAGATCTAATAAAGATTACATGGAATAATTTGTACCGGCTTCTCGAATATTAGGATTTTCTGCATTACCTCATCTTACATTATCTTAAAGAGTGATTTTTGAAAACTGCTTCATGTATTCAATATTGATCAGTTTTTCAGTTGTGGCTGTGCTGCAGCGCTTGCAAGGAGCAACACCCTTTATCAGTAAACACAAGCAGATGAAAGTGGCTCAAACGGCCCGTTATGACAATTGATTTTCCCCCTGTGAAAAATTGTCCTCTTTCTAATTAAATTTTCGGTCATTACGAACTTACCACGTACAAATCTCTGGAACATGTCCTCACATTATGTGTTGAATTGTTTTAAAGATTTTTCTGATGGTTAAACTGTCACGCTGCTACGTGTCAATTGCGCCCTCCTCGTCATTAGCTGGAGGGTGTAATCAGGAATGTTTGATCGATACTTTAACCCGCTGAAGCAGTCTGTCATGTCTCTTCCCTCACACTCTTCCTCCCTCTCATATACACAGAGTGTCTCTGTGACTGGCCGCTTGTGTGAAGTCAATAACACATTTGTTAGAAGCCCGTCCAGCCCCTCAAGAGGGACCACTCGGGGTTCATCATTGGCTGATTAGACATACGTTTGTCTTCCATCGACCTGTTAGGCCTGCTGCATGATCCACACTTCCTCTCTACACTCTCTCCATTTTTTAATCCTGCCGCTCGTCCCACTGATGGCCCGCTATTCATATATTAAAGTAGCACAGGGACTGACAGCAAATTTGTCTCGCTGCGATTTGGGCTGTAATTGTGCCTGGAGATATGTTGACCCAGTTAAAGGCAACAAAGTGATAACTGACTGCGGATCAGTTTTATGGAAAGCAAGGAAATATGCAAATAGTGATAACGTTAAAAAAACAGACTCTTTCGAGGGAATCTGGACTTCTTTTGACATGCTAATGTTTTAATTTAGTGTGCAAATAATTGTACAAACTGGTGCTCATTAGGTGGTTTTGTATATTTCAGCTCTCATTATCAGTTTTTCAGTAAAATATAAATCATTTAGCAATATTTTAAGGTGATACTCCAGTATTGGGCTCTGTTGAGCTAAACTTTACTGTATTTCTGGGGTTATAGTGCAACTTGTACCTTGACACATAGTTGTAAAAGATTTAGTCATGCCCAAATCTGCTACCAACCATGTATTTTTTATGCTGTGGGCACTAGCAAAAACATCTCGTGAAAATATGTGAACCCCCTCACAAAGCTGAGTTATTGGAGCTGTTTAAAAGTACATTTTCCAGGCTGTGCCATCAGAACTGATTTGCCGATTAATGACATAGTAGACAGGCTATCCTCTTCTTAAATGTTGAGATTTGAGCTGTACTGGAGAAAGTGCAAATAAAAGCCTCACACCGCTCAATGCAGGCAAAACACAGGTCATAAACTCAAAATGTGGCTGTTATTTCCTTTATATTCAAGTGCATCAACAAATTTCTGCTAAGTTCTGCAGCACTTTCTCCTGGGCTTTGTGATTTTGATCGCTGTTCTTGAAATTACAGATGAGAGAAGAGAAGCAAAGTGCCTTGGTGCTAATTGCCTCGAGAGAACATTCACTCCTAAATGTGCGGATAGCTGAGCTGTTATTTCTCTACCTCTGACTCCAGTCTCAGGTCTCAGGTGAACTGCTGTGCAGCTTTTTGTTGTCAACTACAGACTGGAGTACTTCTATAAGCGGCTTGCAGGTACTATTCAGGGTTAGCGTTGCTTTTTCAGGCCCTTTTCCCTCCAGCAGTCTTCTTCTTGCTGTACAGGGCTCAGAAATACTGCTAATCATCTGTGATAATGGGTAGGAAGGAGAAGGAGGTAAATACAAACCAATCAAGAGTGAAAAGTGTCAAATGGGTGTACATAAATTTTCATTTGAAGAGTTCTGTCTCCCTCTCAAACCGACTGCCAAGTGGCTGTGTATTTTTCTTTTTAAACCGAGCTCAAACTGCCACAGGCAAGATGGTAGCTGTTATTTATGTTCAAAGACTTTGGCTGTGATTGAAAAGGCACCACTCTCTTTGATTCACCACTGTGTATCAATCAATCAATCATGAGTGTGTAAGAGTGAGCTCGCCTCAGACTCTCTCTCTGCCTCGTAGTTTTACAGCGCTCACATCATTAGAGTTTGTAAGGGGAAAAGTCATGTAAGACGAAGAAGGTGGAGATGCCGCTCCGCTTCCTGGTCCGCAGATACACCTTCATGATGTCTCTGTTCTTCATTAGCTGCAAGAAAAAGGAAAACTTTAGCAACTGATCGCTAACGAGACATGACTATTGTCTGTGATTGGAAAAATGAGACATCCGAGGTTGCTTTTGTTTGACATTTCTCAGCTTGTTTAAAATCTATCCTGCTGTTCACTCCTGCGGTGCCATTTTCTCTAATAAAATTCTCACCGCTCACTGCTTTAAGTACCTTGTTATTTTTATTTTTTATGTACTCCTCTATTTGTAGACTCAGGAAGAAGTTGTACTAGGAAGAGCAAAGGTGCATCATGACTGTTAGATTAAATAGGTCAAGAAAAAAAAGAGTATTTTACACTTATAAATAGGGGTAATATATTTAAATTCAGACAGTCACACATTCTGTTTCTGGTCTCTAACTTGTTCCAATGAGCAATAGAGTATTATCTCTAAAACAGTGTTGCTCATTTTTTGTTGCTCTTTAAAGAGAAAAGTCTTTGTATAAAGCTACAGCTCTTGATATCAAATATTCAAAAAGGTGGATTATTTTAAAATTTTGAATGCTTTCTGCATTTTTCTCAAAACATCAACCTTCTTTTCTTTCACATTTTGCTCCCACACTCCTGGACGATGCTGCTTCAAACTGGCTCTGCTGATAGGCAAGTCTGTGCTCGCCCGTGACTGACAAACATCCCCTCTCCCGTCCCCTGAGGCTGGCGGTTGAATAATAAAAAACCCAAGGACAAATTTTCTCTGTGTTTGAATACAGCAGTGTTCGTTCTTTCTGATCTCGATTATGAAACAGTGGCTTTTTTTTTCCTTGTGCAGCGCTGTGTTAATGTTAATCTGAAGTGAAGTTTTGACACAGGCTATTTATTGGGTGAAGTCAAGATCGGAGTGTAGCTGAAGGACTGATTTTGTCGATTAACTCCCAGCAGGAACTTCAAACGAGAGCAGCGAGTGAAACCTTCCAGAAAAAAAAGATTCAAAGCAGTGACCAAACTGATTACCCTTGTGTTCACCTTGTCATCTGATAGCTCTGTGAAGAACAGAGCAGGAGAGAAGGGAGAGCTGGTAATCTCAGACGAACGACTGATACTTTATATGCAGATTTGATGCAGAGTATTTTTAACCATGCAAACTCTGGTGGATAACAAATTGTTTGTTTTGAGGCTTTGACAGTTTGTTTGAATATGTAAATACTAGTGAGGGAAGGCAGACAGAGATAACATGGCTCATTTGCAATCAAGTCTTTAGGTACTTGCTGGCAACAAGTAACCTTTAAGTAACCCCTTAACATCAATTTTTTCTTTTATTTCCTCTTTTAGGAGCGACAGGGAGGCAGATATGGTTTCCAGAATTCTCTCTAGCGTGATCACCTGTGGTGAGGGGAGGACACACTGAAATATTCAAATGCATTATCCTCCTCTGTTATAGTGTGTCATCTCTCTAACAATTGTATTTGGTTAGTTAAAGTGTTATCGTGTCATATCATGATTGTGCACTTATCAATAACTTAATTTAAATGTCACTGTCTTTGAAAAACAAAGGCAATCCTGAAATCCATCAGCTGTTGCTTGACAATGACAGTTTTACTATTTTCTTTATCTCCCTGATCAAAGTTTTGGATAACGTGTTGAAAAAAGATAGCTATGAAAGCTAGAATTATCTCACCAGGTTCAACAGGAACCTTTGCCAACTTATGTGTCAGACTCCTTACTTTGGATTGATTTTATATTACTGAGAATCCATCACTCTTTATCAGGGTTTTAACTGATCAGAATCAAATATTAAACACAGAGGGTTAAGAACTGATTCAAGACCTTATTTCCAGATTTTTCCATTTCCCCTGTCTGAAGGACTGTAAAGAGAAAGAAGCACCAAAACAAAGCGAGTGTTGCTTTAGAATCACTGCTGGCTCGTATTGGTTGCCAGAGGCTAATTCATCACAACATTGTCAGATTTGGTTCTGAGATTATTCTCTGGCTGTTGTGAACTCCAGACGGTAAGATCTGCATTCGTCTAGTCTGGACTTGGTTGTGTTCTCACCTAAGCATCTCACACTGTTGAAATACAAAAAAACTTGAAGCAAATGAAGAAAGTACCTTTTATCAACAAGAAGAAAGTCAACTCCCATTCACATTTCTTTCTTCCTATGAGCACTGTGAGAGTGAGAAGCAGTTTCTATAAAGGGATGTACATCTTGGCATCTTTGGTAAACAAAAGGACTCAGATAATGAAGGGAGGTAATTAAAGGATGACAGCTCTTTGTCCTGAAAGACAGATCTGTCAGGTCCTGATGTAGGGGTTCAACAGGTGAGTGCTATTGAGCTGCTCAACCTGCAGGGTAGAAATAAATGGTATGACTGCTCTTTAGCCCTGAATTTGGTGTAAATCCTGATTTAGATCATGATTTTAGGGAGGGATACGACTGACGGACATCAGGAATCAAGCACTCAGCACCCAGCAAACAGCTGCAGCTCCTTCTCTGATGAAGAGTAAGTTACTGGTGTGTTAACTTTGTGGGTATGATGTAAAATAACAGGTGACCAAGGTCAGCTCAAGAACATGTGGTCAGGATTATGCGTGCTGTCTAGTTGTGGTCCTTTGGGATCCCAGGGAAAAATCGAGGGACATTTTTTACAAAGATCAGTGTTTTTTATGGTTCAAGCTGATTTTTAAATCAGAAGGTTTGACTCAAAAAACAAGAATATTTACAAAGCAGTAAATATTCATACAAAAAAATATTGTCTGTTGTCTGTTGTCTGTCTTATTTCATTTGCCCTCTAACATATCCCCCAAATGGGATAAACTGAAGCTTAGAAATTAAGCCATTAAAGATAACAGCAGCAAAATATCCAATATTACACTTATGTCACCACAGTGTGCTGCTATCATAGCTGGTTTTGCCTTTGCCACTGAGTTAACACGACAGCGTTTCACAGCGTTTCACCCTAAAACGCAGGAAAACACAATGAAAAAAATCTGCATTTACACGGAAACGCTGAGGGACGTAAAACGCTGTAGTACACGTCGGGCCTGTAGATGGTGTTACCGTGTAGGAGTCGTGAACACGACAACAGTGTAGAGACTGAAGAAAAAGTGAGCTGATCATCTGGAATTAATATTAAAAACTTCTTCTCTAATTGCAGAAATAGTGCAATAATTGCACATTTTGGTAGAAGGCAATCAGTAGATTCAGCAGCAGAAGAACAAAACAGTAGGTCACTGTTGTTGTTGTTTGGTTCGTGCATGGCACAGTGGAGGCTGCATACGCAAAGCTGAGTGTAACATCCGAAAAAAATAGCTTGAAGTTTACACGAGAACATGGGTCTCAGAAAAATTCCAGTCTGGAAGGGGTTTTCAGAAGTGTACGTTTTCTGTCCGCTAAAACACAGTTTCTGTGTAAGCAGTGGGCTTAAACGCAACAATACTTTTGTGTTTCACCCTAAAAGCGTCATTGTGTGAACAGAGTCTGACATATATCAAGAAAGAGTCGGCAGTGAAAATGACTAAAGTGCGTACAGGCACTGAGAATAAGCGCAGATAACCGCTCAGATGGAGATAATGCCAATATGAAAATAGATTTTGCCATCTCTCTTGTTGCAATAATGTTTATCTTTTTCTGTCTCGATTTAGTCATTAAAAAATAACCTCAACGAGTACCTGCCATCACTGACAAATTAACACTGAGCGCAACTCTAGTTTTTCTTTGATATGACTGTACCTGTGGAGCTAAGCTGAGCTATGAGAGGAGTGGTGATGAAGTTAGCAGAGGTCAGCAGTATGTCAGTGAATGACACCAACACAAAGCATTGCCCCCTTATGTGCGATTAATTTGCTGTTTGCTTGACTCTCAGTTGTTATTGTCACATTTTTCTCTGCGGCTCATGTTTCCACATCATGGAGCCTTGACACACAGCCGACATGGATGAATGGCAGAGAATGGATACATTCTTGGTTTACTCTGATTAATTTAAGGCAGAGGTTATACACACCCACTCACTTGCATCCTCCCCTTACACCCACTGACCCCCTGTGTGTTCATGCTCTAAAATCAGCCTAATTTTGGAGGTGACCTGCTGCTCCGGAGATTAAGTTATGTATCATTCTCTTAATCCTTGCCGACAAGTGTGTGTGTGAGCGGTGCGGCCAACTTCTGCAGCATGTCATCCACTAACAGATGGCATAAATCATTCTCTTAAACGCTGCATTAAGTATTAATCATTCTCAGTGCTGTCAGTGTCACACTGCTCAGTGGGCCACCGGTGTGCAAAGTGTGATTAATGGAGGTGGAGATTTAAGGAGCCACTTTTGAGCCCCCACCCTTTTTACCTGGCTTCCCTTATTGGCTGCAGCTGGACTGATGGGTCACCTGAGCTTTCAGAGCCGTGACCTCAAGAAGTGACCAAAAGGATCAGAGCAGATAATTCAGTCGTTAGTGTGGCCAAACCGAACTGTCTCTTCTGGGGAGATAAAGCAGTAAAAATGTGGTACCATTTTTCACACAGGTCTGCTATCATGTTTCATTTGCAGCTTTCACCTGTGCCTCTCTTTTCTGTCTTCTCCAGGCATAATGTCAGAAAACCCAGCAAACACATCTAAAGAGAAATAGCTTCATACAGCAGGGGTCTTGAGATTATCTGAAACGAGTGTCTCACTCTCCGCTCTTTCACACCTTGGAATTGTGGATATTACCTCCATAATTTACAGCCATTTGGTGCAGACAGAAAGTTTCATGCAATTGTCAGTTCGAAATAAGTTTTCTCAATTTTCTTGACAAAATTCAGCGTGAAAATACTTGATAAAACACATTTGTGAGCAGTGAAACATTTGACACTCTTGCAGGTGGTGACAGCAGAGAGTTTATTTGCCTTTTTGACAGCTCAGATGTCTTTTCGTGGTTTGCTTTCTCTGTTAATTTTTCTGCTTTGAAATTTTTTGGATTGATTTTCTTAAAACCTGTGAGGGAAACTTTCTTGGCTGACTATTGTAAATATTTTCACACGAGACAGATTTTCAACCACACATTTTCCTTGTCATTTTAGAACATTTTCATCTTATTGCTGTTGAATTCAAAGCTGTCATCCCAAAGTTTAGGCATTTATGAATTACTTTTTCAAGTTGCTACTACTAATGCACATTTTACTTCAACTTTTTCAGTCATAAGAATTTTGACATTTGTTGAGCAGAAGTATTAACAGAGTCAAAGAGTTCACTGAAGAAAAGGTTCTCAGCTCAGCTCTATTCAGATATATCTCTGATTCCTTATAGCAATTATACAGACTGGATGTCCTAAACCTCAACAAAGAAATCATGTCAGACATTAGTGACACACTTAACCCTCTGAATCCCTCGCATTTTTATGTTGTTTCTTGCTCCTGTCACATTTTTACCCACTGTGGTCAGGTTTTTCACTGCAAAGTAAAGTTCTGCATCTCTATAGATTCAGGAAAACCATGATTATAAGCTGATGTATCTCAATTATGTCTTCATGCAGTGTAACAAAATACAGTAGCTAATAAATCATTTGAACACATAAAGAGAAATTGAATTTCTCTGATTTTATGTCTGAAAATTAAATAAAAGGGATTAGGATATACAACACATTTGCATGTACCCTCAAGCCTAAGGAACATATGAGTAATATCTGTGTTGGCACTGCATCTAAAGAAACTACAAATTTGATGTTTATAAACGTATTATCTCTTTGTGGTCTCATTTATCAGTGTAAAATGAAGAACTGCACCTCTATAGGTTCAGGACAGCCATGGCTAAAGCCAGATATACCTCAACATTGTCTCCTGAGCAGAATAACATAATCACTTTGCAATATTAGTCACATCATTATTACAACTTATTTACTCTTTATTAACTATTTACGGTCAATACTGTCACAAACATTTACACAGTTTACAGTCATTGCAGATGCATCATGTCATACTTCAAAGCAGTTTCTGTCAATAATGAAACCCAGTCCTGTTCAGCTCTGAGCAGAAATATTACACCTGCAAGACAATACTATGGGAAGCAGAATATAAAGAATTTGTTACAATGTGTGTTTCCATCAGGGCTTTCTGGAAGCAGTAGGAAGTATAAAATTATTCGTTTTATACAGAATTCAGCTTGAGCAAATGCTTTATTTCCTGTAAATTTCCATAGAACACATAAGAATTAAAGCAATTTGATGAATTAAAAATCTTAAAATTGATTCCACCTTAGCATTGGGTGATTTATTCTTCCTGTTATACACCATTTGCTTTTTAATTTTTGAGCTCACATGCAAACTATCTAGAAAATTTCAAATTTGAAATGTAGAGGACGCCTGTGAAAGCCTGAGCATTAAATAAAACAGACAGAAGAACTAGAGGCTGAGCAAAAACTGTAACCCAGGGGCTGGCAAAGGTGGTAAGAACAGATCATACGAGAAATAGCTGCATATTAGCATTGAAACTGCACATTGCTGAACAATATAGAAGTGTCTACACAAGAACCCAGTTCATACCTTTTTTTTCCTCCTAGAGCTCAGAAACAAACCAATGTAGCAGCAGCAGCTCACAGGGCAACACGACACCCTCTGGAAAAGAGACCACAGTTAGTTTGACATTCTAAGATAGGTGAATTTATTATCACGTTACTGGATCCAGCAACTTATTCTGGAACCTATGATTTTATCTTTCCTGATAAAATGAACCACAAAATAATGAAGTTTTTAAACCAGGTCCCAATCTCTCATCTGGGAGATTTCTCTTTATTTTCTGCCATTATATTCCTCATTCCTGACGCAGCTCCCAGATATGTGTGATGGCAGCTCCCTCTGGCTCCAGGTTTAACTCTCCCGCTCCCCTCACTGTGTTTGCCACCCTCGCCCCTCAGTGTCTGGGTTTCCCACTCTTCTTCTCTGTGCTCTTAAACTGATGTTGATGCAGAGTGAAAGACCACTGGCGCTCCTCCGACATCCCCTGCTCAGCTCCCTCTGTCTGGTCTCCAATCTACTGCCTTTGCATCCCATTTTCTTCGCTCCAGGCTCTGAGCTTCATCTCCCACTCCGCTCTCTCTCCTCCCCTGCTCCCACATCTCCGCGACTGCTGCTGCTGCCGGGATGCTCAGAGTCAGAGCTGCAGCTGATGTGGTTTGGTGAGCCGTGCCAAGTGAGATACAATGCATAATTATGTTGTCAGGGGACATCATGATGGAAACATCTCGGTCTCCAGAGGTAACGTTGGGATCCAATCACTTTGTGTCCTCAGCTTTGTGCAGCTCGATGAAAATGGAGGCTCAAAGTGTCTGGAGAGAAGCAGTTTGGTGCTTTTTTGCCACTCTGAGCAGTCCAAAAAGCTTGTTAGAGAGATTCTGTTATCGGGACTCTTACACTGGATATTTCTCGTGATATGCACTCATTCCTTACAAGTCTTGGACTATCAAGCCAGGGTTCATGTGCAGGTTCATCCTTGAGTCATGCGTATATGTTGAAGCAAATTAATGTGATGTTAAGACATGCTCCAAAAGAGATGCTCCCTCAGCTCCTAGAGCAATTAACCTCAATAGATAACCCTCGGGATGTTATTGGACTTTGCCTATTTCCATCAATGATGGCGTGTAATTAAACAAGAAGATATCTATTGGCTGCTGGTTCAATTTGTACGTTTTTCCTCCTTGGCTGACTGAGTTTGAAAGGTGATGTTTTGATGATGTGTCATTGATGACGGCTAATTTTCCACCAGGCACATTATTTGGCACAATAGAAAAAGGGAAGATGCATTTCCATTGCATTTACTGAAACAATTAACGGAAATGTTGTGAAGGAGTCTGTATTTTTTGAAAGATACGCATCCATCAGCACCTGCATTCAAAGTGAAATTGCAGTTTTATTGAAAGCGCAATTTGTTACAAAAGCTGGCCAATTTTAATGTAATTAGTTTTTATAATTAGGAGACAAATTGATCTTTCTGAAAATCTTCCAGAGCAGAAGGACGACAGGCGCATGCTGAGCGATGTGAAGCGCACCAGCAGGGACTCTGCGCCTATAGAGATGACAATAAGGGAAATATCACAACAACACGCCTTGAATAAACCCGCTCAGCCCCCATTACCAGTCTAATACCATGTGTCCCCTGGTAGTTACACCTTTAAGCTTCTCAGTGAGAGGCCTGAAACAACTTGATCCCTGATTAACACCCTTTACTTAGTTTACATTGGTCGAGTAATGAAGCAGTAAAAGTCCCGGTGGAAAAACTGAAAGGAAAATGTCTTCTCAGGTGAGTAGTATGCAGATTTAAGTCGGGTGCTTGCAAAAATTTTGTCCCCACCAAATGGGGGATCACTTAGTAAAATTGTCCCCCTTTTTCAGCAGTTAATTTCTCCTTCAACCTTACTGACACAACTTTGCACTTCATGGAAGATATTATTACAGAAAAGTGCACGTCTTAAAAAGGTTGGGAGAAATAGCAACGAGTAGACACCTCATGAAAAGACAGGATTATTTCCTGACCTTTTGAGAAATCACATTGGTCTTTGAAAGCAGCTAAAACCTTTCACAAAGTGCCACCATGAAAATGTATTTGAGGTGCTTTTACGGCCTGTGGAAAATGATCCCTTTCTTAAGCTGGGGTGCGAGGTGTGAGGTCTGATTCATGTTTTACTCACAGAAACTCTCTTGGCCTTCAAAAACTAACATTTTGGGAGCAAAATTGCTCGTTTCTCTCAGCTGCAAGTCTCTTTTTACACAACTAGCTTTGTTCCTTTTAAGTGTCGCAGATGTGAAACAAGCATAATTTAAAATGATTGGCTTTGGAAGATAAATAGCACAGCAGTTATATTTCAATGATTTGGATGATTTGATATGCTACATTTTTGATATTGGGGCCTTCGTTTGGTGTTTGATGTGTATGGTTGCCGACGCTCCAAAGAGAATTCTAGAGAAGTGGGTCATTTGAGATGAATTTGTTCTGTAAAATGTGAAAGAGATCCATACAGATAAATTAGTAAGTGAAGAAACGTCTCATATGTAGAGCTTGAGCTGAATCTTTGTCATGGCATGTTTAATGGAAGTGTGAAATTATGAGGATTCAACAGCAATAAAACATCAAGTCTTGTCTCCGTGTAGAAGTCCGATCTTTCCTTTCATTCCTTGTTGAGTTCTGTATATAACCTCTGATTTCCTATTGGTCCAACATCTGTGCATGGGGGGGTAGGGGTGGGGGGTAGCCTTTAGGGTCTTACATCAGCCGACCAACTGGGGCAGAATTTCAATCGAGGCAGAGGAGAGTGCAGACATATCTGAGGTCTCTGCGTGCTTTAATGTTGGCGATGTTAATGTTTAAGGTTACATTCTGCATTAACACCACTGATCACAGTTTGCCGACAGCGTTGAAAATATTACTGTTAGTTGATGCTTTGTTAATATCTTGGATTGCAGGTATGTGATTTCAGGTTGATGTTTTCTTTGAAAAAAGGCACTCAGCTGAATGTAGCCTGGAGCATAAAAAGAGTTTTAATTTTGGCGTGTGCTTTGAATACAAAAATAAATGTTAAATATTGGCTAAAAAAAATGCAAGAAATGTATTCGCTTTTCATCCAGGAGTTATACACCACCTTTCCCATCACAGTCAGCTCTGAAAGAGAAATGTTTTGAGAAATTTGGATGTGTAGTCAGAGTCCACATTAGTGTTCATGGCTCTCATTCGTCTGGCCAGCCGCCATTTATAACAAATGAACCCCTCTCTCCCTGTCTTCCAGCAGCGGTCCTCTACATCTGCCAGAATAATGTCCTCGTTCTGCAGATCTCAGTGATTTTCTCCTGGATTTTGTGAAGTTACTTCAGCAGCAGAATTGTAGCAGTTTTCAAAGAAATGTATTGTTAAGGGACCAATGCTTTGCAGGGCCCTAAGAGACTCTTTTGTGTATCCTTAGAGTGTTTTTCATGTTGAACTTGATGTTTTGCAAAATGGCATGAGAAATATGCTGAGCGCCTACTTCTAAAATTTATCTTTGAGGCTGTGAAAAGTTTGAAAGAGGCAGTATTTCTTTGTCAAGGGTGTATGTATTGATACTATTTAGGGAAGAAGCAGCCAAGTCATCACAATATTTCATCGACACCCTCTTGCGTAGTTTCTCCCAAGCAGGACAGCTGCTGCTGTTAGTCGGTGGGAGACGCCTGCTCCTTCATTGTCCAATAAACTTGAAGATGAAAGCACAGATGCCACAGATTTCTCGGCACATTGTGTTCCCCTTTTTAACGTCTTCCACACACATGAAGAACTCATCACAGCTCACACAGGGCACAGTAATTGAAACTGTGGAGGGATTCCTGGAATTGCTTTCTTTGGCGGAAGCTAATTCCAAACCCTAAGAGAGACAGGGAGAGAGGATGGTGATCAGCAGAGAAGTGCAGAGTGAAGTGATCGAAAGGCCATCGCCGGCCTGTGCATATGACTCAGTGGAAAATCTGCTTCAGTGAGTACAGCCGTGCTGAAGCTACAAAGGTGCTTCCTGAGGCGAGCTTGAGCCCATTCTTCAACGCTCACCTTCCTCACAATGGACCAATAGTTTAATTAGCTTTCTTACAGCAAGTCTTGGCAGCCTCCCCCCTTTCTGTTCCCTGCAGACTTTCTCACCTAAAACACTGTTCCTAACTGGTTGGCAGGGGTACAATGCCACTCCCTCTGGGGTTTTTTGCATTAAAAACACTGCCTGACTAAAAAAAAAAAGTCACCACCAATGAAAAAAGTCATATGCTCTGATAATTATTGGCTCACCTTTAGCTTTGATTACAGCACACATTCTCTGTGGCATTGTTTTGATTAGCTTCTGCAATGTCACAAGAAGTATTTCCTTCCAGTTTGAAAGCTAAGTTCTGGATTTTTTAGGGCAATATTTAATCTTGATGAAATATTTAGCCATGTTTCTTGTTATGTCGTCATGTCACCCCGATGCTATCAATAGCTTCTGTGTCTGTATAAGCCTTTACATTAGCTTTGCCCAGACATTCAGATCTAACTTGGTGAGTCTGAGATCTTTCATTTATTACAGACACTGTAAGCTGATGCTTTAGCTAACAGTCGCTACTGTGGGGATTTGGTCTAATTGCTGGACCCTGTCATGGTTTTTACTAGGATGTTTTCTGTCTTCGTTGTTATTCATTTAGCCACATTAGCCTAATGCTACAGTTGCTTCTTTGTCTGTAAAAGCCTTTACATTTGTTATTTTTCTGAAACCCAGTCTATCATACTTGATCATATGTCTCAGTTTGTGTCTGGGCATTTGTTTAATTCGTAACAACTGACAGGCTTTTAACTCGACCTTTTGTGTAAATCTGTGTGTTGTTTCGGGATGTGAAGGTTTGTCAACTTTGGCACCAGTCAAACCAGGTTTCATGAGACCCCCCCAGCATCACTGGTACATGTGGATATTGCTTACATGACAGTAGTGAATACTAACAGTAGGCATATATGTGCGTTTGAAACCTTTCTATGATAACGTTTTGGTGTTTTCTTACCCCTGAGTGGGACATGACTTGTAGTGCAAAATAAAAATGATGTGCTGGTTTTGAGTCTGTGTTTCTGAATAAATCACAGTTATATGTTTGCCAATCAGCTGCGCTCGTGTATGTGAGCGGCGGCGGGGACTGCCAACCCTGCCTTTAAGACATGAGAAGTTACTCATTGCATCATAAAAGGTTCAATAACATGTCACCAGCTGAAAGATAACATCCCATGCAATAATTGTCAATAGGAGGCTTGTACCTATTTGCTTAGATGAATCCAGGTGATGTATTAAAACTTTGGGGTTCAGTTTAGTCATTGCACAGATGACCATCCTCTATGCTGGTGAAACTTTGATATTCAGCAGACACGTACAAATTCCAAGCCTTAATATTTGCTTTGTCCCTGGATTTCACATTGTGAGAACTAACTGACGTTTGTGACTCCAAACCAGCTGGGACAGACGAGAAATGTAGTTTTGTTCAAAGTGGTATTTTCCTCCCCAGAGAGCTTGTCGCTCTTCAAAGTGCTGTGACTGTGGCATGGCTAATCACTTTATACAAGGCTTTTTGTTCCTGCTGTCTCCACTTGGCCTTACATGGCTGGAACACGCTTTGTCCTCATCTCGTCTCCCCTCGTTGCTGACACGCCCAGCCGGCTATCATCCTTTTTTCTTTCTCCCTCTCCACAAGGTATTGACAGCAGACAGTCTGAGTCCTGCTGTTCAGTACCCAAGATACCAGAGGAAATACTTGTGCACACTTTTGTGTTGTGTTTGAAAACACACAGCGGCAGTGACCTAAAATAAGCCCCAGTTTGCTTGTGTTTTTCCTCATCCTCTATCTGGAACTCATCAGGGCTCCAAAAATTCAAACCGCAGATGGATGTGGAGTATCAGCGAGCTGGAAGGTGACCACCACGTACCGTCTTTCATTTTTACACATTCCACGTTTGCTCCAAAAACCAGCTGAACCAACAAAGTCTAGTTTTTTCAGTTTGGATCGCTCAGATATCAGTGTTGCTCAGAACGCATCAGAAATCTCACACACAAGCAGTGACATTTAACAGAAGCCTGGAAGTCTCTTTAACCACCTCTTTGCTTCGTCTCTCAAGAATGTAGGGGGATTAAGAATTAACAGAGAGACAGGGTGGTTTATGGGCCTTGACATCAGGACCGTCTGGATTTTGTTTTGTTTGTTGTCTCTGTTTCTATCTCCTCTAGGATCGAGTGTGAAAGCTCATCCTTGTGTGATTGCTTGATGTCTATTCCCATTTCCCTGCACGTCCATCTTTGTTTGAGTGACGGCTTGTCTACACAGTGGTTCAGCAGTAGCAGCGCATATCTCACATATAAATGAACGCTTACAGACGGAGGCACACTTGAAAACTCTTGAATGTCCAGCGGATTGGGCACTTGGCTCCAGCCACAGTGAGATTGATGCAAAACACCACACGACTGGGCAGGTGGCAGCTGCACCAGGAAGTAAGTCCACAGCAGGCCAAAGAAGCATGTGCTCATACGAGCTGCCCGGATACGAGACGACCAGGATCAGGTGGACGTTGACGGCTGGCTGGGTGGCAGCCCAGAAAGAGTGACGGAGCAGGTGGAAGCTGGAAGGATAAAGTGGACGAGTCCCTTCACTTGACTTTGACTTTTTACCCTCCCCAGCATTATTTGTTCACTTTCCTTTTTTTTTTCTGCTCTGTCTTTGTTGTCAGTCAGATTAGCATTGTTGTTTAGAAGTTGCCCCAAAGGACAGTTTCTGAGAGCCATCTGGAGAACCAGGTTGTCTCTTTGTAGGTACTGAAGCAGGTCCCTCAGTGGGACTTCACACGTAAACAGAAAAATGTTCAGTAGGCTTTTTGTTTTCATTCTCTTCTCTGTTGTTGCTTCTCTCTTTTTATCACTTTTTTCAGTATATGAAGAGAGTTCAATTTTTCTTTTCAACCAGGGGTTCTGGGAGATATTAATCCCACGTCAGAGATGTAAATAGATAATTGCCAGGGTTTGTTTTAAAAAAGGAAAATATGACGCTGGGAGAGGAACAATCATGGAACACGTCACAATGTAAGCTGGCACAAAGCTTGAAACTTTGTTGCTCTCTTACATTTCCCCTTTGACAGGAAATCTGCCATGTTGTGGGATCTACAACTTTTTCTCAAAAGAATTGAGAAACTAAACCAACCAACGGCCAGTTCATCATCATGAATTTCACTTTTTTAGACATTTAAAGTGCAGTTAGTGCTCATCAATATTACAAAGTTAAACTCAATGTCCTGTATCTGTTGGACGGGCATAAGGAAAGGTGACTGGATGACCTCTGTAACCCTGACATGTCCTCCCTTTTTTGGTTGCAAAAGTGTTTCAGGGGGATTCTATATAATTCCTAAAATGTCTTAGTTTTGGTCAAGTTTTTCTGCAGACCATTGATATTTACGATTAAGTGCCTCAATCACTGTGCCACTGGCATCATTATGCACCTACCAGTCATGATGTTGAGCGTGTATGCCATGTGCATCTTGATGTGAAAGACCAAGGTTTTTCCTTCTGTCAGGTCAAAGCAGAAAAAATGCACTGACTGCTTGCTTACACTATCTTTTTCCTGAACCATTATTTATATTTTCACATTAACCAAAATAAAACAAGAATGAACAACCTGACTTTGTCTTTTGTTTACAGAAAAAATAAAAATGAAAAAGAGCCTTTTTCTTTTTGTTGAAGCATTTAGTGAGACATTATTTGTTTTTGATTTTTTAAAAAAGAAAAATGTAGGGTTTACTAAGCTGCTTTATGGCCCCTGAGAGGCTAGGTTGGGTTTCTTAGACTAGATCACCCAACAAAATGATATCTTTTTGAGCTACTCAGAGTAAAAAAAGGTTGCAGCTGTTTTTGAACATAGAAGTATTTTTGAATAAATCAATCAATTATTTATCTAAAGCAACAAACCTCACTAAATTACACTTCACTGTTAGGGGAAAATGAGGGGACCATGTTTGCATACATTGTCATACAGACAATATTACGGTAGTTGAGGTATGATTGCACCTTGTTCCTCGACTTTCTTTATTGTGTACTAGAATCATAATTTGCTCCACTGATTTGTTTCCCGGTACCGTTACCCAACCCTGAACCTGCACACAGACATACTTTGCTCACATCTTTTCTGTCATTATACACTCAGTGACATGCCCTCTCCTGCCTTATGTGTCAGATCCTGAAAGAGACCTGAAAAGACTCATTTTCAACATGAGACGTTTCACCTGCTTCACTAAAAGCTACGTACTAACCTTTTACTATCTGTCTGATCACTTGCACAGCAGGTGCTACGACTTATCAGACCTGTGGAGCAGAGAGTGAAGAGAGATTGTCTAAGTCACTGACCATGGCAATATGGCAATCCAATAAGGTCAAACAGAGAGAAAGTGGTTGATCTCATTGTTGGACACCCTGATCGAGCGCCTTCCTCTGTTCTGGTTTCAGAGTATTTTGACTCTTGATCATAAAATGCAGCGCTCAGTGAACTTTACCCTGTCTTTTCCGTGACTTCTATTTTCAGCATCTTTAATTGACTTGTTCTGACGTAGCCTAGGTTACACTTTCTTTTCTCACTGTTTACCCCATAATAATGTTGTCAGGCTCAAAAGGAAGGATGCTCCTTGTCTGCTTAGGGATGAAGTCATCAGTTATTTGGAGACTTTTCAGCTTCTGACAGGCTGGGACTAATTTACAGTTTAATTAAATAACTGTATGTTGTTGACTAAACCATCAGCACTCTGCACTGTGTTTGATGTTTGAGAAATTTTCTGACATGCAGGTTTCATGTTTCATTAATGTGACATATTTACAGGGGTGGTAGCTCTGTCAGTTAGCCTTAGAGTAGCTTAGCCTTAATTTAAAACAGGCCACATCCTTTTAGCAGCAATACAGGCTAATGATTGCCAGATTTAACCTGATTTGTCTCCAAATGGGTCTGAAAAGCTTGTATGATTTCTCAAACGCACAGCACACAAGATGTTATATTTTGTCAGTGTTGACTACTTTAATTTGAAGGGTGAAGGTGTTTGAGGTCCCCCTGACTTCTAGTCCAGCGATAAATAAGTAGTTTGTTTCAGATCTGAGTGAGCACTAATGGAGCACACTTTTTCTACTCTACTAATTAAACAGTCAACTCACTCAGTGCCCTTTCAAGAAATACTTGCAAACAGTAAAGTAAAGGTGCTGCAGTTGCTGTGCTTTGTTTACCTGTTGCTACCTGGTCACAGAATTTACACGCCAAAACTTGGCAAAGATAGTCTGGACTCAGGACGTGTTACTGCATAAACTCAACTTCAGGCAATGATCTCATGTAAGTGCACATCATAAATACAATGACGGTGACATCACCAACCACTCATCGACCGTCAACTTGTGTGCAACAAGTTTTCATCACTTTCCATTAAGTTATTTAAACCACTAATGGTGGTTACCTGGAATTGATTGAGCACTATAAACAGACATCTTCATCTACATGCTCATGAATGTCTACATATAAACATTTTTTCTTAACTCCAAATGCGTCCTTACATCAACAGTCCCCAGATACTTTAAAACTGGCAATCCACGGGAAAGAAAGTCTTGAATTGAGGTTCTTTATTCCCAGCAGACCAGTGATACCTGATGGCCTTATCAGCTAAAAGTTTTGCCAGCTTTTTGATGCCACAGATTAATGTACTGCTATCAAAGTTCATGAAACCATACTCTTTGTGCCTGCGTGTAAATTATTAACTTTCAACAATAAAATTCTCAATAAATTATACACCCCCCCTCCTCTAACCATAAACATTGATTACTTCTGGTAGCCATAAATTTTTAATGTTGTAGAGAGAACCTGAAAATTGAAGTCAAGTTCTCAGGGGCTTTGAAATATGCTGCAAAAATGCAAAGGTTCGACAGACAAAGTTATACTCAAGCTTTACTTTCAGCTTGTAATTAAACTGTTGAAATCCCGGCTGGTTTAGGAGACACATTTGTCTCTGAATGCTCCCTGATTTTCAATGTTTACATAATTTTCAAGTACATTGGGCGTTGTTCACTTCTGGTGTTTGTGTTTCACGCAGCTTGCAGGATTTTTGCACAAAGTAACATCATAAACTGGGGATCCATCTGTGCCTGTGTTTGTACCATTTAGTGTCTCTTGCCTTTTTTCATTAAAGAGAGTGCCCACAATCATGACCTCTGTACTTCCTTACTGCTCACAGCAGCAGTTTGAAAATGGTAGAACAAAGGTCATGTTTCTCAGTTGAGTTAACTTGCCAAAACTGGTTCCAGTTTAGGGATTAATTACCCAGAAACGTGTGTTAAAAGGGTACAATTATCTGCCCTTTGTTTCCTTCTCATTGATGCCAAAAGTAGAAAGAATAACAGACAGGAAAGTCACACAACTTCAACGCTTAAAGCAATGCAGGAACAATGGGAGAAAGAGGGGGAGAGGAAAAAAAAGTGTACTCACTGACATGCTCCCCACCCCTCCCTTTGTGTGATCCTGTTCGTGGCTTGCAGGAATTGAAAGGCTGCAGGTTGTGGAGACAGCAATTGGCTATTTTTGTGTTAGCTGAATTGACAGGCAGCAGAGCGGGGAAGCTGCTACAGGGTTTGTGGTTTAGCACAGTTGATGGACACCTTTCTTTTCAAGCAGTGAGAACGCTGCGGGCAGTTTGATTAGGATGCACAGTCAAATGGAGCCTGCTCGGCTGGTCAGGAGATGCACACAGTTATTGTGGGGTCAGAAATAAGAGTGTGTGGTGTCTGTTTGTGTGGGAGCTTGTTTGCTTTCTGAAATAATTCTGGACACTTAATGCAGACAGCGTGGTATGGACCTGTATAAAAATACTTAAGGTCGCCCTTTTGGCTCATATTCAAAAAGCAGCACTGTAGGCTGCTCTGTGGAGAGCTCAGGGAAACTGTCTAACCTCGGCTTCCATACCAGTTTACAGCTCGGACATTCAACTTAGCTTCTCTGTTACAATAATGCACCAAAAGTGTTAAAGCAGATTTTGAAGTCGACATCGTTCCATATTTTCCAATTGCTGCAACCTTTGAACCAACAACCCACAGTTGCTGCTTTTTGGTACATTCACAGTATAATATACACTTAATGTGAAACTAAATTACATATGCACATTTGGATCATAGCCTGATTTAGGTATCCCATCAATTGCCTTTGCACAGTAATGTACTTTTGAAATTGTAAAACCCGGCTGGGCGACAACTATCGCACATTACATGTTAGAAGTCAAGTTGAAAAACTGGTTTGTAAAAGATCCAAAAAAACCTCTTGGAGCCAATCCAAGCATATGTTAAGCAATCACTTCAAAATAAAATGCAAACCAGAAAGTTGATCTCAAGCTCAGATAGGTGTTGTATCAAATACGCTCTGTGTGAGGGAGCCTGTCCGGTGAAAAAGCTCCACCAACACCAAAGGCAACCATCCTGAGGCCCTGCCTTCAAATTATGGTCCTTTGAGCCACATTTGGGTTCACCACAGAAAATGGATAATGATATGGATAATGCTGTAGATGCATCAGAGAGTGCAGGATGTCTCCACTGCACACACAATCTTCTGTCACATCATAGGTCTCCGAGTCGGAAACATAGAGTGACTCGAGCTATTTACATTATAGTAAAAAGAGAATGTCGATGCAAAGTTTATAGTATAATTCAAGGACTATAATCCTCGTCGAGACAACAAGGTTAGGGGACTTTATGTTGTTCACGACTTTAATTTCACGAAAAAAAAAGTCGTGTCTCTGTGTTTAGAGTATCAGGAAGTGCACACTCAACACAAACACCCAGATTTCTTTTCCTCCTTTTGAACTTCCGTTAGCTAATCATTTTCTTCATGTGTCTCTCACAACATAAAACAGCACTTCTTCACAAGTGCTTGAAATGAAACAGATGTTGAAGATAGATCTTACAGAGAAGGTAGATATATTCCCCATGTTTGTGAAACAAATTCATCATAAAGCCCTTGCTTTCTGTTTCGATCTCATCCCGTTGTGTCTTTTCTTCTGTTGTTAAAGAGAAATGCGAAGTGGGGTTGTATATGATTGATGCAGGCTTACAGTAGAAATGAAGTCTTTTACTTAAAAAGGCTCATCCACTCAAAACGAGGGAACATTTGAAAAAGAGAAAAAAATAATTAAAAGTAGCTCCTTATGAGCAGAGTGAACTGCATTTCTCCTCCTCGTGCCCTAACCCCACGGGAACTGAGAAGTGAAATAATTGATGTTTTTTTTTTCTCAGAGAGGCAGAAACAGGAGACAACAAGCTCAGATTGCTTTTGTTTTAGCGCCCTTGTTTTTCCTCTGTGTTGCCCTCAGAATAGCTCTAACGAATGATATCCAAGGAACACATCTTTTTCACTCTTATTCTCCTGACATCTGAGACATTATTTTTTATCAGCAACCTACTATGGAGAATGAAATATCACACCAGTCCTCTAAAGTGAAGGAAAAATTAATTTCAGGATGAATGGCGGCTTACTGGGATCTTAGGACTCGGAGTGAATACAGCTGTATGAAGCCTTTGTGTCATTGTTCACCCTCAGAAGATGAAAAGGGAAATGTTATTGAACTGTATAACTTCATTTGATTTATGATATTAAAATTATGGGGAAGGAATGGAAGGCCAAAAGAAAAGAGGAGTGAGGCTGTATAATTCATTCACTCTGCTCTTTAACTTTTTCTCATCTCGTAGTTAGATTTAAATTTGAAAAAGCATGAAAATCAAAACTTGCCTTAGCATCTTTAATCTTAAAGGTACATTTTATAACATTATGGAGGTATATTTGAATAAAATCTCCTTAAAACAGACAGGAAAAAGGAGACAAATCAGAAAAACATTATATTACAGTTATAAATGAGTCACTTTATCACTGTTGTAGTCGTTACCATTGCACTATGGCCTCTAATTTCTCTAGTTCATTAGCTGGATGTAGCTATGTAATTACAACCCTGATTCCTAAAAAGCTGAGAGACTGTGTAAAAGGTTAATGGAGACAGAAGTTGATTACAATGAACCCTTTGTTCTAATTTACGAGTACAAAAAATTATCAAATTCTGACACTGAAATATTTTTTATTGTCATTAAGCTGCACATCTTCAGTTTGATGTCAGCAACACATGTAAAAAGAGCTGGGGGAGACAACTAAATGCTTAAGTCGGCCAATTCTAAAAGAGAGGGGGAAAAACTATCTGTGAACTAAGATCCTGCAGTCAGTTGGAATAATTTTCAACAAGTTTGCCATAGGGGTGTAACGATTCGTTAATCTGGATCGATATATTGATTGTTTGAGCAATGATTCCGTCAAAGTGATTGAAAATCAGTCTCTGCCTTGCTGTGAGTCCTGACACCGAGAACACCAAAGACAGAGCACATGCTGAATGTTCTGCAACGTATAACCTCATTATCATTTCCCAATCAAACTCCAGATGCCCTACACTGTCACCAAAAGCTTAAAGTGTTTCGAACGAGGTGATGAAACACAAACGTAAACATAACTGTGTGCTTTAGAACCTGGCATCAGATTTACATTAAGCATATCCAGTATTTTTTTTAAGGCAAGTTTTTTTTTTGGGGGGGGGGTTCATTATTTAAATGCTGCTTTTGCACTGTCTAGTTGCCATGGAAAAAAATATATCACTCTCTGAAAATCAGGTCCTGAAGTCATTGATTTTTTTTCTCCTGTTTTTAAAACCCATTATATCTTTCCAGCAGTCCACCAGATCCCTCAACACCACATGTATAATATATTCATCTCCTCATTATTAAAGTTTTATACCAGTTATCCTCTGCAGAATCAAAAAAAAGAAAAACACCACTGTTCAAAGAATCACTTGGTGAGTTGTAGAAATAGTTACAGATAAGAAAGCTGGGGGTCAGCCATGTTGTTTTAGTCTAAAATGGGAATTGTCCTTTTGGGGATGATTTTTTTTCCTTCTTCAAGTCTTGCTGTGGTTCAGGTCATTGTCTTGGATTTTGATCGTGTACAGTGTGTGCCTTTGTTAAGTGCTGCCTTTCAGATAGAGGTACAATTGACGGCTTAATCAGCCAAAGGATAAAGAAGTGTGTTTGTGATTTTTAAGTTGGGAGGAATAAATGATGTGATGTTACATGAGTCAACTGCTGTTGGAATTGACGACTAGGTTTTTTGTCTAAGGCCATGTCCACACATGGTATCTGTGAAATCGCATATATTTTTATGTTTATATGTTTGAAAACAGAAGAACTTAGACTGAAAATCTCAGACATGAACACACTCAGACTCCAATTGCTCCTCATCTTAAGGATATTTGAGCTGCAACCATATTAACTGCACCTCAAACCAAACTTCCAATAATCCAGTTGCATCATGGGAAATGTAGGTCCCAAGTGTTTTAAATTTTTTTTCCAAAATGTATGCACGTATCCACCAAGATTAAATTACAAGTTATTTGGACAATAATTAAAAGGGAAAATCACTTTCTTAATCCAATTGTAAGTCCCCTCTGAAGATCATTTGGATTCACTTTCTCTTAATATATTATAGTTTTTTTCTTTCATATTTAGTGTCATAGTATTGAACATTATGGGGTGAGGCCGTCATATTCGGGTAGACAAAGGAGAGAGCCAAAAGAAAATGTTAATAATGCTTTGAGGGCCATCTTTACCTTCATCCCCACCCCCATAAATTTTGGTTGCAAGTCTTATTTTTCTACCTCCTGATGCTCTATTTCAGCATATTTCCATGGTGTCTACCCTGAAGCTCCTCACCTTTACTGTACATGCTCTCAATCTTCAACCCTTTTCTTTACTTTCTTACTCTGTTCCCTGGCCCTGTGTGTGTGTGAGTGTATGTGTGTGTGTGACCGGGCACACCCAGGCACTGGGGGTTGAGTTATTAATGCCCGAGGAGGCAGAGAGATGATTTCATTGCGTATTCAGGTGTGGGGATGGATGGCTTTCAGAGGCAGCCAGAGGAGTGCTGGAGAGGAGAGCCTCTGTGGAGAATAAATATACCTGTCTGTGCTGCTGATGCATCGCTCCACACTCACCGCAATGCAAATCAAACCCCCCCCCCCATAACTGCCTCCAGTATTACTCACCCGTTCCCACCTGGACCCCCACTAGCCGGGTGCTCACTCACCCCCACACCCAGATGAGTCTCTCTGCACCCAGTGAAAGAGTCTTTCAGGTATGGGCTGACTTCCCAGTGCTCGGTTTGATTCCCGTTTGTTGGTGATGATCCGACAGCCATCAGTGCCTCATCATTACACTACATTTCCCAGGTGACTTCACAGGTTCAGGTGTTCATTACCCAACCTGACTGGCACATAATTAAGGGCACAGGCTGTTGACATTAAAGTAAAGGTTGTGGATGGTTTATCGGGGAAGACATCGTCATTTGCTTTCGTCTGAACAAACAAGGAGCTGGTTATAAATGCTTTGGTTCCTGTCTTAAAATTGGAGACATTTTCAGTTAGTCTTGGTATATTTCAGACATTAACTACTTGGTGATTCTGTTTTCTGGACCACAAGAGAACACAGCTGTGTGTTCATCACTTGTTTGCTCTTTGTCTTGTTTATTTTTTTTTTCCCTGTGAGACTGAATGTGAAACTCTCATATTCAATGCCAAATACTGCTGGCAGCTACGTATTCAAAGAATTTGAGGAGAAACAACATGAAGGGNTCACCACAGAAAATGGATAATGATATGGATAATGCTGTAGATGCATCAGAGAGTGCAGGATGTCTCCACTGCACACACAATCTTCTGTCACATCTATCCAGAGGCTCAGCCTTTGTATCTCACTGAGCTCGATAAATGTAATATCATTTTTCTCTTACAGCTACGTTTCAAATATCATATTAAGTTCCTGATATTAGGAGCAGCTCTGTTGTTCCAATCCCCTGAAATACAACAAGTGCTGAAATTAAAGTGCTTTTTTTTTCAGCACAGAGACACAAATCTCATAGTCCTTCAGCACACTCAACACAAACACCCAGATTTCTTTTCCTCCTTTTGAACTTCTGTTAGCTAATCATTTTCTTCATGTGTCTCTCACAACATAAAACAGCACTTCTTCACAAGTGCTTGAAATGAAACAGATGTTGAAGATGGATCTTACAGAGAAGGTAGATATATTCCCCATGTTTGTGAAACAAATTCATCATAAAGCCCTTGCTTTCTGTTTCGATCTCATCCCGTTGTGTCTTTTCTTCTGTTGTTAAAGAGAAATGCGAAGTGGGGTTGTATATGATTGATGCAGGCTTACAGTAGAAATGAAGTCTTTTACTTAAAAAGGCTCATCCACTCAAAACGAGGGAACATTTGAAAAAGAGAAAAAAATAATTAAAAGTAGCTCCTTATGAGCAGAGTGAACTGCATTTCTCCTCCTCGTGCCCTAACCCCACGGGAACTGAGAAGTGAAATAATTGATTTTTTTTTTTTCTCAGAGAGGCAGAAACAGGAGACAACAAGCTCAGATTGCTTTTGTTTTAGCGCCCTTGTTTTTCCTCTGTGTTGCCCTCAGAATAGCTCTAACGAATGATATCCAAGGAACACATCTTTTTCACTCTTATTCTCCTGACATCTGAGACATTATTTTTTATCAGCAACCCACTATGGAGAATGAAATATCACACCAGTCCTCTAAAGTGAAGGAAAAATTAATTTCAGGATGAATGGCGGCTTACTGGGATCTTAGGACTCGGAGTGAATACAGCTGTATGAAGCCTTTGTGTCATTGTTCACCCTCAGAAGATGAAAAGGGAAATGTTATTGAACTGTATAACTTCATTTGATTTATGATATTAAAATTATGGGGTAGGAATGGAAGGCCAAAAGAAAAGAGGAGTGAGGCTGTATAATTCATTCACTCTGCTCTTTAACTTTTTCTCATCTCGTAGTTAGATTTAAATTTGAAAAAGCATGAAAATCAAAACTTGCCTTTGCATCTTTAATCTTAAAGGTACATTTTATAACATCATGGAGGTATATTTGAATAAAATCTCCTTAAAACAGACAGGAAAAAGGAGACAAATCAGAAAAACATTATATTACAGTTATAAATGAGTCACTTTATCACTGTTGTAGTCGTTACAATTGCACTATGGCCTCTAATTTCTCTAGTTCATTAGCTGGATGTAGCTATGTAATTACAACCCTGATTCCTAAAAAGCTGAGAGACTGTGTAAAAGGTTAATGGAGACAGAAGTTGATTACAATGAACCCTTTGTTCTAATTTACGAGTACAAAAAATTATCAAATTCTGACACTGAAATATTTTTTATTGTCATTTAGCTGCACATCTTCAGTTTGATGTCAGCAACACATGTAAAAAGAGCTGGGGGAGACAACTAAATGCTTAAGTCGGCCAATTCTAAAAGAGAGGGGGAAAAACTATCTGTGAACTAAGATCCTGCAGTCAGTTGGAATAATTTTCAACAAGTTTGCCATAGGGGTGTAACGATTCGTTAATCTGGATCGATATATTGATTGTTTGAGCAATGATTCCGTCAAAGTGATTGAAAATCAGTCTCTGCCTTGCTGTGAGTCCTGACACCGAGAACACCAAAGACAGAGCACATGCTGAATGTTCTGCAACGTATAACCTCATTAACATTTCCCAATCAAACTCCAGATGCCCTACACCAGGGGTGGCCAACCCGCGGCTCGCGAGCCGCATGCGGCTCTTTCCCTGCCAGTGTGCGGCTCTTCCGTCCATTCTTCAAAAAAATGCGCTGCATTAAAAAATGTATCAGGTGTGGGCGGGGTGAGTGAGCGGAGCAGACTGCGCATGTGCAGATGAGAGCGCGTTGAGTTCGGAGCCTTATACAGTGTGTGGTCCGGAGGGAAAAGAGAACAGTGCAGTTGCTGGGGCACATTTCTGCTTAACGAGAAATGGCTGGGAAAAGTGTGCAGCGAAGCACAAGTTTAAAACTGAACTGAGGACTTTATTTTAACAGAGTGGAGAGTGATTTTTTCTTTGTTGAACGTAATGGAAAGCCATTCTATCTCATATGCCAGACATCGTCGGGACATTTCAATTTTGCCAATATCTGTTAGCGTTGATACAGGCATTTGTCACGTATTATATTTTTGGGGTAGAAAACAGTAAAGGAGGAGAGAGAGAGAGGGGGAGACTGTGACTGTTTGTGTGTATGTATGTCAGTGGCGATTGCTCTAAGACTGAAAGGGAAGCTCAGCTTCCCTAAAATGTAAGTTCAAAAAAAGAAAACGTGGTGAAATATGTACCGCTGTGTGTATATTTCATTTACTAAATATGCACCATGACACGGTCATCTTTTATTCAGAATCAGCTTCAGGAAACCGACACAAATTCCTTCTCATTCATCCCTGCAGCTCCACAGTGTTTTACACAGACAGACGCAGCGTCTCTGGGGTCTGTGGAGCAGTGGGCGGGCCCTGATGCTCAGCTTCTGGATGATGATTGGATTTTCTGTCTGAGCCTAAATCCCTTTTTGATTGACAGTGAAATGAGCGAATCATCGATCTTATAAACATGCACCGGAGCATTTTCAGAGTTTTTTCATTCCGTTGTTCTTGATAGATCCGGAGACTTCACTGATACCCGGCCACTTTATCTTTTTTAAAAACGATTAGAAAAAGAAAGGGGGTAGAATTTGCATAGAAATAAACACACACATTCATGATGTCTTAAATCTTCTCTCTTTCCTTATTTTGTTTTAACATTGTTGCTGGTTGTAATTTTTCTGATGTTTTTTTTCTCCTTTTTGGTGGTGGTTTTAGCCTTTTGCAAAAAAAGTTACATATTTTTATATACTTTCCTCTACTCCTCCACACATTTCTCTTTTATTTCCCCCTTTATTTCAGTTTTTTTTTTTCAATGTTCATTTTAATTTCTGTGAAGCACTTAGTAACATTGTTTTGAAAAGTGCTGCATAAAAAACGTTATAATTATTATTCTTTAGGCTGGGAAAAAATGAACTTCCTCTCCTTGAAAGACCAGCAGCTGCAACTGTTATGTGTGTATGTGTGTGGAGGTAAGGGATGTGAAGATGTGAAAAAAGACAGCATGAATGAGGGAGATACCATGTGTAAGGGTCTGAAGATGGACCAGGGGACACTGGTTTGGAAATGTGGAAATGTACTGATTTTCATTTAATGTCATTTCCCGTTTNTTTTCAATGTTCATTTTAATTTCTGTGAAGCACTTAGTAACATTGTTTTGAAAAGTGCTGCATAAAAAACGTTATAATTATTATTCTTTAGGCTGGGAAAAAATGAACTTCCTCTCCTTGAAAGACCAGCAGCTGCAACTGTTATGTGTGTATGTGTGTGGAGGTAAGGGATGTGAAGATGTGAAAAAAGACAGCATGAATGAGGGAGATACCATGTGTAAGGGTCTGAAGATGGACCAGGGGACACTGGTTTGGAAATGTGGAAATGTACTGATTTTCATTTAATGTCATTTCCCGTTTGTGTGAGAGAGTTTGTAAGCCCACATTTAAGATGTGGCTCTTTGTCGTGCCACTGTGATTTTTTTGGCTCTTGGTGTCTGACTGGTTGGCCACCCCTGCATTAGAGTAAACAGTAAACACTCTGAAGTTGTATCAAGATGGCATTAGAAAGATATGAATATCTTGGTATCTTAATCAGTATCAGGAAAGTAAAAAAGTGCATCTGAACATCCTTGAACTGCATGTCCCTCCAAACCAAGTGAAGTGAATTGCCTTATGAAGGCAAAAACCATCCTGAGTTCAGATGTTGATTTCAGGACTGTGCACGCACTTACATAACTCACCTAGGTCACTACCTATAAAAGGAGTGCTAAACAGTACACTAAAGCTTTAGTCCATGGAGACCCAGAACATCGAGGCTGCTTTGTTTGGAAGCTGCATGTGTTATTTCAAGCAACAAATGGGACTGGAAACACAAAAGTGTGAGTCATGTTCAAAATCATTGGTCCTATCAGCAAATGTGAGCTCACACAAAAGTATTTGTTTTGGTTGTCGTTACCTATTTATGGTAGTTACGAACAAGGAGTGGGCAAAAAAGGGATTAAAATCCATTAAAATGATACTTAATTGAAGCATACAATCAATTAGCAAAAGATGATTCAAGCTTGAATTTATTTTTCACCTGCACATCACGTGGAAGTAAAGATGTTTGTTTTGACCGAGTGACAGCGAGGCATTTGTTGAGGCGTTTCTTGAAAGACACAAGGGAAGAAAATGAACTAAGCACGCGTGCTGCTTTTGTTTTTACTTAGAACACATGAGAAAAGAAGAATGCAGTCCTTCCAGTCTCACCTGCCAATTCATGTTTGTGTATTCATACTTATAATGTTGTATTTTGCTCCTCTAGGGCATGTAAACAAACAGTCCTCGCTTTTCCTGTCACTCAGACCGCTCTCTGACCCCATGTTTCCCGTTTGGAGCGTTTACTGGCAGTGAGAGAAAGAGCTCTAACAAAGGCCAACTGTGTCACTTCCTGACCGAGCCTTATATCCTCTTCCATTAAAGCTCAATTATCAAGGAAACGTTACTCATAAACCTGGCAAACTTCCAGTACTCCAAGAGGGACAGGATGCATCAGGACAGTGAGAAACCTTGGACTTCACTGATGCACTCAAACTATATCAGATCAAGTGGCATCACATCTTCATATAAGCACTGCTTGGTCGTCCCATCTTTGAATGTTTACTTCACTGCAAAACCCCACAGTGATTAAAGTCTCTTACGAACTATTACATAACAGCTGATCTACACCCGATGACAGATGTAGTGGGCTACAAATACAGAAGTTGTAACAGCTAAGGCGGTTGGAATTTATATTTCTTGGTTAGACAAACCCTTCAAGGCCTTTCAGATGGATTTAAATACAGCACTTAAACTGGAGTACCACTGAGGATGTTATGTATAAATATTCACCCCTAACTGTTGAACCGAGTATGAATAAAAGAAAATGTTCCCCAACTTAGGGAGTAAAAGCAGAAGCCTGAACTCTAACCACTTCCCTATTGGTTTTAACCTGAATTATTTAAACCTCTAAAGTTCTCTTGCATCAAATGAGAGATCAATGTGCTGTTATTCATATGTGCATTGTATGGGCTGTGATTTTTGAGGCATGGAATATTCATTACTTACTTACTTACTTACTTACTCTAACTCATGTTCAAAATATCAGTACCAAAAGTTCATAGGCATAACTCCTAAAAGAGAATCACATGTTCGAATGAATGATGAATGTTGACCCATAATTTAGTTCATCTTAATTTGCTTATGCTTTCCTTTGAAACTAAAATAGATGGGTCAAGTCAAGAAACTCAGAGGACACAGTCAAATAAATTCCTTGTTTGTCATCACGACTACACCCACAGGCCACTAATGTCATGTTTAGGGGCGAAGTACTGGAAAGCAGGATCTTTATGGGAGAAGAATACCTGAAGGCAGAAACGTGCCTTAGAGGCTCATGCTGACCTGTGGCCCACTGCTGTGTATTCACTGAGACTTCTCATGTACACACAGGAGAACAGTGCAGGAATGCAGACAACACCCTCCTTATAAATAGTAGATCTGCAAGGGACGAGGAGGGGACTATATCTGTGTTAAATTTCAAAGCTTTTTTTATAGGATGTGATTAGGAGTAAAGCTTGAGTCTAGAAAGCAAAGACCTGCTTTCAGTGGTCAAAGCTCAGTAATGTGGAGCCTAGTTGAGTTTATAAATCATTTTGGGTTAAATGACAGAAAGTCTGCTATTTATTTTTACCACAGAGCCCACGGCTCCCCTGTCTATTTAAAGACAGGCCTCACAGCACTAATCGAGCATATAAAGCCAGAAACCAAAGGCAGATATAAATGTCAAACTCATGATGTATATTTTGGGTTAGGTTATCTCTTGAATTTCTGAATTCAGTATTTTGGGAGTCAATCGTTTTAAATTTTTAGATATGCAGTTTACAAATACTTTGTATCTTGACAAGACTGAATTTGTCTGGAATCCACATTAAAATATAACCAATTGCATCAGAGAGATTTTAAATACATCTTTAACCTCTTCCAAAAGGCAGCTGAGGACTCCTGACACACATTCTTCCATGGGGAAGAGGGTGGAGAATGGAAACTTTGCTCCGCTGAGAAAAAACACAGGTGCTAGGCATGGTTTGGCAAGGCAGCAAGCAAAGGATATACTGACAATCCATTTTTAAGAAAAGCACAGCAAAGTTTCAAGCCAATTCAGGAACTATCAAGGTGTAAAACAAAAGCAGGAAGTAACTTCAGAGCAAAGGAAACTGAGAGTTTCTCAGGAAAGGAAACTTGACCAACTTCCATGAATATTGCCTGTTTGTCTCTGATTTGTTGAGGCTATCCCAAATTTGCAAAGATAAAACTCTTTTTAGGACCAAAAAGGTATAAAATTCTGAATTCATTTTATTCCAGATCTTAAAAGTGACATCAAAACAGCTCTTATCGCAAAATAGCAACAAATGCATGCTTATGTGCAAGTGTCTGTATTACTGCAACCGGGTCATGTGACCAGCCGTTGACAGCAGATAGGCCTAAGTACAGGTCACTGGTCCCTAATCCAGTAACTCTGTCCTTCACATGCTGTACACGCGGCTGCTAGCTGAGCCAAACAGGTTTATCGAAAAACAGTCAGGGATAGGGGCGAACGTATGGAGTGTCACTTTTATTTTAAGCCACGTTAATGCAACAATCAACCACATACTGAGCGCCAAATGTGTTACTCATTAAAAAGCAATCTCTCAGCATTTCAGGCGGTTTAAGTGCCCTGCCTCCATACAACCACTGGCAGAAGTTTTAATTGTNTCGTCATTTGCTTTCGTCTGAACAAACAAGGAGCTGGTTATAAATGCTTTGGTTCCTGTCTTAAAATTGGAGACATTTTCAGTTAGTCTTGGTATATTTCAGACATTAACTACTTGGTGATTCTGTTTTCTGGACCACAAGAGAACACAGCTGTGTGTTCATCACTTGTTTGCTCTTTGTCTTGTTTATTTTTTTTTTCCCTGTGAGACTGAATGTGAAACTCTCATATTCAATGCCAAATACTGCTGGCAGCTACGTATTCAAAGAATTTGAGGAGAAACAACATGAAGGGTAATTGAGATTGTTGTGATCAAAGAACAGTTTCAGTTTCCAGGAATGCCTTTGATTCCCTTCCGTTATGCGAAAGGGAGTTGAGAATATTGATACAACCCACATATCTTTCCGTTAAACATTAGATGGTTTCTGCAGCTCTCTCTTGAGCAATGTGCCAAGTGATTTTCCAAGAAAGTGAGAGGCCATCCATGTCTTTGGAAAAGTTTCCTTCATTCAGTGTTACTTTACAGCAGAAATTAGATAATGATAAATACTATAGACATAGAATAAGAAATTGGAGAAACCTTAGAGATCCACTCATACCACTTAAATTAATGTACACCACGTATCCATTACTTTTTGATCTGTGTGTGGCTTGTTTAACAAGTTGGTACTCACACAAGTCTTACTAATTTACAATCTGTTCAGGCTTTTACTTGTAGTGTGGAACTGCTGTTAAATGTCGCTTGCTCACTGTGTGAAGATTAACAGCAGTGTTTCAGATCAAATGGTTGCTTTTAACTTTGTGATAGTTTTTTTTTTGTTTTTTTTTTTTTAAATGAAAGAGCATGCATTTTTGAATGATATGGTGATGGTCCATTCTCAGTCTGCATCCTTAATTCAAATTGTCAACTGAAATGTGTTGACGCTTAGATGAAGGGCTCAGACCCTCCTTTAAGTTTTTCCTCTCTTCATTTAGCCATGTTAGATTTATTCAAGTGGAATGTTTTCAGAGAAAATGCACCTTAAACAAGCGTCCCACAGTGCCCCTATACTTAAAACATGCAAATACAGAGGATAAGCAAAGACTTTGACAGTATTCACTGTGCATAGCTGACACTCTAATTAGATAGCAGGGTAGAGGATTATAGGAGTAAACAGAGGGAAAGATACCAAATCTAAGCTACATGTGACACCAAGAAGTGATACAAACACAGAGAGTCACCGTCTTGATTAACTGCACAAATAAAATCAGGGAACATTTTTATGCATCTGTGTGACTGTGGTGGCAAATTGGAGTGTCTGGAAAACAAGTTGCAAACTTCTTTTATGTCTGTATGAAATCAAAGTGAACTACTGCGTCCGTCCTCTGATGGAGCATGGCTCATTGTTTCCACTGTGTAAATCTGAAGGTATTTTTATTGGCTATAAAGTCGGTGGGGTTGTGTATTAATTCATAGAGTCTAGATCTGAGTCACAGTAAACTCTGAAATGAATGTTTAAACCAGAATGTGTCAAAAAGTCTTTGACCTGAGTCTGTAAATCAAACCCAGCATTATCCCCACCCTCGCACTTAAAACCTCAGCACTTTAATTTCTTCTTCTCTTGGGGGCCTTGCATCCTTGGATTGTTTTGAGATTTGATCAAGTTGTCCGACACAGCCTGTTCTTTCTGCGGGCCTATCTTTAACATTAAACAAACTCACAAACCTGGCTTGGAGGTAGGGACAGTCTGGTGGTTGTAATAAATACAGAAAGTATTTATCCAGCGGCACAAACATTTTAATGTTAATAATGTCTAAAGGGCTGCAAAGCCTATATTAATTTGTTCTCATTAAACAACCTCCCGATGGATAAAGTAGCCACTGAACATTTGGCTGAAACTTCTATGAACATTATTTTAGTTGCCAAAAGTCGTCCCCAGAAAATCAATATGATTTCCCTGGGTAATGTATTGAAATTTAAAGCTTAAGTAAGGGCGAGTTTTCTCTAAAATACATTGTGCTTTCTTTTTCTGTTAAACTTACACTTTAAAAAGTAACAATGTATTAAATTAGATGGAGGGGATTTAATCTCCCCAGTATAAAAGTTGGGTAAAATGAAAAGTAGTGTAAATCTTATCCCATTTACTGAAGTGATCTATGTATTTCTTTATTTTTCACCATTATCCATTTTATTTATGACAAGCCAACAAGAAACCAATCTGTGAACTCTTCTTGACAAAATCTCAGCTGTGTCTGGTTTTGCTTTGGTCATTGCTCTAAATAACGCTGTAATTGTTCAGAAAATGGCTGCTGACATTTCTTACACCCATTGATCCTAGTGAAGGAGGTGAGTGGAGGAAGTGTTTTTTTTCATGATTGATTAGCTCAATCCCTCCTGCTGCGTTGTGGAGATGACATTACCGAGCCACACTGGCTTCTTTCTCCTGAACGATGAGACTTGTGGGGAGGAGTCTGTGAGCTTCATTTACTGAAGCAGCAGGGAATAATATAGTGGCAGCGTTTGGATGTGTCAGGTCCCATATCTCTGGCTGTTCTATTAGAAATAGACCCCAGTGCGGGACAATTAACCCCTGGCCTCAGCAGCAGATCTGTGCAGTAAGAGCCCAGCACGGGGCAATAAATCAAACCCAGAGGGAGAAACACACACTCCCCCCTCTGCTGCTGGTGCTGCTGCTGTTGCCATCACCCTGCAGACTGAGCATGCATGATGGTAGATATTCACTCCGTTATCATACCATCACAAGAGGTGCAAGAATGAGGTAATGGGTTGGCTGTCCTGAAGTGAACACACTGTCTGGAGAAAGTTTGACACCTGGGACCAAATCTAACATTTAAACCAAAGATCAACAAGTGAGCTCATCTTCCTTGAGCTGCCTTCTGTCAATGTGCAAACAGACTCCTGTTGAACGGCAAGCAACATGAGAGTCTTTATTTACCTTGGTGACGTCAGTGGCTATCACAAAGCATAGCTGGAGCCCACTGGTCTTAACTAATCTCCTTCATACACATATTATAGGCTGGGATCAAACCGCATACCTTGCCACTGGAGATAACCTACTCCACCGCTGAGCCACAGCTGTCTAAACTATATGGTGCTTTGTGAAGGCTTCAAATTTTACCTACCCTGTTTGTCCCATTTCCCCCACTGTAGTTTGCAACTCTACAGCAGTGGTTCCCAACCTCTTTCAACTTAGGGCCACTTTTAAGTCTCAGAAATGAGAATAGAGGCTACATAATGCCTTGTCGAAGCCCCACTTGTAATAATGAGCTGAAAGCAACAATGACTCATAATATGATTGAAAAAATGTAATACATCCCAAAATGTAATAACTAGTCAAGAATGAAACAGATGCAGAGCTGAAAACATAATGACTTGTATGATGTAAAAACTTTTTACTTTTCGGATCATTTTGGGTTTTCCTTTTTTTTTTTCCTTTTCCTTTTTATTTTCTTTTTGTTACATATTAAGCTCAGCATTTTTGTTATGTTTTTTACCAGTTATTGCATTTTGGGTTGTATTGCATTTCAGGTCGTTAATACATTTCAGGCCATGATACATTTTGGGCTTTAACAGGCCTTTTTAGAGAACTTTGTTCATTCATAAATAATTTCACATTTGTAATTTTCTCTGAAAAATAACCGAGTTTTACATTTCAAACATTAGTCTGTGTATTTTTATGTTAGTATAATTACCCTCCACTAAAATCATACAATTTTGGAAATGATTTGGCGGTCCACTTGTGATACCTTTGCTGCCCACCAGGGGGCCGCGGCCCACGGATTGGGAATCACTGCTCTACTGGTGATGCTGATTGCATCAGTTATAGTGAATACATTGCTAGACAATCATATGATCAAATATGAATATCTGATTAACTAAAGAATACAAGTTGCCTGAAAGGGTAAGATCAAGATTGATATATGTATTTTCTTCACTTTGGTTTTGGTTCACATTTTATTCTTAAGCTCAGAGCACAAGCACTGGTGAAAATCTTGTGGGTCTCACGAGTTTGCAGCACAAAGGACTACATTTCCCACTTTTTGAAATGGACAGTGATTGTCACAGAAAGTACATCATTTGCAGTGAAATGAAACTCTTCAAAGACTGGAGTGCATAAAGTGCTGGAATAACTTAATCTTTCCTTTTTTTCTTTTTGGTTTTCAAAAGTGGCTGCACATCTCTTAACTTCTTCTTCCCTCGTCAGATATTATCTCTCTTGTTTTTTTCTCTAATGTTTCTGTCAACTTTCTGTGTGATATAATTTCTGTCCATGTTGCCTTTGTTCCACTGTGAGGAGTCATGAAGTGATGAATATTTGGCACAGTCGTATCCATAAATGTACTGCACAAATCAAAGCAATACTATTTAGCTGTATTGACATTTCTTCCTGATTTCAACCATAAGTATTAAAAGTGTTTCATGTGGTTAGTTTTGGGTCAGTTTGTGGAAAGTTGTCCCTCCTATGGGGCCACCTTAGGGTAGGCAGTGACAAATGGGAACTCATCCGAGCAGAAAGAACACAGCTGAAACATGAACTGGAATAACCTTGCTAGCTTATGAGTGTTAATTGAATTATAAAGTGTTATTGAGTATTTAGAACTATCAAAATACCAAAAGCTAGAAGTGGGATAGAATTTTTGACCTCTCAATAATTTGTTAACCAGATATATTCCCAATTAAACCAGCAACCAAGGGTACTTGTCAGGTTATCTACTTTCTTTATTTTTATTTTTATAGCTGCTTTTACAGCCAACTTTAAATACTGATGTGCCAAAATATGGTTTTGTTCATTAAACTTTTATGCCTTTTTCCATAAAAGCTTGTTAATTTGCTACTTTTTCACCAGTACAGTTTAAATTTACATTTTCCCCCACAGAAATTCAAAATTTTGTCCTTCCCTAGAACAGTTTTTCTTTTGTCCTTCATTTTATTTGGCCTGTAACCTATCTAACCAATCCAACAATCGTAATAACCAGTTAATGGCTGAGAGCTGTGGCTATCTTCTGCATCAGTTTTTAAAAAAAAGCCATAAATCCTTTCTACAGTGAGAGCAGCTGCTTTTTTGTCTGCAGCCCGTCATATTGAGACCATTTGTTTAATGGCAGATTAGAGAGAGGAACGAGCGGCGATAAAGCTGCAGACCACAGGGGTCACCTTCAGGACCCGCCTGTGGTTATCCCTATCATTAGCATGTAGCATCTCACGCTGTCCTACTCCAATGATTACCGACACAGGCTCGGGTCTTATGACTGGGCTGTCCAAACTGCCCACTGTTACACTGTAATTCTCACCCTGATGGACTAATGTGAAATATGTCGACAGATGCAGAGAGCAGCGACTGCAGCACATTATTCAGGACCCAAGGGCCATTAAAGCCATAGCTATTAAATATAATTTGAAAAAATTAGCTTTTTGGCGCATGGAATAGCAGGTTGTGAGGTATTATGATAATCACAACATTCCCCAGGGTGCCTGTTTCCCCCAAATGTTATTACTGCTTGTATGCCCTTGTGTATTGGTTTTGGAGTATGTAGTCTTGTTTATGAATTTTCATGGAAGAGTTTTTCTCTGCAGGTGCAGAAGCTCTCGTTGATTTTGCCAATAGTTTGTGTTATTTGTGTTATTTGTGTCAGTCTAAAGTAATCATAGCCCTTTGTATTTCTTTTGCATATAAAACACTTTATTTTATACAACTGTAACTGTTTAACATGGGTTATTAACCTCACATTCAAACTTATTGGTTTAAGCTGCAGTATTGTTCTTTTATCATCTGGTTTAATGTCCACTTACTCTCGCACTTTGTATTCATGTGAGCCAGAGTTTCACAGACTTGTGACTCTTTCAGTCATCTCATCTATTTATAGTAAATCTTTTTTTTATATCATTATAAAGCCAAACAGCTCAAAATCAATACACGATCTATGTAAAATACTTGGTTGTGGCAACTTTGCAAAGCTCGGATGTGGTGAAGTGTTCGCTGTAGAAGGATCATTACTTTGGTCTGAAGCATAAAATGGATGGTCAGTGTGGCTTCAGAGCACTCTTCATTGTGGCTGCTTGGTTTTGGCAGCTGTTTAGATTTGCAGAGCAAAATGACGACAACTTGGGTCATACATTTTAACTTTCAGTTTACTGTAACTCAGCATTTTTTTTTTAATGTTTGATTTTTCTCTTTTTTTTCAGCGGCAGGCTGCACATTTGAGGAGGATTCAGACCCCAACCTGTGTGACTTCGCTCAGGGGGAGGAGGATGACTTTGATTGGCTGCTGTTTCGGACGTACAGCTCACCTTACGCCAGCTCCGACCTCCTACGAGGTGAGTGCTTCTTCCTCCTACGGCTCTAAACTGTCGCATAAACCTTACACTCAATAACAGCGAGTTCATACTGCACAGACGAAGAGCTATTTTTTTAAGCATACCAGTAGTTTTGTTTGTTTCTTTTAGATGTTTGAAAAAAGTCACTTCTCTATGAAGCGGTTTGGCATTCATTTCCAAAAATGCGACTGTGTGCAAACCCGTCTTTATAGATGTCCAGCCTCCATTATGCATCAGCTTTAATGAAGCACTCACTCCAGATTTGTCTGCTTCCTGCTAACCCCAAGGATAATTTTATGTTAACCAGCCTCACAGGACTAATGGAAACCAACATTTTCCTGCCATCATCCTCTCTGCTGCTAGTTGCCAGAGGGAGATGGCATGCATAGTTTATAAGGCGCTCCTCCATTCCCGCATTAACAAATACCTACAGGGATCTGACAAGGAGAAGAGTGCTTTTTCAGCTCCTCAGCAGAAACACCAGTGGCAGCAACGGGATCTGTGCTTGGGTGCTGCTTCTCTGGAAACTTGCAGAATGATAAAGGAACAGACCTACCAATCAACCATACACGATAATAAGAATTGATGCAATCCACAAAAAACAGATGCTATTCATTCAAGACAGAGCCAAAAAATCTTTATACTCAAGACAAGGTACTGATTTGAGAAAATATCGACTCAAGCAGAGCCTTTAAAAGTTGTCTAAAATGTCCTACAGGAATAAATACTGTTTTTCCTTTCTACATTTTCAAATGTTTTCTAAAAGCTGCATATAATTTTGATTTACAGGACTAACACTCCCTCCTGTCCTCAGGCGTCCTTCGGAATATAATGTTAAACTCAATAAATTCCTAATTTTATCCTAAACTCTCAAACCACACCTCGTTCACCTTCACATCATCAGCATTCGAGGGAGAATCCGCCTGCAGCCACCAGCTAATTCTCGGCAGGCGATGGGATAATTAATATTTTTCCCTTTGGGTTTAATTAAAACTTCCTGCCACGGTATTTAAAGTGATCTGAGGCCTCCA
The DNA here is from genome assembly GCA_008086565.1 of Thalassoma bifasciatum. Classification (NCBI taxonomy): domain Eukaryota; kingdom Metazoa; phylum Chordata; class Actinopteri; order Labriformes; family Labridae; genus Thalassoma; species Thalassoma bifasciatum. The sequence continues at coordinate 268,690 of RPOG01000297.1, read as the reverse complement.
GTGGAGCAGAGTAGCACAGGTGGAGTGAGGCTGGTACTGTAACCTGCTCATGATGAGACAGCTCGATCAATCTGCTCTGAGAGACAAGCGAAACATTCTGTCTAATTTATGATCTGCTCACACTTCAGCACTGCAGAAGATGCGACGTTATGCTCGGGTTCTTTGTCTGATTGGTGGCCCTACATATTGACAACACTGTGCCTGTTACACCATGACATTTTCACTGGCACAAGAAAAGGTTTCTTGTCTTTTTCTCCCCTCTTTTTCTCTCTGAATTAATCCCATGTTGACTTCTAACCATGTCTCACATTAAACAGCCAAGGTGGGGGGATAACAAGAGTTTATGAGATAAGGCTATTTACATTGGATGAGTATTAACTTTGTGGGGCTGAGAAACTGGCGTCAAGGGAAGATTAGTAAACACAGCTGAGATAGCAGCAGCTTGTGGCTCCCAAGAGAAATTACAGACCACCGCTCCCATGAAAGAGAAAATAGTCTTGAAAAAAGGGAAGATAAAATGTGTTGAGATCTTAACAAGAATGGCCCGTTTTTTTTAATCATTCTTTCCTTTTCTGAATTAGATCAAAGATGTCTGGTTGGAATTGATAATCTTTGCTTCACTCGCTGTTTTAATGAACAAGATCATCTTGCTGGAAGATGACCTTGTAAAGAGGAGTGTGTCTGCATGTCAAGTCTACCTCGTTCTTCTGAAAGGCTGTAAATCAGGTTGAAAAGTTATGGGTCTGCAGCAGTATCCATTACAGAGTATCAGGATGGCCTTAAAGGAAAAACCCATTATAGGCTTGAAAAAGCTTTAAAAAAAAGATTGTGGTCATATATCTTACTTTACTTGTCGGCTTTTTAAAGTGTTGCAGTTTTCTAATCCGTATAACAACAGGTCAAACATGCATTTCCAGCTGAAAAACAATGAAGATAAAAGGCAGCCTTCACAGGGCTTTGACATAAACAGCTCACCGCAAGCTAAACACACTCATCCGTTGCTTGCTCTTTGTGCCAACATGCAAACAGCAGCAAGAACTCCCATGTTTGTCCTGCGTCAATGGAAACAGAAGTCTGGGAAATAAAAGTAGATTATGGGTTTTGCTGCATGCATCTTAACCCTTTTCAAATGACTGGGGGCTGAGTCTGCAAATAATTGTGATTAAAGACAAAAAAAAAAAAGTAAAAGTGGAAATGTTTGGTTTCAGCACATAATGAAGAAATAGCAAAAACATTTCATCATTTTTATTTACTCGTGACTAATATTTGAATGCAAGCATAACAGACACACAGAAATGGAGAAGAAGATTGAAAGTTCTTGAGCTGTGGAAGTGGTTCCATCTAACACAAGTGGATTGAAGGAGAACAAAAAACCTACCGCTTTCAAACAATTTTTTAAATTTAACTGGTTTTAAATCTATAATTTACGCAGCCTGAAGCAGATCTTTGCAGTTGTTTACAGCCTTTTTAAAGATGAACATACTGTTTATTGCATGAGATTCACAAGATGATACTATAGTATTTTTTTTTTTGAGTGACTTACCTGCAGGCTTGATCTTTTGAAGTTCTGCATCGCTCAGCATGGTGGAGATCTGAGGGAATCTTTGTGTCTCTGCAGTTGGGTGATCACACTCAGTATAGAGTCTCCTCCAGTGAAAAAACTCTGACTGTTGCCCATTTTCTCCTGGTACTTATTGTAGTTCTGCTGCACTTGCTGGACTAAGCCTGAGGTAGCCATCTGTTTTACAGCATTTTGTCAACACATCCCTGAAATCACTGTCATGGATTGGTGCAAGGCATGGCTTGTGTTTGTATAGCAGGATTTTTGCTCATGCTTTTCTTTTTCCTTACATGGTCCATGTCAAATAAAGCATCACGCTTACTGTGAAACAAGTACATAAGAAATATCCAAATATAACAGGACATGTCCATCAAAATTGTGGCTCTAAGCATGCCACACCCAAAGGTGGCAGTGTTTTTTAGACGTGAAACCTGTGCCAGCCAATCAGAATAAATCTCCATCGTTCAGACTTCAACATGGCGCCCGGGTCTTTGGTTTGGACTGATAAAGAGGTTTGCTCTTCAATGAAAGTAACAAGATGCACTTGAAGAAATATGTAAGCAAAAAGTGTTTGCATCCATGTTAAAACTAACATGACAACAACCAAATGGCATAACTTTGCATATATGTGACGATAATGGCTTCCTTTGTCACAAGGTAGGACATTTATAATCCAAAAACTCTGGTTACTGGCGTAAACACAAAACCACCATTGTTTTCAAGAATCCTCACTTTGGCCAGAGTTTTCAGAAAAGATTGTTTTCAGTGTCGTAAAACTGTGGTTTCGTGTGGATGACAGGCCTAAACGTAGAAAAAATATATGCAGTTTCACAGATACACGGCTACATGTGGACATGGCCTTAATCTCCATCACACAAATGATGTGTTGGAGCGCTAACTCACACTTTGTCATCTACAATGCACAACCAATGCTCATAGATTAAATGCTCACACTGTTCAGTTTAGCGTCAATCACAACTTTAATTCTCTTGCCATATATTTGTATTTTGTGGTTGATTGGTTTATATACATGTGCGTTCTCACCCATAACACATGGCATGTCACCATGGAGTTTACCTGTTTTCCCTTGTCTATGCTTATCTTCAGAAATTCTTGTTGCTTAATCCTGTTACCTTTATTTCTACACCACTTCATTACATGACAATAAACTCTTGAGTCAGATCACAGATGCGTCAGACCAGCAGCAGCTAATGTTGCCTTGGCTAATGTGCACAAGCAGAGATAAAGTTGGTGCACATCCATTGGAGAACAGAAGGTTGAGGAAAAACTTCCAGTTCCACTGTCTGTGCCAGGTATTTGTTTCTGTGCTGGTGAGGACACATCTCTCTCATTTATCCACCTCAGCTGACAAAAAAAATGACTCTGGGATGTGCAGAAATTGAGGCTTTAGTTTCCCGCTGAGTCATTCAGAAATTTTCTGACAGTTCTGAAATAGAGTGTTGAAATATGCCACTGCTTCTTTATCACTGCGTGCTGCATGCTAATCTCTAAATCCCTCCACCTCTCCCTATCTTAAAATGTTGTCCCTGCTGCCCAAAGCACACCAACAGTGAAGGTAACTTTCAGAAAAAGACTATTGCGCAGGCTTAAATCCAGCTCCGTCTGTGCATTTGAACATCATACTGTAACAAGCCATGGGATGAATTGATTTGTATTAATAGCTGCAAGCACAATACATCTTTGTATAAATGCTCACAGACATGAGTCTTCTCTTTATTCGGATAAGACCTTGTGTCTCAGAAAGGGTAAGGCTTATATGAAGCATTGCTTTGAGCATTATCTCGGGGTCAGAGCCTGGTCAATTGGCACATATTGTAGCAGCAGGCTGAATGTAATGACCTCAACAGAGCTAATTCATACAGTAAAACACACAGTCCTCCATCTGTATCCCCTGTATCCTCTACCAGTCGTCTGTAGAGGACAATGTCATATCTTCTGGCCTTTACTATCCGTCACCTCTTACCCCTGCCTGGCCCCGGGCACACACACCACAGATCGCCGTCCATGAGTGCGTGTGTGTCATTGACAGTGACTCGAGATTCATCTGTGTCTGTGAAAGGACGAAGCAGAGTGAGGAGACAGATACATCTGCTGTGGGAGCACGTTGTTATCAGAGCAGACCAGCCGTCCTCACTGGTTTAATACCCTATTACACTGCCCTTCTTCACCTATCCTTTCGCACAGACGACTTTACCACATATATTTTATATCGTCCCATTTTAAAGGTCTCTATCATTGTAGATTCAATCAATAATAGGTTAGCATTGCCCTGTAACATTTCTGGGAAAGTGAAAATCTTGTATATGTGCTTGTTGATATTGTGCAACTACTTAATACAATGCTTTTGGCTTTACATTCAAAGTTTATTTTCTGTTCTACATAAGATAAAAAAATGAAACTTCATAAATACATACTGATAATTCATGGCCATGAATTGTGTGGGTAGCTCTGTAGGAACTGTAGTTTTAAGAAATACCAGTCAGACAGAGAAAAGTCATTAACAATTATTGATGTTGTTTTCTGTGAAAACATCATGAAGTTGCTGAAATGATAGCCTTTTAATTCACTGGAGTTAGTCCAATTATATGTGGATTAATTACAGCTGCATTGTCTGCATACCAAAAAATGTAAAATAGAAATTCATCACTTACAGTAGCTTACTATGCAGCCTCTCAGCTTCCAAAACTTCTCTTATGATGATGTACAAGCGAACAGACAGTCATTTTTACAGAGGTGTCATTTTCTTTAGGGTGTGGAGAAGAAGATTTTGATGATTCAAAGTTAATTTGACTTATTTCAACAACTCACCAGCTGTTAGTTGATGAGGTTATTTGGCCTCTAAAAACAAGTAGTGTACCCTGCCATGGTTAAGGTATAAATAAAAGAAATAACATGAAAACAGTTTTTGAAAGTAGATCGCAAGCTCAATAGCCTGCATTTGACATTTTACTTTCACCTCCTACAGTTTTATCAGATAAAACTTCTTACCAGTACAGAAATATTGTGAGTCATCAAGTCCTTTACATTAATATTAGGAATATAGTTTTTCTTTTTCTTATCATAACGAGTTTTAAGGCACTAGCTCGTAAACTTTTTTTTTTCAGAAAGCCTAACTGCCCCTCTGCATGAAAATCCTTTCTTAATGGTTGAGGCACATTTTTGTTGTTTAACTTAAAATAATGAAACAAACAAAAAAAAAACTTGTGAGGATTTAAAGTGGTGAGCAGATTTGGGAAGCCTAAAGTCATGGTTGAGTAAATCTTAAAAAACAAGATGCAATGGCTTTGGCAGTGTATCAGCTATAACGGGCTTGGCTTCAAGGATAAAAAGGGAAGATGAAGAAAAATGAAAGAAAATGGCTTGTGTTTGTTTTCAGAGTTAGTGTTGCATCTTTTGTTCATGGATAAAGGTTAACGAGAGAGGGAGAGCTTCTACATTATTTTCATGTAACTGTGGTTACAAAGGACAACCCTTCTCTTGAAGAGATGTGTGCGTGGGTTTTGTTTCAGCCAAATGTTCCACCCACTGATTTCACTAATCAACGCAACTTCAGTCAGAGAAGGAGGAACTAATTAGTGAAATAAGCAGCTGGAGTATTTGGTGGGGATGACAACCCACAGAGAACTGGACACCAGTGGCTCGCAGAGATAACTGCACCTGACTCATTACTCCAGGACAACAATCATATTTATTGATCAGTGATGTGTTCATATAAATGTCTGGAGGCTCATTCTGCTTTCATCATATTGAGTATGTGCCTTTCACCACATACAGATCATAAATTATAGCAAATTAAGTAAATAGTTATTCAGGGAAGCAGACAGAAACTCCCTAAATGCTTTCTCAGCAAAGTAAAGAGGAGTAGTTAATGTGAATGATAGAGAGGTATTGTTTCCAGAGCAGACATAGTTAGTCTAACCGGAGGTAGCTCTTATAAATCTTTTTTTTTTTCTGCCCACACACACGTACACACCTAGGTAATAGGTAGGTATGGTAATGCAGCCCCCTTTTTGGCTGTAGTTTCCATCTAATTAGTGTCGCTTCAGAAGGACAGCCAGAACGCTTTTATGTGTGAGGTTGCCGGTTTAACAACATAATTGAGACTTGGGAAGCACACTCAGGGTTGTAGCCAAATAGACCCACTCCCTGATTTGCCTTAACTCAGGTGCGATGAAGTGGCGAGTCAGTCAAAGCGCAAGAGTTCAGCTCATTAAAAAGGCCATACGGGTGACAACTGCAATTTAGCTACAGCTTCATTCATCTTTGCTGCATATATTAGAAATCTTGTTTTTAGCTCACATATAATTGGCCCTATTTGACAAACTCAAGCAGATGGAGATTTATCGTTTATCTTATGCTTTAAGCAATCTCAGCATAGTTTGTAGAGGAATGAATAGTAATGTGGGCTGACCTAGCGGGCTACTGCATCAGCATATGTAGTGAAGCTTTCCTCATATTATCTTTTGGGAGAAGTATTGCAACTCCAGTACAAGTAATTTCAGAGTTTTTCTTGTGCTTAGTTCAATGAAGCTTTATGAAATGCTTTCAATTAAATCAAACATGAGTGCATGGCAAAGCTGAAAGAGCTTTAGAAAGAGTGCTTTGAGTCAGGTATAAAGGTCAACATGCTCACAAATAAACCGCTGGTATGCTAATCAAGGTGTTTCCTTTTTTTTTTTGTAAGAATTGTATCCAGGATATTTGTTGTTGCTCCTATAATTCAACGAGCACTAGTGAAGATGATCAAAATCTGTTTTTTAAAAACTGAAAACTATCAACAGTTGAGCTCATTTATTTTCAGTTGCATCTTGTAGAAAAGTCAGTGTGTACAAATAATTAGTTATGGTCAATGAAAAAATTTTACGCAAGACATGTAAACAAATACACAGAAAAAGCATTTGCCTTTGGAATCTTTCATGACGTGTGCACAAGGTCCAATCAGATACTTAAGGTGTCTGTTCTCCTAATCCCTCCCTATTATAAACCATAAATAATAAATGTGCTTGGAGCCAGTATTGATGCATAAAGCCTGTGGGAGCTCAAAGCACAGAGCTTTGGTCACAGAAATGGTTACAAAACCTTTGGCAATTTTGTATCGTCTAATCCATCTCGGGATATGTGTTACATTCTTAGTGAGCAAAAGATTAACAGAGTTAAAAGAATCTTTGTGATCAAATGTGAACTCTCGAATTAACTTTAAAGCCATTTTTACTCCCACTGGCTTTGAACATGTACTCCAAATATTTGAAGTTTGCTTTCTTCTTCTCTTCTGCTAATCACACACCCCCTCTTTGGTGATCACGAGGCTGGAATAAGCTTTGTATGTGTGCCTGGTGTGGATAGTTTCAGTATGTGTGTTTGGATATTTCCCAACCTCAGTGCACTCCATTACTCCCCTGTGCTCCACTTTTGCTCCGGCTCTCTCTGAATCTTCACAGATCACAGGATTCTGGGCTTTGGCAAGTTATGTGAAACCAGAACACAGAATCAGAGTACGTCTAAAAATTCTGTTTGTATATAGGTCTGTGTTAAGCTGTCTCGCTCTGCATGAATTTGAAACAAACGAAAAATGCATAAAAAGTTCTGCGTTCGTATCCACAATAACTCATTCATGATCCGTTCGGGGCTACATTTGTTTTAACACAGAGAAGGCATCTCTGATGTTTTAGTCAGCACTCAGACGCAGACAGTAGAGCTGTCAGAGCAAGATGTATGCAGATTTGTTCATTAATTTAAAAAGTGTTCATATTTTTGACAGCTCTCTATGCTCATGTCTGCTCAAAGCAGAGCAGTTAAAGATGCTAGAAAAGATCCTGAGTTATTTTCATACCACCAACCTTTTTTTTTTGCATTAATCATCAGCTAAACGATTCAAACTCATAAATTACGTTGATTGATTATTACTCTAGCTGGAAAACTGTCTTTTCCTGAAAACATCAGTAATCCTTCACCATTTAGTGTCTCGTTTCCTCTAAAAGCTTGATCGATTGCACACACAGGCAACTGGCTTTACTGTTAGACAGCATTTAATTTGTGTCTTTGAAATGATCCCTTGACAGATGCTGCTTTTTGGTAACCTCACATTCATCCTTTGCTTTGATTTTAAACAGTGATCACAAACACTACATGACCGATAACTTACTAGAGGCAAATGTAATCAGCACAGTCATCAAGTTTTGGTTGGGTGTTGTCAGAATGCATACAAAGTAGCTTTGTAACTATTACCTACAATTTCTCCGGCAGAACTTTTGATTTGATTTTGAACAAGATTTAAAGCTAATCCGATACCTCTTGCATGAATATTATCTGGAGATTTTCAAAAAGCGAACTGGGGCAGCTGTTGAAGCACCCCTAGAAATTCTGTTTTGCTCTGTGGTGCACAATTTGGGTGTGATGCGGTTTTGATGTGAAGAAATTCAGAATCTTTTAAAGAGATGAATTTCCTAGTTGTACAAAGGGAAATATAATTTGACTGACTAACCAGTTTGAAGGAAAAACACATCAAGCAAACGGTCTAACTTTAGTCCAACTCATTTAACACAGCATAAAAAAGCTCACCTGGATCTACGAGCGAACAGTGTCATATTTGTTGGCAGAGTGTGGCTAACACAAGCAGAACTAACACAACAGGTCTCCAGTCCTTCTTACAGGTTACATGCACTACATGCAGTATTTAACCTAAACTAAAATCAAGGATCTTGTTCAAAGCACATAATTGGCATCTCAGGCCTGTTAATATACTTCAGTAACTGATCCAAACAGTTTTTTCTCTAATCAGGCTACAAGCATTTGGACTTTTGTTTATTTCAATTTTTAAGAGTCAGTTTTTTGGCCTGCTGTGTGTGTGTGGTTTCTAGTGTTAAAGATGCTGAAGATACAACAACAGCACCAGTATTATGTTATATACATATGTAGTATGTTTTCCAGTCCTGTACTTTGTATGCAGTATTTTTTTAAAAACAGAAAAATAACAATGGAGCTCTTTCAGTTGGTTTCAGCTGGTTTCCTGCACATCCTCTGCTTTTGCTGGTGTTGTCATGCTGGTATTAACAAAAATGGAATGCCTGTGTTTTGCATAAAAAAGCAAAATGTGAATATGAAGGGAAGCGGTGAGGGGAGAGGTGAAGTCGTTCTCTCATAAAAAAAACAGGTTCAAATCTTGAGTCATCCTGCTTTATTAAAATTCTCAACAGAAACAAGCCCTTATAACACTAAAGTCATTTTGCTATGGGATCACAGTGCTGCACTTATTATTGCCAACTTGCTGACTGGCTGTATGAATGTCATTATTCTCTAGCATATGCTTTATTTTCATTGTCAGGTTGACTGCTCTTCTAAGGGGAAATAAAATGTTGTAGTGTTTTCCTGTGGGAGTGTGAAGCAGCCGCCATCTGCTTATAAATGCAGTGCCCTGTGTCCCTCTGGGACCCTCATTCATACTTCACAGGTCCCACTGGGAGAACTGGTTACACTATCAAGAATTCATGAAGTGGCTTCACTTTTCAACATCTCCTCCAAAGCATCCATATAATCACCCACCTGCATTTAAGTCTAATTTATAGAGACTAAAAATGCTTATTTTTCAACATCATGATGTGTGTTTTACATTTTTTACCTATAAAATCAGAATCATATTTTTACTTAAAGGCTTGGCTCACGCTATTCACATGTTGCTGTGCAACTACAATACTACTGTTACCCTCCCTCCCTCTTTTTTAACACTTCTTTGTTTCACTTTCTCACCACAAAAGAAGAAAAAACTAAGTAAGTCCTGTAAAATGTTACTCATTTCAGTGTTTCTACCAGCCGTCGCTGTGGCTGAGTAGGTCATGAATGCATCACAAAGGACTAAAACTGCACTTAATGTTTAAATGCTTTAAATATCCTTACTGTAATAGACATAACAGGAGATGAAGTCAGAGATAAACACCTTCAAATGGTGTGAGCAGCATTTTATCGCAATGATTGATCTTCTGCTGTGAGACTTAATGACTCAAGTGTATTTTCTCCTCAGAGTTGGTGGGTGTTGATTCTTGAGCCAGGAGGGGCTCTGAGTGAAGGTTATTTCATCTCCACTCACTGGAGAAGCATTGATTCAAGACGTATGGCCCTCTTGAGTTTGGCATCCGATTGTTAGTCAGTTTCTCATGAAGAGGATTGTCCAGAAAATCAAGACACTTTACCCCTCTTCCTTGTGCTCCATCCTAATACCTCTTCTATTTCTGCCTTTTCATTCACACTCTACCTCTCAGGTGTAATTTAATTCAGTGGCGTTACCATAATAACTCTTGTCGTGCACAACACCCTGTCAGTAATTGATATGTAGGCTCGGCTTCTGGGTGGAGCCATTTGCATTAAATTGTGTTAACTGATATGATAATGAATGTGAAAGGCCTGATGCAAGCAGAATGACTAACTGGAGATGGATGGCTATTCGAATTATACACAATAAGTAATATATTATATCTAGTCTCAGGGGAACTCTGCTCCATCTGCATTTGCTGTCTGTCTTTTACCAGGATCAGCCTGGATATAAATAGCTTGTATTACATCTGGCAGCTCCTACTACCCTCATTCTCTTTACTTCATGTGACGTAGGTTGCAGAGCGAGGTCGAAATATGCAGAAATTAATTGAAGACGTAGAACTACACAAAAATATAATTTGCAATTTGCTGGAATGGTGGCATTTCCTGCATTAGAGGTATCCAGAAAATGACAAAAAGTCTATTTTGTCTCTGTCTTTTATGTGCCAGTCTGTTCAGTATGCTGTCCATCTTTCTTAGACAGACTGCAGACAATACGACTCTCAAGCTTCACCAAACTTTGTAATTCTCTATTAACACATATCAAAGGCTTATTGCCTCTCCAATGAGTTATTACTTTATGAAAGGCTTGGATAAAGATGAGACAGACGGCTAAAACAAAGATGAATTAGCTGCAGTGAAGTGAACTTTTTGTATTTAAATCTTTTTGTTGAAAACGTCGTCACCCTTGAATCATTCAGAGTTATTCAGATGGTAGGTTCAGTAGCCTCTGAAATGAGAGATATTCTTTTTGAGGTATGCTGCCTGTCTTTACGGCTTCTGTAGGATTACTGCACTCCATCCCTCTTTCACAGTCCCTGTTATTTCTGTTTTTACTCCCTCCATCAAATCTCTCCACTACCTCCTACCGTCAGAGATATATCGTCTGCCATTACAGAGTGGGAATGGCATAAAAAGGCGCCTGTCTTTCGCAATTATGATCAAAATGGGGCTGCAGATGCCTGTGCAGGCCACAGCTTGAAGCCGCACAATTGCTCTGAAAACAGAATTTGTACCATAACAAAAAACATCACAGACTGGGCGATATAGCTCCATCATGGCATCGCAGCCCCTGCGTTCAGAGCGTTGTTTGTAATCGGAGCGAAGAGCATGTCCCTCCGAGGAACACTCCTAGGGTGTAACAACTAATGACTGCTGCGGCTTCTCCACGAGGAGCTGTCTGACAGTGTTTGCTCACATATTAATATCAGAAGATGGGAACGAGGACAACGGAACATGCTGCAAATTGGTGCGGCAACAAAGCAACATGTACATGAACAAAGATGGCACGGGCACTCAAACGTACACCATCCAACTCTCATACTGTATAGTGGGCTGACTTATGAGTTGCATATACAGGATTTAATCATGTAAGGGAACATAAGAGCGCCTGCAGCTGCACTGCCTTGTGTCTGTTTATGTGAGTTTTGAGACAGCGCCATAAAGTGAAATCTGGAAGCTCTGCATCAGTTTTATTGTGACAGTACAATTATGAAGTTCCAGCTCCCACTGCTATGTGGGCCGCTCCTTGTCACCTTGCTAAGGGCCCCGCTCTCTAAAGGGAGCAATAGAAGAAAGCCATAATCATAACTTCAGTCAGAAAACTCATATTCTTTTATATGCTCTGCTTGTAATGTTTTTCATTGCAGAGAAAACAGGGAAATCCAGAATCCAACTTGAGGGAAACATAACGTTTCAGAGCTTCTCTCATGAACATGACTCCTACAGAGAGGCGAGCCCGCTCTTTTTGTCGTCTGATGTGTTTTCTTTGAGGTGGCGGGGCCGGGCTGCGATACTCAGCTGGGTGCCCCTCGCATTGCCACAGAAAAGCTTCCACAAAACAGCTGCAGGATTTGCACCCTGCTTCACCTAATTTATACGAGGCCTCTCTGGGAGAAGAGCAGTCACCCCAGCCTAGAATCACATGGACCTATTTTTACACACACCCAGACACACACACACACACACATTTCTGCACAGTTTTTCCATCTCACTGAGTCTCAGTCTGTCCTCAAAGTGCACATTTGCACCTGTATCCATCCCCCACAGCTTATCTCACATTCATTTGCTTGCACTCCTCTCTTTCTCATAATGCTCTCTCCCTGCTTAACACTTACACTTGCAATTCACGCAAAGCTATAGCATGTTACCACAAATAAGATCACACTGCAGCTCTTGCTGGTGTATTAAAACTGCAGACTCAGACAGGCAAAGATTTGGCTTCAATTCTCTGGAAAAGTGAGCCGTCTGTGGCGGGGCAGGAGCAGGGCAAACCTGTGCTCATCACTGTAGGAGAGTGTGCATTTGTGTGTGAGTGTGTCACCATTTATTTACTCAGATGTCTCTGAGTGTGTTAGTTTCCAAACTCTATTTCCTCAGTATGTTTCAGCCTGAACTTGCTCCGGTGAATTTCAGGTTTGCTGAAGCCAGACGACCCCACTCTGTGCTTTTATTTTGGAGAGGAAATGCCTCCTCTCCTTATCCTACGTCAAGCAGAGTAAAAAAAAAAAAAAAAAAGAGAAAAATTTACACACACACACACACACACACACACACACACACAGACACACACACACACACACACACACACACACACACACACACACACACACACACACACACATGGAAACAAACTTACTGCGGAATACAGAAGAGCCAATTAGGGGCTAATCTAACAACGCACAACAATTTCCACAATGCACTGGCCTATCTTATTTTAATTGAATTAGGAGAGAAGCAAAATAAAGCAGATATTCTCTCCGCATTTCTCTGAGCCTGATTACAGGGAGCAAACACAGTTAGAGATTGCTGTGGCTGGGTCAGAGTTGTGCTATTTCCTGCTACGATTAGAGGGCCAGATAACTAAGATTTATTAGCCAAACAGCCTGACAATTAATTAGGAAGCGGGGCTGGACTAATCCTGTTTCCACGGGTCGAACCTCCTTGTACTTCCGAGTGGAGCAGAAGAACACTTCAAAGACCAGAAAGGCTTAAATCAGCTCCCATATTTAAGTATGTGTACTATTACAGCACAGTAACTGTGTTTGTTGCCTCTATTTGCAACTGTGTAAAAATGATAGCCTGCAGGAGTTGTTATTAATATATATATATGTTTATGGGGATGGACACATGCAGAGCTGTTTACAGCGGATGGCTGCAGCTGGAAATCTTCCCTCTGACGTATCAAGCGTGAAGGTTTGAGCCCATTCCACAGTTCAAAGGCTCGTCTCTAATGCTGCTGGCTTTAGGGCTTGTCCTTTTTTTTTCTCCTTTTTTTCTTCCCCCCACTGCTCTGCTGGGCTTCATCTCATGGAGACCTCTCACCCTGGGAGGCTTGGCAGGTCGCAGCATTGCACAGAAACGTACAGTCTGCTCCCTTTGTTCTGAGCACTCTTGGCATTTGGTCCCATAAGACTCCAGGCTCTTTAAACGCAACACACACCAGCAAGCAGATGGCTGGGAAGCTTTGTTTTGGTCATTAGTAAGCCATCTACTTTGGGACTGGTGCTATTTCTTTTTTATTACAAAGTCAGGCAAAGGCTGCGGTTGGATATGGCTCAAGGAAAATTGGTAAGAAGTGGGAATGTGAAATATTGGACAAAAATGTTGGTGGAATCATGATAGAGGGTTGTTTAACTGATGGGTTGTGTTAATTTATAGTTAAAGCTTATTATGCACCAAGTGGAAGTGGAGTGATACCTCAGCTTATGGTGTAGCCCCCTAGAGGAAGTCTGTCTGCTGTCTTTATGACCCTCAAAATAGACAAAGACAGACACTTGTATGAAATCTGTGCCTCACTCCACGAAGAGGACACGAGCACACAAGGTTTTAAGAAATTCCGTGTCTACATCTGGGAATATGAATAAATCAGTTTGTCTAAATATTTCTTGGCCTTGCTTCCTGTAAGAAGGCCAGTTATCAAAATTTACTTGCAATATATGTTTTTTTTAGTGCAAATGAAGCTCAAATAAAGAAAATTTAGGAGTTTTAAACAGCAAGAATGACCTTTAGCACATTTCTTATGTCCTGAATCAGAAAGTGAATCCCATTTCAGAACATTATATTTCAGAGTGGACGTTGTTTGTGGTAATGAAACATTGGGGCCCAATGTGGTGATTTCCATAAAGGGCTCAAGGCCCCAAACCCCTGGTGTAGCTTCTGCTACTAAAAACCTGTGATAGCGATAGGTGCATTTAGTTGGGTGTAATAGCAAAGACCTAACCTCAAATTCTGCTCTGTTGCAGTAAAAATGCAGCCTTATGTACCGTAATATTTGTTATTCCAGCTATTATGTCTCAAACTGCAGTGATACAGTTATGCGTTTCAACTTTCATGATGTCCTAATGTGTCCTTGGCTTTGGTTTTCTATGATGATTTCCTCAAACACATGACAAATGGACCCATGATCCTGACTTTTGCCACAACTTTATTTAGAAGCTAAATAGATCCAAACATTTTTCTTCCTCCAACAACAAGTAGCTTATCTTTCTGTTTCACTTATTAGATTCTGGACTTGAATTTCATTAACACTTTAATATTCAAAACTGTGTTGTACAAAACTTCACATGCACAGAAAGTTTGCATATTGCTACAAAATGCTATGGTAAAACTCTGCATTTTATGTATGGTAGTTCTTGTATTCACTCATAAATTATGGATCCCACAGTCGATGGTCTGATCTGAGGACATTTTTTTTGTAAAGAGAAAGTCTGCATCTAAAATAGGAATATAACTCTTAGGTTTAACGGAGACTCCTCCATTTTAGAACAAGTGTCATGCTGTGGAAGTAAAGAAGAACATTTCAGGGAGAATGTACTTAAAAAAAACCTCCCTAGCTTAACCCCCTCTCTTGAATAGAAAGAGAGGCTCACACAGGTAGTTAGATCTTTGCCTGAGTGTACAGGTCCAGGATCCCAGGTTTTTACTGCTTAACTAAGTTATTCCCGAGCACTGCACCTCTTGGCTGCGTTTATCTCCGAGTCAGGCGGTGGATCCTTGGGTCTCCGTCCATCTGGCTCTATTGTTGATTGCAGACAGACTGGCTGATGAGTGCAGCCTGCATGTGGAGGCAGAAATGGGGCCCTGCGCTTGGAGGAGCTCCCTTTAGGCTGGGTCTTGGCAGAGCTTTTCAGAGCTGCTCCCTCGCAAACCCTCTGAAAGCGAGCACAGCAGTCTCCTCGGCTGCCTAATGGCCGTGCTGCTGCTCTTCAGAGTTTGGCAGTTGACAGTTTCTGATCCTTTTTAAGCACGAGATAAAGCCCTGGCAGACATCGAGAAGTGGAGTCTGAGTTTTCCGCGGAGATTTGGTTACTGGGAGATTTTTCTGGGGGAAAAGGGGTTTTGTGTGCTGTGATTTATTGATTATTTTAAAGTGAATTTTGTAAAACTAGACTTCCTTTTCAGAAATTCTCGAGACAACTGAACAAACATTATTTTGCAAAGTTTGCATGTTCGAAAATCCCTTGTGAATTACTGACAGCAGAAAAACTGACAAAACAAGAGAAGTGCCGCAGTTATGTTGATAAATTTCTCTACTGGGTATTTCTAAGGACAACCTCTTCCATTTACATTCAGGTTAAGTTGTCAACTGTTTGTTTCTCTATGTGTTGGATATATGTGTTGTCCAAGAGGCCACTGCTTTGCTCCAAGAAAGTCAGCCCATCATGTGTGACCGGCTATAATTAATCCCCCTAAGATACATGAAAAGAAGGGAAAGAAACAGAGACTAGATGGCGAATCAGAATGTGATTTCTGTTGAGTAATAATAAAAGGCAAGTTTGGAAGGAAAGCGTAAGGGCAACAGATTACATACAGTGAACTGAGGAGAAAAAACAGAGTCTGTGGAATTTGGATTCCAAATTTGTTCCCCCCTGCGTCTGTTTTAATCACTCCTCATTGTATTTAGTGTGCACAGTTGCGTACCTAAGGCAGTGTGTTGAAAACAAAGGCTCAGTGAGGACTTGGCTGTGCTGCTTTACCGCCTAACTGCATTTCTGTCTTTTTTTCCCCTTTTATGCTGAAGTTTTTTTCCCCTTCCTCTCTCACAGTCTTGTAGTCAGGACAAGGATGTCACACGGCAGACAGGCACCACAAAGAGGGCCGGAAAAAAACCCACTCTGCTCTTAACCGGCAGAGGTAGTAATCGATGGGACGTTGAACAGAAAAAAAGAGAAAAACAGAGGAAGAGAAGCACACTTTCTGCCAGGCTTTGGAAGACACAAACCACTTTCAAGAGTGGAGCGTTTTTGACAGGCTTTGCTTTCCAGCTGTATCACAGGTGTGGTTTTTGGGCAGAGGACAATACTGATATGTGAAACAAAAGTGGGTGAAACGTCAATTGTTTTAAACCAATTGGTGTAATTTGTTCCCATAATGTGTTGTTATGTTACCATGAGAGCACGCAGACACACAGCAGGTGTTTGTTTTCATACAACAGACATTCCTCATCAAGTGACAACCATGGTCACCACCCAGCGCTGATGCCACATTGGAGAATAAATTATTCAAAAATACACCAGTGTTGATAAAGAATATTTAACTGTTTGAATATGCAGACAAATATTTCACCAGTTGTTCATTTGTTTTTAGTGACAGCTCTGTAGCTTTACAAAATCCCAGAGGAGGGTCACTGCAGCATAAACTTTAATCAGGCTTTTCCTCCCTGCAGACATTTTGACAGGTCAGATTAGAAAAAGCACAGGTGTGATTAATTACTATTAATGGCTGACAGTAACAAAGGCACTTGTATTATCCCTGCTGTCTCACTGGTTTTGTGTACTGTGACACTTAATACAGAGCAGTTGTTAAAAAGATCCGGTTGGGTGCACCGATGTCTAATGGTTAAGCCACACACTACTTTACTGGCCAAGGGTGCTATTTTTTAATGGGGACTTCTGTGGCTTGTCACACACCCCTCTTTTCAGCCAGTGTTTCCTGTCTTTCCACTCCCTGGACGATCAAAGAAAAGCCAAAAAGCCAAAAATATAGTTGGTGAATCCACGGCCAAATAACTGCCTCTGCTCCCTGTCTGGGCACCTCACAAACAGGCTTACTGTGGCTGGAGATGTCGCAGTTTTTCTGTGATAAAATAATTTTCAAACAAGATAACAGTTTTAAAAAGAACACGCTTCAGTGGCCTGAGTCCTTTAGAAGAAGACATCAAATCTGTGTTCTATATGAGAAGCTGAAAGCAGATTTGATGTTAAATTAAAAAAAGATTTCTTTTGTAAAAAGTAGCTCCAGTGAAATGTTGGACTTTGGATCAAGTCCTCTTGATGTATTTGGAAAACATGGGGTAAAAGCAGCTTTATAACCTGTTGAATGGCTGTTTTGAGTATGTTTTATAATTGAGAATGAATTCTTACTTGAAGACCTTTTGTTCCAGCGCATATCTTTTCTAACTAAGACATGAAAGTGCATGTGTGATAATTGACATTGACAATACCTTTCTTCTTTCAAGGTGTTAAAGTGATAAAGCAGTGTGACAGAGCGCATACATGCACAATATTAGAGGCTGGTGTCACAGTGAATGACAATACAGTTACTTTTATCTCACTAAATTGCAGTTACATCGAAAAATATGTTTTATCAGGCTCATATGTCTGTGGCTTACTTCACAGTGAAACTGAGACGCCATGGAAATACTTCAGCTGGCAAATCACTTTTTCTTAGCTTCATTATGTGAATTTTTTTCAGGGTCATGTTATTCAGCAGCAATACAGAGAGTTTAACCCTCATACTTATATGTAAGAACTGATCATGTGTTAGTGTGTGTAAGGCTGTTGAAGTATTTTCTTTGCCTTCTGACCGAATGCACTTCCAGAATTAAGTTTTACTGAAAGTCCTGTGGGATTCAGTGATCATTAATTTCATTGTACTCGGACATCTTTACTTGTCAGCTTACCAAAGTCACGTTATTATACCTTAGAAACCTCTAGCAGCGCGTCGCACCAGAGTGTATTACACCTGCTTTTCTCAGAGTTTAAAATGCCTGAGAAAGAAAAAAAATCACTTATTTTCTTCTTAATTGATGATATCTCCAGAATTTCTTATAATGTCTGCAGCATCTCTGTGGAGGCCAAGGTCATGGCTCCAGTAGCTGCCACAATGATGAGTGGTTCTTCCTGCGATAGAGCGTCTGCCCACCAAACAGGGGGGGATTGACAGTTAATCACAAGCACATTACACCTCCGGGATGGGCGGAGCAGCAGCCTCTTGCCTCTGGCTCCAGCCTGCCTGTCATTATGATGACTCCGCGGCCTATCAGTGTCGGCCTCAGATTTATCTATCAGTCACTAGACTGTGGCCTCGTCCTGGGCTGAGCCTGGCACCTGTCCATCCATCAGCCTCTAAAGCCCTCCTGTGACGCGATAGACACAGTCACTCTCTCTGCACAGCATCACGCTGCCACATGGCAATGCTACAGTTCACATTGTTTAGTTGGTGACTACATCTAAGTAAATGCAGCACGGTTTTTACAGGCATAGAAATGTGCCTCAACAACACGAATCGTTATTGTTGGAAAGCTTTCAGAGTTTGTTGGGACTTAAGTGTTTTTGGAGCGATATTGTGGGTGGACAACTTTGCTGATGCCAGTGTTTGAAGGCTCCTTTAAACAAGTTGAGTAATTACTAAAAAGCACACTGAAGGCCATTTAAACTGCATCTGTCGACACTGCTGTGACATGAATTTCAGGATTAGCCATTTATGTGAGCGAGAACAAACTGTTCGTGCGGAGAGGAATGGGGCAGACTGTATATAGGATTGTTTTGCTCCAATGGCTTATTATGCTGATATATCACTGTTGACTGTAATATCCTGGGATCTAGTGTGCCTAGAGCCATACAATTAAATCACAACAGTGTTGACTTTGAGTGGAGCTCTAGAAACTACAAATATCTTCAAGTACACGTAACATGCCAGTCATATTAAAAAAAATCTATCCCAGGAGGTGCTTTGAACTTTAAAGTATGCAGGCATTTGCAAACTGTCATTCATTTCCCCCTGTGACTAGCTCATTAGCTTTGTGTCAGGACAGATGACCAAACGGATGCGTGCATTATTATGCTACTGCACCCTCCGTCCCTTGAAGCCTCTTATTTTACCACAGGGGCATGTTGCCATGCTGACATGCTAATGGGATCAGTCATTGATAACAATGAGCTAATGAAAATCTAATCAGAAAAACAGCCCGGCACTGGATTGTTTTTCTCCTTCTCTGGATGTTGCTCTGCCTTTCCTCTGCGTCCTGTGAGATATGCAATGTCATCCTCTGAAAATATATTATTCATGCATCAATTTAGTCCTTTGTGTTACCTGAGGGGCTAAAAAATTAACTTCTTAAAAAGATTTAAAAGCAGAGGTTGTCTTTGCAGCAATGTTAAATCTAGCTTTTTAAAGGGGTGTACAGAAACTGAGTTAATGGGGCCCCATTAGTTTGTTCTATTTTAACTTCCTCCTTCTGGGGTATTGAGCAGCAGGACAAAGAGTAGGTCAGTGCTGCAGCCTAAACAAGGTGGTAAAAATCCCAAGAGGGAGGGTCAGATGGATCTGAACGCATGGAAATAAAACCACTCCCGTGCAACAGTTATGGTAATCCAGTTTTGCATGCAGTTGCACTTGCATGATGGGGGACAATATATTCTCATCTTGTCTCAGCTCATAATATTGCTCAGGGGACAAAGCTAACTTGGATGAAACCCTGAAGGCCTGGATGCTGCGGTGGAATAAGCGGGCAGGCTTTTCAGAGGAATGTGTGAATGCCCTGTAGGCGGTAAATGTAGGCCGGCAGTAGAGAGCCATATGTGCATTGTCTGGTACTGAAATGTCAGTAGGTTGCACCTGATCTACTAAGAAAGATATGCTTGGAAGTCGATTCAATATAATCAGAAGTTGTGTTAAATACTAAATAATGAGAAAGTATGAATTTTATGAGTTTATTTCTTAAATTAGATGCAATGGATGCAGTTTTAAGCTTTGGAAGGCCTTTTTGTCATTTTTTAATGCCTTTCTAATACATCTATTACCTCACATGCCAAATGAAGGGAACACCCTGACTATTGATTATGACGGATGGTGTTACAAAAAGACCCCTGACCTCATATTGAAGCATAGCACTTATCAGTATTATATTTGCTGTTATGGCAGCCTCGAGCTAATTGTTCTATAGGGGGAGGAGAGTGTCTCCTATAGCGTGCCTGATGTGTTCTCCAGGGAGATGAATGGCTGATAAAGTGCTGCTGAGTGCTTAAAGGAGAGGTTTATGGATTTCCAAATCAGCTCGAGCCACAGCCGACGAGGTTCAAGCCTCTCTCTCCAAATGTTTGTTAAGTACAGTTTGTTTGCTTTCCAGATCTTCTGCGTGTTCCAGATAAAGAACCACAGACATATCAGAGCTGTCTGTCAACTGCACACACTTAATTCCCCATCAGGAAGTTTAGCACAGATGCAAATTAGGAAGGGATTTTCAGGTGATTGCTTTCCTGCAACAAACTGCAGCAAAGAAAACAGAGCATCAAAACTCTCTTCAGAGTCTTTATGTATCTTGAATATACACTCTCCTTTTTAGTATCATACAGCTTATTTATGATGTGTCAGTCGGTTTAATGCATTTTCTTGCTGCCCTGGGGGCTCTGTGACATGTTCATTTTGCACAACATCAGTGAGGGCTTGCACTTTGACCAGACAGCTAATGGTGATGCATGGCTCATTGGTGAGAAACTTTTTTTTTTTTTTCCTCCACAGACCGAATGGAGACAGAATTAATCAGGGCCGCGTGGTTATCTTGTTTGTCTGTCTGTGTTAGAGGTCAGAGCCTGACCACATGGTTGATTACATCCTTGACCAACCTTCAGAGCCCCAGGGGTGATCTTACCCTCCCTGTCTTGTGAGCCGCATACTCTCGCATAACACACTGAGCAACAAAAGGTTCAGAGTTGCCACTGCAGGTAACAGAGAAATCAAGAAGTTTTTTAGTGTTTCACCTGCACACAAACTGCAGTGTGTTTCAGTTTTATGAATATGGGAAGCCCAGATTGTGTTAAAGGCCAAATTTGTTCTTTCCATCAGTATTGCTGGCAGTCAAAGCAGAGCTAATCTCTTTTAATGAGTTACTACCTTCACTCATATGGTCAAGATCTGCACAGCGTACAGGATTTTCTTCTGTTTTCACCTAAACTGTAGCACACATCACCTCTGCCCACCTGGCAGTGCTTTAAGTGGACAGCTGGTGTGACCGAGTCTCTAATGCCTGCAGAGGAAATATTTCAGCTCATCTCATGATCATTCAGCTTGGAATGAGAATTAAGTATTCGTACAATTTTTTCCAAAACTCTTTACGCTTATTAGGACTTGCATTCAGTCCACGTTATGGATGGTCAGCTGTGCACCTGCAGTTCTGCAAGAATACAGGACTTACCGTGTGATTAGGCTGATTAACACTCTTTAACCTTGAAGAGAACTAATCAGGGAACTCTTTTGGTGTGTTGTCTTTGAGTATCTTGTTGAAGTTCCCACGAAAGAATTACAATAAAAAAAATCACAGTTTTCTAAACTTCTGAGAATTTTCAAGGTTTAGTTTTGGCCTTTTTTTGTCTTTGACATCTATTAGAAATGAATGAGACAAGAAGTAAAGCCTGTGTACATGTTTAACCTGTTCTAGTGACTTATTTAAACAAGGGGCCATACATTCAAGAACAGCCCCCGCCCAGAATAACTTACTCAAAGGAATACCTCATTGGTGTGAACATAAGCCATAAAAGATGTAGAGCAAGTGCCTGTTTAAGTGTTAATGCATTTAGCTGACAAGGCATAAACATACAAAAACAAATATCCCCCTCTCTCCCTTTCTGTCTCTTGTGTGTCTGCCTGCCTGCCTCTCTCCTGGGCAAATCTGGCAGTTGATCCTGAACTGCCTGGAGGACAATTCAAAAGGTCAGCGCCAGCAGACTGTTGAGAAAATACACCTTTTCTCTCCCTCTCCCCCCAGCTCCCTTGGAAAGAAGACAACAGCACTTGCTGACGTGGCCTTATCTTTCAGAAATGCTTGAAGGCATGGGCTACTTCGACAAAAGCACCACTTGTATTTCATTTATTTTCTGTTGGAACATCAGTGCGCGGCTGGCCCCCTACTCTCACACTTTCCATTTCTTCCCAGGATGTCCCCAGAGGTGTCCGTAATGGTCTGCTAGCCCTGTACTTCAGGGAGATAAAGACCTGCAGAGAAACCAGTCACAGCTCTGGATAAGAATGAGAGGCTTAGACAAAGTTTAGAGGAGGAGGAGGTGTTTAAAGAGGGGTCAAAGGAAAAGCAATGGCAACCACATGGACTTTCTACCATTTCTGCCAACACTTGCCCTTTTTTCAGTTTTAAAAGGGTGGCTCAGGTTGCTTTCAGGTCCAGATACAAAGGATGGAGCACATGAGAAAAACACTGTAATATAGAGTAACACTGCTAGATCATTAACACCTCTAACTTAATGACAGAGGGTAAATTAGTTGAAATTGATCTTTGGTCAGAAAGAAATACAGCAGCTTGAGGGCTGATAGTTTCAAAGAACAGAACACGTCGATACACACTGTACTCTGCTTTGAATATTTTAAAAGTTGCAGGGATAGAGAACATGTGTGATGGATTACGGCAGCGATAATGAAAAATGATATGAAAGAGAGAGAATGAGTATGACGGAGGAGGAGCTGTGAGTGATAGAACTAGTGGGGGTGAAAATGAGATTAAGTTCCTCTCTTCAGGTGATGTGTCAGCCTTAAGAATGGAAAAGCTGTCAGTGCTTCATGGCCTGATGCAAAGCTGTAGGACTGCTCTATTGATCGGGCTGCAATAGAGAAGGCTCTAATGCGGCTAACGCTGATGTTTTTACTTGTTTGACACGAGGGTCGTATGTAAGTGGACATGTTGTCTGATACAGTAAATCAAATTGTAACAATGAAACATGACATTTGCAACATGTCCAAACTTAGTATGTTTTCTATCTATGAGCTCAGCATTGATCATTACCTTACCTCCTTATCCAACCAGTTCAATGTAGCTTCACAGCTGCAGCTTGGCTTTTCAGTATTTTACAAATTGTTCTGTGCACTTGGTTGCTTTAAAATACTCAGAATTTGTTTCTCGACATGTTGCCATGTTCTAAAATACAAAGATTTGACAGAAAGTTATTACAGGTAGTTAAAATTAGTTTTAACAACCAGTCTGTTACTTATAACAATGTATGCTGTTAACCTTTGTCTTTTCTTACAATATGCTTATTTTAATCACCTGTATATCAGTCTTATAATCATGGAGGGCATTGCATTTATCAATATTATATAATAGAAATCAGTGAAATACAGTGTTACTTTAAGAGCCTGGGGCTTGGTAAATTTTTAGCTTCAGAATAAAAAGTTTTTGAATCTCTAGGACTGAAAAAAGAAGCTGAGGAAAAAGCAGAAAAGAGGGTATTGTATCAGTGTGCGGCAAACTTTGTCTACTCAAGTTATGAAAGGCGGATCAAATCTTAACTTCTCAGTAGTGGGATAAAACTGTTGTGCTGCTTTTCTTTTTTGAGCATAAGGTCAGCCACAGCCTCCTCAGGAAAGCAGTCATTGCTTGTCATTGTGATTAGTTGATTAAGTCTGTGTGGGGTCTTATTATTGGTCTGTCCCTGTGTGCGATCTTCCATTAGAAGGGGAACTTGTCTGTCCTCTCCACGGGTCTCTTTTTATTGAAGCTACCATCATTTGTTTCCTCTTCACTCCAGGCTTTCCTTGTAATATCCTGAAGGTCAGACTTCCTGAAAACACCAAAAAATAAGACATTAACAATATTTTTTGTTGCGACAGTGATGGCTAATAAACACTTGTGTCTGATGTTAGCAACAAAGTATTTATGCACTTATTGCTTTGTGAAGAGCTTTACTACATGATGAGGCAGTTTTACATTTGAGTGCCGATTTTCTCACAGTGAGACATCAAGGAAATGACAACACTAATGTGCCTGTCAACTGATGACCAAGGCTCCTTCCAACCCCAGATTTTGCAGAATTTATTTACTTATTTATTTGTGCTGAAGGTTATTGCTGCCAGCTGCAGATGAATTAAGACTTGGAGGGACACTGCATCCTGAAAGATTGAAATCCTCGCTGACCTTCTGAGAACAGAGCACAGGGCTGAATTCAAGGCTCCTGGTGAAGGGACGAGCATCAAGGTCGCTATGCATAGCAAGCCAGGGTTCAGATTAGCAGCAGCAATAGAGAGAGCAGCAACAAGAACTGGTCTTAAACCGAAACACGTCCAATTGACTGTATTCATATTTCTTGTCCTTTTTGCGTCTTATATCTGGGAAAACTATTTCACTGGCAACCAGAGCTGTAAGCACATTTAATTCTGGCAGCACGGGCATATCCAGACATTTCTGGATTGGTTTGCTTGACTGAGGTGCTGACTCTTGCAGTGGTCAATAAAACAAACCAAGGATGAGTTTTGGTAAGATTTTATTGGTGCCAATGCCCCTATCGATTCTGCTTATCGATTTTTGAATTTGAATTTTCTATGTACAAAAAGTAGCTTTACAGGTTTTCTGTGATAAGAAAATTTTATTGAGTTTACAGGTAAATGAATCTGAAATTGATCATTTATATATTGCGGGATGTAAATAAAAAAAAATAAATAAAAACCATACATTAGGTGGTGTTGATGCATCAGTTTGTTGTATGTTATTGGCTGAAGGAGGCCACCTCACAATGCTTTGAGTTGCTTTTTTTGAGTTGCTGTACACTGTGGCCTCCAAGCCAGTGTACAGTGCTACATATGGGTTCTATCATAATGCAAAAAAAGGTTCAAATACCCTGTTGCAACACAGCCAAAATATCTGAGCCCTGCCTCTGACAAGGCAAATAGCCAGTCATACCTCGTGATTTGGGAGCAGCTAAACGGATTTCAAGGGGAGCCTGAACATTTTCCAGGAAGGAGGTTTAAGAACCAGAAAAAACCTGCCTCTCCAGTTTCTTCAATGAATTCCCATCATGTCCTATTTGACATAAATGCGTCTTAATCCAAGTGTCTTCGTGACCCCATGTACTATATGAATGCTGCACAACCCATCACTGTTTGTCATCCTCCTTTCTTCCCTCAGATAGTGTCACCTCCAGCCTGTGACCAGGTTGTAGTCCAGCAGTGCTCCGTATGAATTATGATGTGCTGGATCAGTCCTAATCTTGTTATGGATGTTCTTTTGCCCTTGAGGTGGGGGGCACATCAATAGATGGGTGGAACTTTATCTGATTTCACGGCGCTTTGGAGTATAATTCATGAAAGATGCTGTCTTCTGTGTGTGGGGGTCATGCTTGGTAGCACTAAACACTACAGTTTAATCTGATTACTTCTTATTTGTTTTCCAGCAATAACCTTTATAATGAGAATGTGAACAAGGAGGGTTATTTACATGAAAACAGAAAGGAAAATCAATTAGTATATCAGAAGATAAGCAGAGATAACAAAGGTAATTAACAAAAGCTCAGAACACGGAGGCAGACGTGAGCTACACTTTTAAAATGACACCAGATTAATACAGGAAATCCTTCAATTAAAAGTGAGGTTAAGATTCATCTTGAATGCTGATTCTGGTCTGATGCCTGAAGTTCTTATATATTCACGCTCAGGCGCTCACTGAAAAAGTCACTCTGAAATCTGGCAGTTTGTTGGATTAGATGCAGAAGCCTTAGCATTGATCCAAATGTGTATATATCAAGCTGTGTATCCTCCGTATGAAAACTTAGAAACTGATCTCTGATTTTCAATCAAGGCAGCTGCCTCAACCAACAAAAGGTAGGGACAACGTGAGAGGTTACAAAAAGAGGCCTCTACAGTTCTGTGTTGAACAACTGAAAAAAGCCATAGATGGTTACTGAGCAGATAGCAAACTCAAGTGGCGTTGAATTGACTGCTGAAATGACTTCAGTTTGCAGAACAAAGACCCTGTCAGAAGTTTCCTGCTAAACAAACACATGAAGGCTAGAGAGCAGATGACATTCTGTTCAAGTCAAAGTGTGCAATCATCAAGTTGTTTAATATAAAAGCTGACTGCTTCCAGTCCGGGGGTGCTTTTCAGATAGATCCAAGGACTTCTATGTGAGGCAGAATGAAGCCATTGCTTTGTGTGGTTGAGGCTTTGACCTCTTCTTTACTTCTCAGAAGTGACAAGTTCTTCATGTTCCCTGCATCTTCTGACAGTCAGTTACAATCTCAAGGTAAAGTCTGAAATGGTTCACCTGAATAGTAACACGAAAGCTGCACTCTGCAAAAATTGAAATTTTCGTAAGGGTTTATGCCTTATTTCGAGTAAAGCTTGTCTTATTTTTACACCAGGTGGTGACTATTGTATGAAAACCCAAAATGAGGACATCCTATCCAGTCTCCTGAAGATACAGCAAATATACCAGTTTTTACCCAAAGACAACAAAATAGCTTTATAAACTTAACATATATTTAAAGCTTTACTTCTCTGTAGGGAAAATTTTATGTAATGTCAACATAAATAGTGCCTCACACCATGCTTGAATGAAAAGAAAAAGAGGTAGGCCATTGTTCAAAAATGTTTCCAAATAATGAAATAATAAAAAATGTAAATAATGCCTCAGAATCTTAGTTAAAAAAAGAGAAGTATTGTTCAGTGTTAAGTTTTGTTTTGTGTTTTCAAAAATTACAGTTCACCCATAGATGCCAACTTTGCAGACAGTACAGGGTGCTTCCCACCAGTCAGCCTCATTCACTGTCTAGCAACATGTCCTAGTTCAGGATACTGAAAAGCTTGCAAAGACTAAGAAATAATCTGATGATGGGTTAAAAAAGTATTTTGTCAAGTTTATTGAGCCACATAATGTCTCAAACAAGACCATAGTTTATATTGGCAGATATATTTTTTTACTTGTTAAAGCACCTTATTTTTCTGGTGGTATCTTGAACTGGACATTTTTCTGGACTTTTCAGGTGAATGAAGATTATATTAAGCCTGATAGGACATTCTGCACTGCAAAAACTGAAATCTAGGCAAGTCATTACATCTTATTTTTAGTAACAATCATCTTATTTTTCTTGATTTGAGCCACATACACCATTTTTTACAGACAAAAATGAGGTTTAAATTGCTTGTAACAAGTAAAAAAAAAAATCTGCCAATGGGAAAAGACAAATTTGTCATAAAGTTTCTTGAAATTAGAAAGATGTCTTGATACAAGAAACTTTTTCTTATCCCATAGTCAGATTTTTTTAAAATTGTTACAAGCAATTTAAACCTCATTTTTGTCTTTAAAAAACTTAAAATAAGACATTTTTATGACCTGGTCTGGTGTATTTGGCTCAAATCAACAAAAATAAGATAAATATTACTAAAAATAAGACGTAATGACTTGCTTAGATTTCAGTTTTTGCAGTGTGTAGTAGAAAAAAGTCTAAAAAATACTTGCCTCATCCCAAGGCCCAACACGTATGTCTGGAATTGAGAGTAAAGCCTCAAAATATACTTAAATCCAGACTCATATTAAGAAATACTTTTATCTGTCCTTTCAAGGCAGTTATTCTTTTTCTAGGCAGAGTAAATGCTCAAAATATTGTGCAAACAAAAACCTAATGCTAGATGATTAACATGACATACTGGCAGGGCTTTTTTCCACTATCAAGTGAAAGCACTAACTTAAGCTATTTATGTTTTTCTGGATTCATTATCACAGAGTATCTTTTTATCTTGAGCATCAGAAACTTTTCTTGGATGCTTCATATATGTTTCTAGCAAAAGCTTCACCACGGTCTCATAAAATACAGCACTTCATCTGATATCGTCTTGGCAAAGCAGTCATTGCTGGTAAACTTGAAACCCAGCAAGACTGCTGTGCCAACATGGGAACATGGACAGTCCCAAGAATTTTAAACAGTCAAACACTTTGAAATGTTGATATATTTACCTGGCTGGGATTATCAGAATGATCATTTTTTTTAAGATGCTTGGCCAGAGGTTTAAAGGTATCACATGTTCACGTAGAAGTGAAATAGTACACTCACGCAGTAGCATCATGAGCATCCCTCATTTTAATATTTCCAGTGAGTAAAAATCTGGCTCACATTTAAATCATTCTAATTTCTTTGGCAGAATGTGACATTTTAACTTGTTTCACTGTAGTGATATGACAAATCAGACAAACAAACATTGGGACTGATGTGCCAGAACAAACCGGATGAAGACTTGGACCCTAGAGTTTTTGCTTTTTCCGTACATGATGTAGTTTTATTAAATGATGGCCTTACTTCCTATTTTGTACATCTCATGTGTGTCCAGATCCTTTGGTTTTTTACACCGTCTACACTATCATTTACATTGATCTATCATGCACTCATGTGCAGCACCTTATTAAAAAAGATAACTTCACCTATCTTCAGTTTGAATCCCATAGGAGGTTAGAGGCCAGCACACTGACTGCTTCATATGTCCCCACGACACATTATAGTAAACTGCAAAGTCAACAGAAAGGTGTTAATAATGTCTATATATAAAAGAGGGTGCACTTCCAGGATATAGCCAGCAGTGAGGACAGTCCGGCTGCCATACTTCAGCCCTTTGCTTTTATTTTATGAGTCCCTTGTGGGCCTGCAGGGTGCAGAAGAGGAGATGGATCCTGAAAGATCTAATTAAGCAGAGCGAAATGAGAGTGCCGAGATCCCGAGCCCAGTTTGAAACACAAATCAGAGGCTGTTGACAGTCAGCTGCAGGGCAATGGGGCTTTGTAGGAAAGGCCGTACTCTCGCCGGCAGATAACGACCATCTCTACCTCTCTGTGGTCCTCGGTTTAACTTTCTTTATAGCTCGGGGCCAGAGGTTGTGAATCTCAATCTCATTATGTAAAACATCAGCCTGTGAATCCAGACGTTCTGTCTTATTTGCACTTTAAGAGGTAATTAGTGTTTCTCAGTAGCTGGGCGGTGCTGGCAAGAAGCAGATGACTCCATCAGGTGTTTTTAGTCCATACAGTTAAGTATAAGGTGACTTTTCGTTGCTGAAAATACACAAAGAGTTCTGTGTGCGTAACTTGAAAGAGCTGAGATGAAATGGTGTTTTAGACGGTGTGACAAAATCGAGTTGTATGCTTTTCAGAAAGCTAATTCAGAGTTGCAGCCTGTGTGGGATGGAAGGATTTTTTTTATCTGTCTGGCAATCCAGCATTCACATGTGTTACATCTGAGTGCAGAATAAATGTCTTCAGGACACCTGGCGCCATGTCTGCCACTGTCTGCTCTCCTGGGCTTATTCCTGACGGAGAACAGAAAGACCTTGGAGTACAAAGACAACAGGCTTGATTATGTGAGTACACAGGAAGGTCTCCCAACATTGCTGTGCTAATCACGTTAGCGGGCGCAGACTCGAGGCAGGACAGATGCTAGGCAAAGGGCAATGGGGTTATGTTATCCTGATTAGAGGAGGCTTCAGGGGGTTTGTGAATCTCGTTTCCTACCTCTGCGTCACCTTGCAGTGGGAAAACTGCCGCTGGTTCTTTGTTTCTCGCTCAGGCTGTCAGCTTTTTCTTCCTGCTTTCACTTGTTCCTTGCATCTTTCTCCAGTATTCACCAGAAGTAGTTCCTCAGCCAGCACCGATTTGTGTCTTTTTATTCCACAGGGCACATTTCTTTTCTTGTTATCAACCGCCCACATACAGCTCTGAGTTGTGAGAGAATACTTTCATTTTTATTCTTGTAGTTTCACCCCGCTAAAAGTGGTTAATAGGGGATTTGTTCCTTTGTTGACATGTTTGCCTTGGTTCATTTGAGCCTATGTAACTGAAATCCCTCAGTGAGGCATGTACAAATGGACAGCACTTATCCATGAATCAACATCACTAATGAAAACTGCATTATAAACATATTGACAGCACGAAAAACAACGTGAGTTGTCTGTATTCCCTGTCATATTTCAAGCCATCTTGACATCGAGGAAATGTTTATATGTAACTCTTGGTTCAGAGAGTGTTCATTTTCTAAAACAAAGAAAACTATGATATCTGTTGACTACAAATGTACAGATTTAAGAGAACAAAATGGTTACATGTTCTTTCTCCCTCTAGCTTTGCAGACCGTACACGTGTCCTTGGTGGCTTAAATTTCCAATCTAAAATGATTCAACGCTGTGGGCATTTTGCTGCTTGTTAACTTTTAAAATTCATGCTTCACTGCATAACTTGTGGATATATTTCTAATGCATATATGACAGCTGGCACAGAGGGAACACTGTCATTTTAAATACACAAAAAAATGACAATGCATTTGAGGCAGAAAATAGCTTATACCTACAAGTTAAAGTTAGTCTTAAATTGGTTTTAAATGAACTCATTCCAACTTTTAATAACTTTTAAATTTCTATCCACACCATGAATACTTTACAAGAGAATGTCTCGGCATTCAGAAAACAGTCACACATGAAAATATCAGTACAGTTGTGTTGAAATAACTAATTGATGAATTTCTTTCTTTTTCAGGATCCTATATGTTGGTGAACTCCTCCCAGCATGCCGTTGGTCATCGTGCTCAGCTGCTGCTGCAGACCCTGAGTGAAAATGATACTCACTGTGTGCAGTTCAGCTACTTCCTGTACAGTCGGGATGGCCACAGTCCAGGGGCCCTGAGGGCATATGTGCGTGTAAACGGAGGTCCGCTTGGCAGCCCGGTGTGGAACACTTCAGGGTCTCACGCCAAACAGTGGCACCAGGTGGAGCTGGCTGTCAGCACTTTCTGGCCCAATGAATACCAGGTATGTACCAAGAACACTGATGCATGATGTTTTAATGAGGAATCGTACTCTTCTGACACTGATGGGTTGGAATTTAAGAGTTTCTTGTCAAAGAAATGTAGACCTATTGACCAACAGCTTCAGCAGCTGAAAGATGCCACACTGTAAAGCTCTGTGGATCACAATTAATTCTAACCTCAAGCAGAATCTGGTGTTAATTACCTGCATTTACGATTTAATTAACATCGACTCCTTCATGAATGTACCTGGTGTCAGAGCTGGGAGGCCTTAACTGGGGCTCCAGTGGGTCTGCATGGTGGATATTCCACCCATTGAGACCCATGCGCACAGTATTTAGCCATCCTCACCAATTAGCATAGCATGTCATTACCTACTTACAGTGGATGGGGACTGACTGGCATTCAAATAGGCACCTGGTGTGCTGTGGTCTGTAGATGGCACAGTCAGGTGAGTGTGATAGATATCCTTCAATTAATCCAATTTCTTTTTTTCTGCAACTCTGCAGAGCTGTCAAAAAGCAATTAAGTTGAGTGGTGTGCATTTTATTAAGAACTGTCAGTCCTCCAGGTTTAATTAAAACCCGCTCAGCCCAACTAGATCTGACCTTCACTGTGTAAATAATAGTCCTTAATACAAATAGAGGGCTACGTTTGGGGTGACAGTGTCGCACAACCATTTCACAAAAACGTGGTGAGCTATGACGCAAGAAAAAAGTACCTGTCCTGTAGAATTATTAGACTGGAATTCTTAGCTCAAACTCCTCTTGTGTCTAGCATACAAATTTAGAAGTGGTAATTTTAATCTAGTCAAAAATCTGTTTGTTTCATAGAATTGTTGTTTCCCATAATTTGACAAACAACCCTTGTTTTGAAATTCTTAAATGTATCATTCTCTATGGTCTACTTTATCTTTTTCATAGACAATAAACATGCAGGGAACCAGTGTTTTTATCAAGTGCATTATCAAGCAAGAGTGTTTAATGTTGAGTACTGAAGCCAAAGCAGGTTTCATGTTAAAATATCCTGATACATCCTGATTCATTTATTAGTCTCATTGTATTCTACAGAGTGGTGGTTTGTTTTTGTTGCCTACATAAATACAAAATTGACTCACACTTAAGCTCAGGGGTCATCAACTATATTTACCCATATTTTTTAGGAGACTATTTGAGGGCCAGGTGCGCTTATGTGATAAAATAATACTGTATCTTAAGTTGTATGTTATTATTCGATATATTATTTTAATTCTGAATTAATGTTAAATTTTAGTATATCTCAGTGTTACCAGGCTGATCTTACCTCTACTGCAGCAAGCCACGTCTGTTATATTTTTGGTTTCATATTTGTGAGGCCCTAGATTTAATGTGAGCAAAACTTTGACTGTTTCATAGACTGTTGACTGCACTGGCAGTGCTGACTAATTTGGCAAAAATTAAGGAATAAGTGTGTAGTAGGTGAAAGAAATCTACAGTATGCCAGAAATACCCAGATGTCCTATTGATTCAGAAAAGTTCAGAGTCTGTATCAGGCCTGTCCCTGCATTTGTTTTTCTACCTAACATGGTGCTAATGTCATTTTTCTTAAATAAAATGGCCTTCTACATTTGTGAATCTTGTCACTGCCCTTCCACTGGTGATAAAAATCATGAAGGTAACTGTTCTTTTGTATTGAAAAGATTTAACAACAAAACTAAACTTTTGGAAATGCGGCTGCAGTTGACTCCATGGTTTTTTGTGCCTTTTTTTTTCAACTCAGTTTACGAAATGACTGTGAACGCTCCCAATTAGCACCACTGGGTACAACCCCTCACAAACAAACTTGCATGGACTCCTGCCAGTAAAACTGTTCATCAGCTCAGTTTTTCACAAATTATTCATGACACTTTTGGTGAGAATCATTACTTTTACACTACCCTTATTAAATGTTTTAGATAGCTGTTGCTCTTGCACTGAATGTCGAACCGTGATTGTGCTGAAAATGGTTGAGTGTCTTGTTAAGGACCGCTTCAAAGCCGCTGGATGTAGTGAGAGCTAAACTGTGATCTCTGTGTTATGAAACAGACCCCAAACCGCTACTCTGCCCTTTCCCATCACCACATCAGGAGAGGGAAGTCACGAATGCTGTAATGCAATGTTTTATCCTGCCTCTTCTTTCTCTGTCAAGTGTTAAAACAGAGACTGAATCTACCAGTGTACTTAACTGATCTCCCTCTGCTCCACCTCTCCAAGTGGAGGTGTGTACTTTTGTGTGTCATTGTCCTGTAGGCATAACAGGAATTAATGAATGCCAGGTGAAGCAGGCTGTGCAGTTTTTTTAAAGAATAATAATCATATGTGTGAAAAATAGTAATAAGTGTGTGAGGGAACAAAGATGGTTGAAAAAAGAGGATGAAAGCTTAACACTGAAGTAAGTAGAGACAGTAAAGCTTGTCATGGAAAGGTTTAAACCCCAATGACTCTGCTTTAATGTTACATGGCTGAAGACTCAGTGCTCAGTTTATTGGATTAAGTTTGGTCACTGGAGCCTAGTAGTTTAAATCTCCGTGATCAGGATTCAGAAATACATGTTTCATTTTCAGGGTTTACACAAACCATTTCACTTGTGTGTCATTACATTTTTTCAAAGCAACTTTGGATTAGATCACACAAGACTTAGTTCAAATTTATTAATCAGGGTGACCCAAATGAGCTCTAAATGGGATCGCTGGGTACTGACCCCTACTGTAAAACCTCAGTCCCCTAGACAGTGTCCCCTAATTTAGACAGCACACTGAGAGGAAATTGACTTAGAATGGATCGTGGACGCTGACAGTACCAAGAATTGCACATCATTTGCCTTTGCTATTTGCACTGTCTAGAGATCTAATTCACAAAGCAAAGTGCACCAGTGCTGTTGAAGCACAAAATCGCCCACTAAGTCTTGCAGCCCCGAGCGGTTAGCTTCAGTATTTTGTGTTGTTGTGACTGAGATGAGCTGCTGTGTCTCGACATCTCTCTGCAGAGATGCACTGCGCACATCATCTTGACAATATCAAATTCTTTCACTATACTGTGAATGATGAGCTTAATAGAGAGGGAGGGTCCTTCCCATTTATGGAGTCAACTCATGATGTCAATGGTACAAATCTTTTAGTTTATGTCCAGATCAGTCTTGTGTCATGTGCTGTGCTGAGCCAAATTGAACCAATGGTTCCTTTAAAAATGTAAAGAAATATTAGAAGACTTCGTATAAAGAATTTCTTGATACTGTTTGTCAATTTTTATGCGATTTGTGTACACCACCTTCTTTAAGGGGCACATTTTATGACATTATCTTTTGAAATCCAGATTCAGTCCTCTCCTACACAAATTTAAGACAACCCAAATGTTATGGATCAAATACATCCCCTCAACATACAAAGATTTTGAAACAAAGAAAAAAAATAGTTGTCCAAAAGTTTGATCTGCCTCAAAACAAAAACAGTACTTTTGCTCTCTTTGACTCTTTTTAACAACTTACTTTCACGGTTTATGGCCACAAACTTGAAATTTCAAAGCAATGTATCTGGTTGCAGTACGCAAGGCATCAAAACAGCCCTCCTCCTCTTCTGTGCTTTCTTTTGCTTTTCACATTTGACTTATTTTACTCAGCCAAGCTCGTGCTTTTTCCCCAGTACAAAGCAAACTGCCCCGCTCAAAGTCACATATAGCACAGCTTACATTGTTAATCCCTCTGCAGCCAAAAACCTCATCACTGTGGAATGACACAGGGTCTCGCTTTGCAGCACGTCGCTGCTTTTTGTCACACAGACAAAAAGGAAAAGGGGTAAAGGGGTGTGAGGCTGAATGTTTCTTTAATGCCATCTTTATGCTCGCTGTCCTCCCTTGTTAGCCAACAGGTATGGGTCTACTTCAGCACTTCTTTCTTGCAATGAGATTCAAATCTTTTAAAAACATCAGGCGTCTCTCGTGTGACTTGAAATACTAAAGGGTTTGGGTTGTATGAGCTCCACGGCAAGTTCAATTCAATCACTTTGGATTTGAAGCGATAGGCAGGCACATGCACCCTGTCATTGAACGAGCAAACCTCCTTTGATGCGGCAGAGGAGAATAGGTGCTTCATATTATTGTCTCTTGAATAAAAGAAATCCCAGGATCATTCATTTAGAGATGGTTTTTCCATCCACAGGTTTCTTCCACCTTATTAGATTTCAGGTCATATTGAGCTCACATTTCCTCGCCTACTGCGCGAGGATACAAAATGTCAGTGTAGCCTTTTGCAGCACACATACACAGATGTAAGAGATAAGTCTCAAGGTTGCTCGTCTCAAGAATCAGATGCAGGGTGCAGTAAAATACTGTTTACACGACACAAGGCTGTTGTTTTGAGTCTAGAAAAACATTATTTGCAACGTTAATTAAAACAGTGAAATCTGTTCTTTAGTCAGGGCCAAAAATGAAGGAAATTAATATTCCGAACACTTAAATCTTCTCATTATAATTTTTTCAACTGCTTGGTGATATGAAAAATTACAGTCTTGGTTTCTTACAGCTTGAGTACTTTTCATAATTTTATCATTCATGCAGGACTTTCTCCAAAACATATCCATATTGCGAATTATTGGTGCTAATCATGATCAGGGCTGTACTCTGATAAGTTTGCGCTTTATATTAATGTCAGCTTTGACAAGCATTACACACACACACACACAGCTTCCTTCTATTACAGTTGGGAGATTGGGATTTGGAGTTCGATGGATTTCAGGCTAGAAATCCAAGAGTGTCAGATCACCTTGACATGTCTCGATTGAAGATGTTGGGCGTACGTGTGTGTGTGTGGTGTACTTTGCCATATTTTTCTCTGCCTCTTATTGGTAGAAGTGTTTGCAGTACCAGGAGAACCTTGTTATCAAATATTAAAGATGTTATCTAGCCCTCCAAGACTCACAACTAGAGTCGAGACGTGTCCCACTCCTCTCTTTACCATCTCTGGCTTTTTTCTCTCACTTAGTCTCCCTTCAAATGTCAGATTTTTCTTCTTACTTTCCTGCTAGTGTGTTGATTCACACACACACACACACACACATAGAGTTTGAAAATATTCTAGTATTTCTTAATGTAACACTTACAGGTACATCAAGTTTTGTTGAGCTTTTTTGTTCAGTGTAATTGTTTCTTATGCACATACATTCAAATCATGCAAATTCAGTTCAAATGTCGACTGACCTGAAAAAGAGCCTCAGAAGTATTACTCTGCTCATGTGTTTCACATAGAACAATGGCTTTTCCTTCCTTTCATACAGCATTTATCTCTGGAAGGATTCTTTTTACCTAGACGGAAACAAAAAAAACCCGTTTTTTTTTGACAGAGAATTGTATAAAACCTTTTGTTCTATGTTAAGAAAGGGTGTTGGTTTGTGTTTTTGAAAGTGCAAGAAGAGCTGATAAAAATCAATATTGTCAGCTTAAGTGTCAGCAAGCTTGACCCCTTTTGTTTTTGTTTTTTTTGCTGTAAATGGTTTCCTTGACTATTAAAAGGGTTTGTTCTGAACAGTTTAAAAAAAGGGTTTTGTTTCAGGTCGGCCAGGAATATGGCAAGGCCCATAATGACTAAAATATTTTGCAGTTTCGATTCAACCCCTTCAAAAACTGCAAGTTGTTTAACATGCTCTTAATCAAACTACAAGCTTCTGCAAATTGTTTAAGGCTGGTTATAATGGACTGAAATTGATACTAGTGACCAACAGTGGTTAATCAGACAATCAGTGTCCAGCAATACTGCATTGTTCTGAATGTGTATTTTCAGTGGCCAAAAATCTGCTGCAGGGTAGGTTTAATTAATAGCCTTCACTGCAGTAATTCATAACAAAGGAAGTGTTTCTGTAAAAGTCTTTTTAATCTCAGAAACTGCTACTGACAAGTTTAACAAACGGGCTTTTTTAAATGGGAAAAAAAAATGGGAGACAGACTGACTTGCATGTAACAAGTAAAAACAGTTTGCCAGAGAAATAAGTAACATTCTTGATAAGTGTCTTGAATTAAGATGTTACTACTTTTCAACACTTACTTCATGAAATTGACAAGTACATGTTTCTATTACCATTGCCAGATTTCTTTTAACTCAAAATAAGCAACTCAGGTCTTATGGGCTTGTGATATCTCAGTAAGACAATCAGACATTCTTCTGAACTTCTCTGGTAAATGGCACTTACACTGAATTTCTTTAGACATTTTTTCTCAGCATAAAACAAAAACTGTTGCTTGGATTTGAGTTTTTCTTTCAATTATTCATTACAAACACTCATGATTAGTGGGACGTTTGACTATACCGGGACCATTGGATGAGATCTTTGGTCTGAAGAGAGTAGTTACACATTGTTTGGTACAAATTAGCAATGATATAGAAAACACTTTTTTTTTTACTACAGGAGGCGCAAACTAAAGTTTGTCACAGAGGCTTTTGTAATCATGTTTGAAAAGTGTTTGTTTATAGTTTTAGAGTTTAAGGTGGGGTTATGTACTGGAATTAATATTGCACTCAGGTGGCACAAGAGGGCAAACTCCTGCACAGTAGTTGAAGGTCGTAACTGGAAAGTTGTTTGCAGTATGCTAATAAACAAGGGGAGATGAAGTAGGAGACCAAGAAATTACTGGTCTTGTCACTAACCTGAACACATGCTAAGCAATATGAATACCACAGGCCTGTGCTATCCTGCAAGTTTAGACTAGTTGGTTAGTTGACATTTAAGATTTTGAAGACTTTGACATGAGTTGCTTTGGTTCATCCTTAGATTGTTACCTCTTCTTTCCATCAGGGTCAGATTAGTAATAAGCTTATTTGCTTGAAAGGTGGCTTGCTCGAAGACAAATTAATCACATAATAATTACATACTAAACAGGAAACATGATGCTTTAGCTTGACCTTTTCACCCAGACAAGCTGAGTCATACATTTTCCCAAAAGGCCATATTGTTTACTTGTTAGACCCATTTTGTTAAAAAAACAACCAACAAATTTGAAGCTGCTGGCACATCAAAGACTTGTAAATGAGGATAATCATGTCTCAGCTTTGTCTGATATTATCTCCTATTTTTCCCGCTGCTGCATGCTAAGAGTCCTGCAAGCTGGGCCCGTGGCTATGGAACAAGACTTTCTGGTTATAGAGAGCTACGTATATTCCTCACACTGTATTTCAGACACAGGCTGTTATCCTCTGACATTTTCCACCTGAGCAGATTTACTTCACCATATGACCTTTTTGTCTGTGAATACTTATGGAGTTATTTATCTATGACTGCGTGTAATGGTGAGTGAAAGCCCTCTGTGCCTAATGGTGTCTCCCGCCTGGAATGGGAAAAGGTAGAAGCTGCTTTATGGAGCCAGATAAATTGTCTCTTGATTTGTATACATTACAATAGCCTCTAAAAGCCACTTTTACAAGGTAATGCAATATGTCCTCCTAATGTGCATTTTATACCAGTCATAAATCACTGCACGTCACACTTTTATATATTTTTTTCAGGAGATGATTTCTGCATTTTAAGCTCATGGAAGCAAAGCAGCCATTCATTAAAATAAAGTTTGGGCAGATGGAAAGTTTCATTGGGAAAGTGGCTTTCAATAAAAATCTGGGGAGGTTGTTTATTGAAATAAATGCTCTGGATCTCTCTCTCTTAATAACCTCCTACCCTAATGGCTAAGAAGACTGTGGATTAACCAGTAATCAATCTCTTATTGAGCGCTTTAGAGCAGCGAAGAGGAATAACACCTTCAATCAGGCTTTCAGGGACCGTTTTTTCTCCTCTTCCTTGTATACCATTAAATCTAATGAGTGTTTCTGGCTAATTTTGATGTTAGCTTAACAACAGTGTGCTCACCATGCTCATTCTGAACTGTCAGAGGGTGGTGTGTTGTAATTACTGAATATTGTATGTTTATGAAGAAGAACACCAGGAGGACGGGAGAGAAGGAGGAATAGAGAAAAAAGATGAACAGCAACAGATAAAAAAAGAGACAAAAGAAAATTTGAGTGAGTGAAATAAGAGAGAAGGATCCTGTGGAGGCTTCAAAGAAAAGAAACCACCTGAAATAGGGCAGAAGAGTGAGAATGATGAAAACAGGAAATGTTAATATCCTTAAATAAAAAAAAAGAACAAAAACAACTGTGGCATCTTCCAGCTCCATTTCCAACAGTGTCTGGGAACAAACAGGAAAACTGGCTCTGGCAGAAGCGGATTAGCTTCAGTGTTTTTTCCGTACAGACAAAGCAGGGTCTCTCTCCAATATGAGACCCAACAGCCTGAACCCCTCCACCTGCTTTCCCTTTTGAACTTCCCTCTCCACTCAACCTCTCCTCCTGTCTGCCCCTGG
Organism: Thalassoma bifasciatum; assembly: GCA_008086565.1. Classification (NCBI taxonomy): domain Eukaryota; kingdom Metazoa; phylum Chordata; class Actinopteri; order Labriformes; family Labridae; genus Thalassoma; species Thalassoma bifasciatum. The sequence goes on along the minus strand of RPOG01000297.1, from coordinate 229,675 downwards.
CCTCCCCTCCCCCTCCTTTCACCACACCTGGCTTCCTGTCAGGAGTTTTTCAGCTGACCCCAATCTCCTCACATCCCATCATGAAGTGTCGACGTAGATGCCTTTGGGGGTGGTGCATGGCGAGGATGCTTGTCACACCAATTGATGCTGTAATCACTCGTCTTCCTCTCCAAGTATGTGGAGGTAGACTATCTCTGTCCTGCGGACTGTGGAGGGCTGGATTTTAGGCCAGAGGTCAGGAGATACTGTTGTTACTCTTATATTAGCTGCCATGACATAAGTGGAGTGTGTCTAGGAAGGTTATTTCTGTGTCCTACTGATCAGGGTTTTTGAAGTGTTCTACTTTTTGAGCACAATGTGTCCTCAGTAATGTGTGCAAAAAACTGTTGGGTTCTTGGAGATGCCTTTACTCAAAAATGTAAAAAGCTGCAAAGAGTTTAAAGAGGAAATAGTGATCAAAGGAAGAAAAACACAGTATTCAGGTTTTAGTACCATTTTGAAACATCTATTTGAATATCTGAATGTTAGACTTTTGCAATACAGCTTAAAAAATCAGTTTAGAAAAGGGGATCCTTTGAAATGACTCAGATATAAAACATCCAATCATCCTGTTTTCTTCAAAAGCTCTTGAGTTGGCCAAAACCTTCACCATGCTGAATAAGAAAGTAAGAATCTATCTTATTAAAATGGAGTTGATTTTTCTTTTACACAGTGTTCAGCAGATGAGGAACTAAAAAACAAACACCCTTCTCTTTGAATAACTAGATGGTTAACTATTCAGTTTTCAAAGCTGTTGCAACAAATTGCAATTGCCTCTGCCATAGTACTGTGATCTACAAGACATACAAACAAGTGGAGCAAAAAAATGAATGTTTTAGCACTTAACGATTTGGCATTATTTTCAGGTAGATAATGCCGTTATGATCGTCTGAACTACCGTACGGTCTAAGAAGTGTGTAATTACCACAGGCATGTGAGCACTGACCTGCTAGGAGTACCAAAGGCTGATAGTGATAGCTCTGCTTATGCTGGTAGCCATATTTGGCATATGGATACATCTTCTGTTGCTTCAAATTATCTTTTGAAAATATACTATGTGGCTCAAAAGTAGTCACAGTCGGTGCACAGGAGGTAAATATTGTAGGTGGACCTCAGAGAGCAAAGAGATTGCAGTTTCATCATCATTTGCACCTGCTTTTTGCTCTATTTTCAGGCCCAATTCACAAATAGAATTGTACAAATGAAATCTGAGTGCAAAACACTCAAAAATTTCTGCAGCTGCGTGCAGTTTGCCCTAATTTTCCCACCTAATCTTGATTAGGATGAACTGTCCCCTCTCTGCTGCCAGGAGCTACCCTGCGCGCTGTCATTCTGACTGCTTTATTCTGACTGCACTATTCTTTTCACATAATGATGATGAGTTGAATAAAGAGTAGACACTCCTTGCCATTTTATTGTGAAGTTAATGAAGAGATGATTTTTGCAAAGTGTTTATCTAGCTTACCTCTGAGAGTTAGCTAGCAAAAAGCAGCTCATACAGAATTAACAATAAATAAATTACTAAATGTATGTAAATGCAGGTGTATTATTTTAGTTCATCCAGGGATGGAATTGTTGTCCTCTTCATTGAAGGGTTTTTGTGTGAAACCCATTTTAACTTGTCCAGCCTTAAACCACCAACTCTTAGCGTGTGAAGATTTTATTCTAACCACGTGGGGCTTTTTGTGAATAAGTAGATTTTTTTACAAAGGGATGAATTTACCTAAAAATGGCTCCAGTTTGCTTCAGATCAATACAGAAAGACTCATTTAAATGTATGGAGTCAAGACCAATGTTCTCTATGGTACTCTCTGTTCAGAAAGTGGTGCACTTTACCCTCATCGCATGCTTTGTGGATGAGAAGATGTCCTTCCAGCTCACTGCACAGGTTTAGCAGGCACATAAACCATTACCCTTTTACGAATTAAGCCTCAAGTATTGCTCTGAAGCTAGTGTAGACATTTACTTTTAAATCTAAGTACTTCAACCAGTCTGATGATTAATTTTGTTTCAGTGTAAGATAGATGCATTTGAAGCATTTAAGATTCACATTGAGCTTGAACGATATTCAGCCTTGTCGATGTTGAGCAAAGTGATTGAACCTGCCCTGACTTTGACAAAGATGGGCTCAGTTTTTGCACAAGTGGAGACATGAATCAGATACATTAAGAGATGCTTTAATTACACAAAGTTGCAAGAGTGTGTATGTGGTTGTTTCTGTTTGTTTGTGTGTAATTGAGAGTGGCATCCTCAGTAAAAATCTAGACCCACTGATGGGAGTCATGTTGTAATTGTTTGGTCAGAGGATTATGAGAAACAATAACTCAAAGCTGGCTTTTGATTAAACGTGTGGATGGAGGACTGCCCTTGCTTCTGCAAAAACAAACATCAACCCCTCCACCCACCTCCCCACCCCTTCTCCCTCCTGTGTCTCCTAACTCCCTCACTGTTCCTGGGGATGGTGATTTGATATTGATTAGGTTTCATGTGAGCCTGCTGCTCATCCAGCTTATTGTCTACAGGATGGTGTGGAGCTTTGTCCTCCCCTGAGTCTCATGGCCCTGTACAAGCTGTATTATCTGCTCTTATGGCTTCACAGCAGCCTGCGCCCTGAATGGAGAATAGAGCTCATGACTCAGGCACCACATTGTGTGCTTCCTGATAAAGCTATTATTTCTGCGGGCCCTGCGGACTCTGGTACAACTTATCAATCCCTCTATTTTTATACTGCTGTCTTTCCCTATTTCTCTCATTGTCTGGCTTTTTGTTTTGGGTCAACAGATGAGCCACAATGAGGTGATGGTGTTGTTTGTAATTAATGCGTCTGTCACTGAGAGGGGACAAGAGCAATAGAATTCACACAGCTCTTTATGTTCTTTAGAAAATTGCTCTTGTACTCCAGCTTCGAGAGCAGCAGGTTAGCTAAGAGTGTATGCTTTTAGCTGCTGGTTTTTGAATTAAATCTGATCATTATGTATTCACGTTCTTTCAATTTTGCAGGTGCTGATTGAGGCAACAGTTTCCAGGGAGCGACGAGGCTACATTGCTCTAGATGACATCATGGTGCTCAACTATCCTTGCTGTAAGTGCCACTTCTAACAATGGATCGCAATTACAAAAGCTGCTGGAGCACACAAAGGTTTAGTGGAAGGAGGGGGAATTGCATTGTTATGGTGCATGAAACAGGAATCAGAGTTCTGACTGATCAACTTTTTTTATTAGACCTGCATGTTGTCCTGGGGCATCCTTCAACATCAGCAGAGCTGTTAAAACACTCTGACACCACACATCCTTCGCCTTGCCTCTGGCTTTGTTCACAATCCAAATATATGTTTATCTGATCCGTAAAACCCAACTATTTTATGGAAAAACATCTTCTGTTTCATGATCTTTTCCCTGACTGAAAGTGGGATTTCATTTTTTGTCCCTCCACTCAATGCAAAGGATTTCTGTCTCCCTAACAAGTGCTACATTTCTAAGCTCCATGAAAATGCTTCTTCTTTGGAGTATTTTGTTTTGTAAGTGATAGCTCCCTGCAACGCGGGCTATTTGTGTCAGCAGTGTAAAAGTGAGGGTAGAAGTTCAGTGTGTTGTCAGCCCCCTGAGGACCTTGTGTAAAACATATTCGGTAAATCCCCAGAGCGTTACCTGGACGAAGCTTCTCTGTGACACATGCTCTCTCCCTCTGCGACCCACAGCTGAACATGTGCAGATAGCAGATAGCATGTTTCACACAGCTTTGAGTCACTCAATAACTCACTCAAGCCTGGAAGGGTATTTTCTTATTTTACTTAGAAAGTGGTTTCAAGAGATAGATGACTTTTGGGTTTATTCTACAATTAAACAGTTTCATTTTGCAGATACTGTTGTCTGACGCGACGTGCGACACAAACAAGAATTGAGACTGAAGGAAAAGACATTAGTAAGTGCGACAAAGTGCTTCAAGATGTGGTATATGATACTTGCCAATGGCATGCTTATTGGTAGAGAAGGTAGCTGGAGAAATAGGACTTGACCTAGACCATCAACTACTGCAAGCAGGGTCAGGTACCACATATTTGCTTCATAAAGAAAAGTCAACTAAAGCGCTATTCTCTTTGAGTGTATACTAACTGGTAAATTTACTGTGCTTTTCTTAGCTGTCAGATATTGATCTGTCATGCGTTATTCTTGTGCTTTTCACTTACGTGTTCTGATATTTGCAGTGCACCAATCAGTTTAGACAAAATTGTTTGACTAAATGAAGTAGTACAAGTATTAACTAAAATATAAAACTTTTATTGACCTAGAGGGTAGGATGTGAAGGAATTTTTCATTACTGTTTGTAAACACAACATCCAAACTGGGTTCCTCCTCCGTGGCTTAGTGCCACCGATTAAAACTCATAGCCATGGCTACATGAACACACTTGCCAGTCCAGTGAACACCTGCAGCATTAAGTTTCCACGTGGAAGATAGAGCCTCAAGAGCCATACACCTGACTTTCTGTAGGTAAATGAGGTATCCTGCAAGTATTGTAGCATTCTTTCTCAGTGTTACGGCCGCTATTGTAGTAGCTCGGCATAGTTTCTCCCACGCGCTATCATCAACACGCAAAGTCACTTGGGCACTGGCCGCGCTGTGATTGGCTTGGGTCACCATACCTACTTTCCGCCTAGAAACGTCTCAAGGCAACCGAAACATCAACATAGGCAGAGAAGGGGGTGAGGCAGTCACAGACACTGACACACATGTATAGATGACATTTTATTTCTTAGGAAAATCCTGCAGACCCTACCTTTAAACTAGGCTAAAGCTTCAGAAAGGCAAAAGATACCAGAATGTGACTGAAACTACAGGCATTTTCACACAAAAGCAGTTAAATCTGAAATAGCAACCAAAATAAAAATTGCTCCCTATGTCACACACAAGTCTTTCCCCTCTTTTCTTTAGTCTGTTGGGTCTCATTCTTATTCTGTAAATACTGGTTCATAAAGCTGTCCTCTTGTGTCTACACAGTGAATATCTTGGCATTGTGGCTGACTCATTTTTTTCATTTGGTCATATTGTTGTTCTTTCAAAGCCTGTAGACACAAACAGCCAGTGAGCGCTACAGGTTTAAGATTACATATGTGCTCTTCCAAGTAACAGTACAGGAATGACATAGCTTTATGAAAACAAATCAAAGTGCCAAACGTTTCTGGAGCATATACTTTCACAAACATTGGGTCAGTGTTTGTTAGAATTGGCTTTCTTCTGTGGTGAGGCCCTAATTGTCAAGCTACACATGGGAGCTCTGGTTAAGCTGACTGGTTTCTCCTTTAGATGCTTCACCTACTGTACAACCCCATATTGGAAAAGCTGAATTGTTACTTTAATGTTATATTACATGAATGCACTTACTATAGGCACAATTTACTGTTTTAACAGCAGCCTTTTTTCTCTGATCACATAGGGTGTTGCCACTGCTATAAATCCATACAAGTGTGTCCCAGGTCATTGGTTTTTTGAATTTTAATCTTTTTACTTCATTTAGATAAATAAGAAACTGAAAAACTGAAATCAAATGAGCTGCTAGCCACTGTTTGACAGCAGCTAACCTTCGCACTCAACCACGTTCTTTCTGACATTAAACTCCAGGTGGCTGCAATGTTAACTTCATGAAAACTCAGAGGTAATATGATATGACTGAAGAATTCACACGTTTCCCTTATCAAAGGTCAAATGTTGTAATTGGTAACATGAGCCTCCTGTCTCAGCATGAGCCTTCGGTAATTTTAGCTAGTATGTGGATTAAGGTCAACATTACCTACTGTGTGACTGGATCTGGCTAGTTAATCAATATATTGTTATGGGATGAAAATTCACAATGTTACACATGGATTCTTACATTTTATCATCTTTTGAGTTTAGTTTTTAATTCACAGGTGGAACAACTTTTTAGATACTCAATTATTTTTCAGTCTTTCACAAAATTTGAGCTTCTCTCCTTAAGCATTACTTCAAAATAAAAGCACAGCTGTGAATATGGTTAGTTGTGTTAAGAGATTGACATTTATGGGCATGTAGTGCATAAGAGAATAATAGTGATTTTATTTTACAACACTTACCTCAATGAGAGTGGTTCATAACTGTACTGCATGTATACCACCCAGTCAGCCACCCCATTTCTCTCTTAGACGGCAGATGGCATCTTCTGAATGCTCCCACTGTGGCCATTAAATAATTAAGACTCTCATCAAGACCTGAGCATGCCTTATGATGTGGCACTCAGCCAGCCTGCACCACTTGGCAGTGAACCATGTGTGGAGTGGAGGAGTGAAAACTGGAGGGAAGTGTCACATACTTAAAAAAAAAAGAAAAAAGAAAAAAGACAAGCTCAACAAGTTCTTTTTTGTGAGTTTTCGATAAAGCATTGCTGACATTTTTGTTTTATCCTCCCGAGTCATAGTCTTTGACTTTGCTACTAGTGTTGCACCCCAATGAAATATTTATCACACTAAAGAGTCCTGAGGATAAGATCTGACACATTTAGCTGTATAACACCACTGATCTTGCCAAATGGTTTTTTTTCTTTTTCTTCTAGTCTCACTCATTACAGTGTTTGTTTATGTTCGGCTCTCAGGCATGAATTATGAATTAACCTTAGGAGGGAGAGTCACTCAAAGAAAACATGGCCGCCTGTGGGGTACTGATGTGAACATCCTCTCTTGCAACTGTACACAAACAAGCTCAACAAATTGTCATCTCCCCATTCTGCCGGGGAGAAACACAAAAGCAAGCAGGAGCCGTGTGAGACCCAAACATTTTCCACTCCCTGATGCTTTAGCTTCACTGCTGCTATGCCACGTCTCCCCGTCAATCACACAGAGTGACACGTGGACCTTCCCCACTTTTTCGGAGTTGGCAGACAGCATCTCTGGCGTTTACCCAGTGATTTCACTCTGCAGGGGTCTGGATTTCACTTGTCTATTGTTAATCACAGAGATGGGTGAGAGGGCTACTCCCACACACTGACTCATTTGTAGCTCTGCTCAGCATGCTGGGACATTATTAGTCAAAATGTGGAGGACTGATTCCCACTCTGAGGCTTCCCTTCTGCAGTCCACTCCCACATTTTTTTTATTTGTGTTAGTGATAATGGGCACAGAATGACCCCTACAAAACACACACACAAAATCTGCATTTCCATCAACATGCTTCATCTTAACTGTTTATTAATCCATTTTTGAAATGTATTGTGGAGTTACCATCCATGCAAAAGTTTTTTGTGCTGTGAAGAAGTTAAAGCATGAATACAACAAGTTTCTTCGATTGTCAAAGGATTGATATAGTCTCTCAGTTTTAAATGCATCATATATATCAATGACACTGTTTTTATTATGCCATGTTTATAAGTATGAATTAGTCATGAACAAACACTGACCATTCTTCTTTGCTATTGTTTCTCAGCTAATCTATTTGTAAATAAGAGCCTTTATAAAGTTGTGCGGTATTTATATTTCTCACACTGTGAAGAGCTAAAAAGTAATGGAGGTTTGATTACATTCTTTTCCCTTTTTGTGTGTGTCTCTCTCTTCTTAGATAAAGCACCGCACTTCTCCAGGCTCGGAGACGAGGAGGTCAATGCAGGGCAAAACGCTACTTTCCAATGTGTTGCTGCTGGAAGAGCTTCAGAGGCGGAGAAGTTCCTGCTGGAGGTCAGTGATTTAATGGTGAAGGTTGCAGCTAAAGCAACCTGTGTCTCACTTGGATGTGTCTTGATATTTTTACCCCAGAAACGGTCAATAGTCCACAGGTCAGGCTGGTTTTGGTGCACAGTCTCTTATTTTTTAGAGAAATTGAAGGTCATGGACATATGAAATGGTTGGTCCTCTGGTTCAGTCATGTGAAAGGCTGATAAACTATTTTTTATAAGAGGAATAAACAAGCCAGCTAGCCAGGGACACAAAATTATATCATCACCTGTTTTTTTTTAGAGTTTGTTTTGTTTGTTTGGTTTTGCTTTTTTTGTTCTTTAGCTTTTTAAACACTTCTTTTGATATGTTTGGTTGTCTTGCATCACTTTGGTGCTGTATCTTTGAAACATTTCATTTAGAACTGTTGTGTCATTTTGTGTCACTTTGTACTTGCTTAACATATCTTTGATGTTGTTTATGAGTCTAGTTCTGATCATCATATGAATATTTGCAATCATTGTGCATCCCTGAAGCTGCTGTGTGTCTCAGTCATGTTAACATTTTGGACTGTTGTTTTCATTCTCTGTTGCTTTGTTATCGTTTGTGTCTCTTTGAAATGGCTGTGTTCCTCTACTTTTGTTTCATACATGACTGTTGATATCAGTTTGTGTTATGAATCTCTTTTAAATGTCTCTGTCTAATAACTTAGGTGCTTAAAGTGGAAAATGGAGATAAACACTTGGTTTTAGATCAATGGTTTTGGTTTTAACTTTACACTAGCACTCGATGAAACTGTTTAAGTGCTTATATAATCAGTGCAGTAGAGCTTGTTCTGTTCTTCAATCGTTTTGTTTTCTCTGATGTGTTCGTGCTTAAATAAAGATAATGGAGGGAGTGTTAATGCTGTGAAGGCCTTGGCACCTCTTCACTTCATTGCCTTTGAAAAGTTACTCTACTCCTACTTTTAAAAGATTATAGTGTTCTCTGCTTTCCTCACCACCTCCCGTTTTTATTCACATCATGTGCTGTGCTTTGGATATGCGTCTTTTTATCTAGAATGGCTTGTTCTGTGAAGGTGATGCAGGTCATACAGCCCTTACCTCTTTGGGGAATAAGTTGGGAACTTAAGATCCCCCTCTTTATGTAGCTCTGATTAAAGGAGCGATCATCATCATGCTGTAGAGCTCAGTTTTTCTTCTCATCGTGTGATCACAATGCGCAGCCACACACTCACTGCTTGAGCCAACATCTTGCCTCCCACTACAGCACGCCAGTGTTAATCATGGTTGACCTTAGGCAAGCCTACTGTATTGTTTGAAACCAAGAGATGTGTGATTTATGTAATTGAAGCCTCCTCACTCCCACCTCTTTGCGCGCTTTATCAAACCACCCATTTGGTCACAACACAAGGATGAAGACAAATTGTTTTGGTAATTAGCTGGCAAAACCGTGCAGGCGTCTGCTGTAATGAGATCTTCCGGCCACTAAATTGCCTCTCCTCTATCTTTTACTGTCCTTGCTGTCTTCCTGTCTGCTGCACGTGCGTCTCTTTCAGCTCTTTTGTCCACATGAGCTCTTATCATCTTTGCTGTCTCTCGTTGTGCCCTTTTGTGTTCATTGTTTCTTCTGCACCAGCTGCAGCACCATCTTTGCAGCACACGCCCACTAGATTAACAGACCGTTTTGTCGTTTCCACGCCAATTAGCTGCAGCCAGATTGTTTACGTTACATAAAGTGATCACAAGCTTTCTTGGTTTATCCTGATATAACCCTGCATACCACGATCCACTCACTTGGTTGTGAAAATGATATATACAAAGCCTATGTAGGAGTGCACAGTGCACTTATAATCAAGACTTTTGTTTTTGTCTTCGCGGTCACAAGATTTGTTGCCTGCTTGACCTTAATCAGCGGGTGTGTGTTTATGTGTTTTCTTTATGAGGGGCTTTCATGAGGTTTGTGTGGTCTGTGGGTTTTTGAAGGCCCCAATCAGAGGTACAACAGAGGCCCAGCACAAACCAAAGGCCTCCCAGTAACTCTCTGCATGTTCACACAATCCACGTTCTGTGCAGACAGGAAGAAAGAGTAACACGTCTAAATCCCACCATTTCACACCAAGAGAATGGCCTGAAAACATGAGAAAAACTGTCAGATTCAATGTGTTTTGTTGAGTCTATGCAGAGTTGACGGATGCTTGTGGTTTTAATGGTGTGTAACAATGTGAGAAATGTCTCTCACTGTTCCACAGCAAGGTGCATCATGCAACATTCATATGAGCAGTGTTCTGTTTTCAACTCGACTACCTCCCTCTGTTCTCCACTTTCTGCCCCAGCTCACTTTTGTTTATGTTGTTATTTCTTTGAGATCTCCTACTTTATGCTAAAGCATGCAGATATTTCTCATCTATTCCGCTTTATTGTGTTTTTACCAAAACACATGGTCTGTGTTCTGCTTCACATCCATTAGCCTTTTTTCTCTTCACTGATTAAACCTTAATGCATTTAAGCCCATCTGCCTTTCCATTACAACTGCTGAGCAGTGAAATGTTTTTGGTTCAATAACTTTATACACAGAGGACATCTGAGATTGTAGATGGGCTTCATTTGGGGACGACGCTCGTGACATCTATTACCCCCATGATCGCTATTATTTTAACAAGATTGCATTTGTTGTTGTTAAAGCATATTTGATGGCATGATTAAATCTGAAAACCAGTCACGTCTTTATTCAAACTCCATAATGCTAGTTTTTAAATTTGAACAGATCTAATAAAACCAACCTCAATAGCAATCATCTAAGTTAGTTTTTGTTACATTATTAGCTTTTGGGTCTCAAGAGGTCACTGGACAATAACTGCTTACAAGGCCGCCTTTAAGTATGGCTGTGTTTATTTATGCAGATGTTTGATGGTGTGTGCATCTTTTAATCAAAAATACTCTGCTATACTATACTATTCTATGCAATGCTGCTGTACTGGGCTTTACTATACACAATACATAATATTTCAAAAGATTTGCACAAGGGAGGAATAACAAGAAAGTTGAATAAAAGATGAAGATTACACACAAAAAACGTCCTGTGGGAAGTTTTTTAGTGGTGAACAGGCTAAAATTAATTCAGATGCCTGCACATGACTTACATAAGCAAACAAGACCATTGTTGAGAATGAGAGTTACCAGTTCTCCACAGGGGGCTTCAAGAATTGAGCATAGCATCAGTTCAGAAGTCAAGCTCGGCCCACGGGACCAGCCCCGTTAGCTGACAGCTCAGCTAATTACCTCTAATTGGTAAATAGTAAAATAAGCGTTCTATTTAAACTGCTTCAGCCTGCCTACTCTTGCAGTTTCCCCTGCAAACCACTTTGCAACCCACCTCAACTCCAGCTCTTTATCTTATCGTGCGTCTAATTTAACCAGTGTCACATGTTTTGTCACTGTTGCCTTCTCTGTTCTGCACCCCTTTGCTGTTGCTTTTCCTGCCTTGGTTTTTCCATGCACGCACATTATATAGAGAGGGAGTGTGCTCTCTCTTTCTGAAGCCTTGCCATTTCTCACTGGCATGTGGAAGGAGAGGGAGTCACACTAAATAAAACTTATTACATGCAAATAATAATTTATCCTCAATATAGTGGTTATGACTGTATAATCAAAAACAAAGTTTCATTAAGAGCTGTGAAAAAATAAATTTGTACTTTGATAACTGTAACACATTTATTACAGAGCTAACAGTACACATATTTTCAGTTAATCATTCAGAAACTCAGCAGAGTAGTTTGATACTAAATATGCTTTCACCATACACTCAATACTTGATCATAAGACTCCTCACTTTTACTGTATACTCCTTCTGTGATCCAAATTTCACCAGAAAGGTTTCACTGGCATGTTGGACATCCCCTGAAGAAAATTTAACCAGCTAGATGAACCCCACATGAATCACCAGCTCTAAATGTAAAAGTATATTACATATGTGGCACGGGTTTGATAGCTTCAGCGCCATGAGACCCTTGACTATTGACTGCATATTGATGTGGACTCTATGCCTCCACGTCGTCCCTATCAGAGCCAAAATAAGGTGGAGCAGAAGTGATACACCTCTTCTGCTAATCAAAGCAACCATTTAACAAATTGACAGTTTCTTTCTCGGGGATACTCATCTTCTATTCTTGTGATAGTTTTTGTGTTGCTGTTTCTCATCTTTCTTCCTTTACTCTGCTGATCTAGCACAGGAAGCTGCAGTATCACACATTTGTCAACAGAGCATCAATCACTCGTCTTTTCAGCATCAAAACAACTAATCAAAACTTTGCTCCTCTGAAAAATGCCCACTCGTGAATAAATATAGAAGAGCAGAGAAAACTGCTTTGACATAGTTGAGAAAAATGTTTCCAATTTAATTTTCTCTTTTCCCCATCTGTCATGGTGGAGGTGGGCTTTTTGACCCGTATTGCAGCCAGTCACATGGGGGAGCTTTTAAAGTTCTGGCGTCATGCTACATGGCTGTTGATTTATTCAAGTTTTTCACATTCTGTGCCCAAGAACGAGCTGTGTCTTAACTAACTGCGGGAGCATAACTGGCCTTTCTCTGGCCCCATGCTGGACACAGCCAAGAGCATGATAACCTGCCAAGTTAGTCTTGCTTTAAATATCACATCAGAATATTTGTCTGTGTCACATTTATATTTATTTTCCACATCCTCCTGTGTGTTTTGATAACCTCTATCAGAAAGGGTCTTTTTTGTCTCAATCACTAGGCTATACTTATGTCTTTCATTCACTTTTTATAACTTGACTTTTTTATTCCTAGTAGATAAAAGCACATTTTTTTGTGCTTGTTTGTCTGTGCTAACAGTTTTTCTTGCTGTATGTATGGAATGTAGCAGCTCAATTACAAGATAAAGGCATGGCTTGTGAAAGCAATTGAGCTCACAGGGACAGACCATGAAGTAGCCTTCAGGGTTGAAGTGTTGCATCCAGGCTTTGGGAGCTTATCTCATACCAGAAACTTAAGTAACAATCACAATACAGTCACTGCTACTTCAGATAGTCTTCTTGTGTGTGTATGTGTGTTCCCATCTTTGTGTGTAGTTGAATCACGGGCCCATGTGTGTATTTGTGTGGCTGTTGCACATCAAACACTGTTTGAGATGACATGTACCTGTGTTTGTGTGAGGGAGAGAGGAACACGATGACCTGTTCTGTTTTTCTCTGACCCTGTCCTTTTCTGCCTTCCAGAGACACAATGGGGAGATTTTAACAGCGGCGTCAGTCAAGCACTTGAGTCACTGGCGCTTTGTGGTATCCTTCCAGCTAGACAGCGTCCAGAGAGCAGACCAAGACCTTTACCGTTGTGTCACTCAGTCCCCGAGGGGCTCCGGGGTCTCAAACTTTGCTGAACTCGTAGTCAAAGGTAAATACTCTCTTCTCTTCCTCTCTTATTGTTGTCTTCCTCCCTCTTGTGTTTTTTCCTTCCCAACCATCAGTTTTTCTGCTGTTAATGTGATAATAGGATTTTCTGCTCTTCTTGGTCACAGTAGATTACTGTGCGTGATTCAAATAGGAGCTGAAAATGAAATTGATCCTAACAAGCAGTGATAGCCACGAGTGTGAAGAAACACAGGGCATCGTTTGTGGTTGATGGAGGAAATCCCAGACACCTATTTCCAATTGATTTCCCAACAACTCCTTAATCACAAATTGCACGGCCGCTCCACATGCCGAGGCTAAGAGGATGGCACAACACTATCCGCCCGACACATGTTGTTTTCTGAGCTGCAGTTGTCAAATAGGCTGCCATCCTCAGCTCCTCAGCTCTCTGTCAAAAAGCTGCTCACTTGACTCGGACTCCTGCAGACCCTGTCATATCATGTACCGCAGATGGTGACCTCACTCCCATTACTCACTTCAGCCCCCCAGCCTGACACTGCTTTGACAGCATAGTAATGACATGGCTGTGGGAGGGTTTGATGGCACAACAATCTCAAGCCCCGAGCGAGGGGAAGATAAGCAGGAGAAAAAAAAGGATGTGAAGGTTGCCAAATCTCCTTGTCTTTGACTGTATGCTCCAGGGCAAAGAGGTATTTTAAATGATGGTTTGTTGGCGAGTGAGTCGAGTTGGTAGGTCAGTCCATCTTTTTACAAAGATTTGAATTTCTTGAGAAATATTAACATGAAATGCATAAAGATATTAAAAGTTCCTAGAGGAGAAATAAATGATAAAATGCTTAACTTAGATAACGAACCAATAATAATTGACCATAGATTGTATAAGTAGTCTCAAAATAAGTAGTCCATTGGTATCTGAAGTTAAACCGCTGTTGAGTATTTGCCAGTGTTTGAAATTAGTTGAAGTTTTTGATTGGATGTTTGAAATGCCACTTTTTGTCAGCTCTCGGGTTGATGTGACGATATCCGTGCATTTAATATTTCCAGTATCGTTGCTTTTTTGACTCCATCAAGATCCTCTATTTATTCCCGGCAATGGTTAGGCATGTGAATGGTCTCAACACGCAGACCCGTAGACATCATGTTTAACTGACTCTTGCACATCATTGATTGGCCTGCAATCAGTCGCCAGTTAATTAGAAAGCAGCGTTAACCAGTTTTATTCACAGGTCTAGGGCAATTTGCACGCTCCAATATGGTAATCTGCTTGCTTTTGTAAAGTTGTTGCTCGCTGATACCAGTTCCACACTGTGCAACTTGAGGTGGAAGCTCAAATTCAAAGAACTGTGGTGACTTTTCCACAAATTTCTGAATGAAATGAGCCATTCAGAACCTCAGTGGTGTTGTTCTTTGTCATCATAGCAGCTGCAGGCAGAGATTTGAAAATATAATAATATTAACTTCACCATTGATGTTGTTGATGCTTGGGCCTTAATTTGTACATCATCTTGCTACATGTAAATGCTTCATAATGATTCAATGGGTCTATCTCATTGTTAAACCAAACAAGACTTCAACTTTTATGTTCTATTAGATGGCATTGTATCTAGTAAACGTCATTTGTGGCATGCTAATAATAGCGTTTTTCTCTGCCTGTTAGAACTCTAACTGAACCACTGGCATGGCTGTTGACTTGGTGTAAAAACATGTACTTAACTCAACTCTAAGGTCTTAAATAGAATACATGACTGTAAACATGTCTCACTTTAGATATATGATACCTGTGAAGCATCAACATCAGCATACAGTACCATTCTTATCATTGTTTTTCTATGCTTGTGATGGTCTCCCACAGCAGCTAGCATGACTGTTGGCTCAGAGTGTTGATTATCAAAGCAAGTCAAACCCTTTTCATGTATGAAAATCAGGTTAATGCCAGCATGCTATCATGCTGAAATTAGATGATGAACGTGGCAAACAATGTACCAGCTGAGTGTCAGCATTAGCATACTGATGTCAGGACTTTGCTGTGCCTATGACAGCCTCACAGAGCCACTTGCACGGCTGTCTTTACTCTTAGTCTGTTTACGTTTAAGCATGAAATAAATCTCTTTAAATTTATATGGAGCATGGATGTGGTTTAGTGTTGTGATACAGGCCAATTGCCACAGTTCAAATGGAGCCCCTTTTTGCCAAATTATCACTAAACCCTCTCGCCAGCAGTTGCCAGTAAATGAAGAGTCAGTGAATGTGCTCATAGAAGGCCATGAAATCCCATTTAGTGTGCACACACTCTCAGAAAATAAGTATTATTTTATCTACATGGTTGTTGCTTAGCTCCTTTTTTATGACAAGAACAAGGATATCATTTTTGGCGCATTCAGGCCCTCGAGTTGATATGATGACCGGCTGTTCGTCATGTTCAAATCAACTGGCTGTAGCCCCATAATCTATTTCACAGGAGCAGAGAACGAGTCCTAACAAGACTTTCATGAATCCCTCTCCCCCCACTGCACCACGAGAAGAGCCTAATCATCCCCTTAATGAGTTGGATCCACTCATTTCAAGACCGCAGATTCCACCCAGGAATCATGATGGAGCCCCTTATTGCCCATAGAGGACAGCAATATGTCCAATTAATGAATAAAACATTTCCATCTTTCTCCTTGAGGTATTGTATGCCTCTGGCTTTTGTTGTAGCCCCATGGTTGTTATATTGTGATCCTGTGCATATTCAAAGATGTGTTTTCAAGGATCTGCAGCCTGTTAAAGCATAAATCTCAACTCAGAGAAATCCTTAATTAAACAGAAAGTAGCTCTGAGAGCATTTTTTAGTTTGAGAATAACTCTGTGTGCAGAGGGAAAGAAGAAAAGGCAAGTCATAGTATACTGAGAAAAAAAGCATTGTAAATAAACAAGCTTAATGAAGAGAACATAGAGTTGAGAATAAGCTTTGCGAGAATAAATAAGTTGCTTTATATTTGGCCCCACTGTAACCTATATTTGGTCTCTCATTATGGATGTAGATGATGAGCTGCTTCAGGCTAAGTCAAGGCAAAAGGAAGCACTGCAGAGTGGAGGTGAGGTGCTGGTTAAGTTGAAAGCCCACAGAGAGGAGGACCACAAAAGACAGAGGCGCCTCTGTGGGAATGAAGGATTAGTCACAGCCACAGATCTAACTCTGATCTTTTCTCATGCTTCGTCCTCTTTTCTTTTGCATTCTCTTCCCTCCCCACACTGCTACCCGTGTAATTGTTCAGTCGCTTGGATCTGCCAGTGAGTGACATTTGACCGATGGGCTCTGGAATTAATCTTTGGTTTGGCAATCTTACTGAGAGTGATGCAGAGTCTCCTTTTTCATCATTGGTGGCCGGCTCTGAGGACAGTGCACTGAGTTAAATAGGAAGATGTGCAGCAAGTAATCCTTCAGCTGGAAAGATCATACACATTCAGTGAGCTGCAAACACAGCTGTTTCTTTGCTCACCGCTTTGGTGGGAATGCCTTCATGATAGCTCTGACTAATCTGCTATTTGAACACAGGTTGACCTGCTGACTTCTTGCACTCTCTAGGGACTCATTAAAGACCCAATGGGCTTTAATGTAATCTGTTTGGATACAGCTAATTAATAAAATTAGCACCTCAATCTTACCTACCAAGTATTTGCAACAGTGCCATGGGCCTGCAAGCAGACAGTTTGTGTAAGAGGAGGAAAATAAAACACTTCTTTTTCATTTCCTCTCTCAGTACCTCCATCCCCCATCGCGCCGCCCCAGCTGCTGCGTGCCGGCTCCACTTACCTGATCATCCAGCTCAACACCAACTCTATCCTGGGAGATGGCCCCATTATCAGGAAAGAGATTGAGTACCGCGCCAGCCAGTCTCCCTGGTCAGAGGTGCATGGAGTCAACATGGTCACCTATAAGCTGTGGCACCTGGATCCCGACACGGAGTACCACATCAGTGTGCTGCTGACTCGGCCGGGGGAGGGAGGAACCGGACCACCTGGGCCCCCTCTTGTGAGCAGAACCAAGTGTGCAGGTGAGTGTTCACATTGTTATGCAGATGTTTCAACCTTATTAGTATGAAAAACACAGAACTGTTTTGACAAGCATGGGACTTGGTGTGTAGAGGAGTTGTAATCACAAACAGATGTCACTGTAGAGTCACCCATTGGTAACTTTTGGACGAGAAGTGACCATATTTGGGGAAATGGGTGGATTGTCTTTCTTTCATCTTTGTTCTGGTTGGCATGTAAATCTAAGTGTTTCTGAGTTTTTGAAGGACATATTGAAAAAAAATTAAGTATTTTACTAGACAGAAGAATTGTCAGCAAAGATTGAAAATATGAGTTTAAATTTGATATAATGTGTTTCTTTTACACTGTAGCTACCTTTCACTGTCTCTAAACCCTTGAAATTTATTAAACACTCAGGTAGGCAGCTATGGCTTTAATGTAGTTAAGATTTGTTACTTAGGTCCCTCCGGCATCACTGAATATCAGGCTTTACACAATGATAATGGGACATAGATTGTAGGTTCAGATAACTGTAACACAAACAGCTATCATCATCTTCACGCCTATTCATGTAACAGAGCTGTGTTTTTTAAAGCCTGACTCTAAACATAAAGGCTCTGCTACTATCTGCTGTTCACTGTCCTGTGGCTGCTGCATTGAGCTCAAAACACATCGCCCACATCACAGCTTTTATCCATATGTTGTTTGTTTAAAGCTGAATCATGGATTATTGTTTACCTTATCACTTGCATCGTTTCCATGGTGTTCTTGTATTGGTCATAATGGCTGCAGAGATAAGAGGCAGTTAGGTTCTATTTATTTTTTCCCTCTCGGGTTTTGTGTTTGGGCAAAGACTTTTGCTCTGAAAGGACCTGCTACACAGCATGTGATGCTCAAGAGAATTGCAGTGTGGACTTTTAAGGTGACAGTGGCTCAGAGCCCTGGACAACGGGACACAGTGTCTGAGCACCTTGTTGTTTAGCATAAACAACATTCACTGGGCAGAATAACCTTCAATGAAGCTTCTGTCAAGTATCTGAACTTTAACTGTAACTTTTTCTCCATTAGTATAATTACTCTGGATTAGAATAATACCTGAAGATATTTCTTAGACTTTGGACTTTATTAATTAAACACATGAAAGCTCAATAGTTAAAAGTCTAGATGCCCATAAGCCAAACACCAAAACTTCAGAGAGTCTTAAATTATGGGCTATCATCTGTCAGGATAATCTGCTAAAATTTAATCACAGAGAAGCTGATAGACAAGTTTTGACTCAGTCTCTGCATTCACTTATCTCAAAAGAGAAGATACACTTGCTATCAGTGGTGGGTCTGAACTGTTGAGCTGAGGAGACTTTTTAGCTGCAAGCGTGGCAATATTGGTATGACAGTTAAATAAAAGATAACAGCTGGTTGACCGCAGTTGTTGGCCTCAAGCATGCTACTTCTGTATCTCGTTGAGGAGGGAAACTTTGTATGGCATGCAAAGTAATTTAACAAAGATTTGTTGGTGACAGTAATGGAGACATAGCAGGACATTTTTTGTGTTTACATGGATTTTTATGACAAATCTTAACCTGTTTTCTTGATTAATTGATTTTTGGTTCATGTTATCTCTGACACTGTTGAAATTTCAATTTAAAAAAAGCTGATTGTTTGCAAACCATCTATACCCCATATGTAAAAGGTATTTCTTTACCACTGTGATGCATCAGCTATTCTAAAAAATAGTTGTTGTCTCAATAGCTGCTCTATCACTGCTCTACAGTTTGTCCTTTTTCCTTTTACATGTTTGTTGTGTCATTATGCACCAAATATTTTCAATAGGGGACAAATCCAGACGGCATGCAGGCCACTTCAGCACCTAGACCCATCTACTTCTGAGCCATTCTGTTGCACTACATGCAGAATATGGTTTAGCATTTTATTACTGCAGCATGCTAGGTCATCCCTGAAAGATGTATCGTATGGATGGCAGCACATGGTGTTGAAAAAGCTGCTTTTGCATTATGTGCTAAATAACAAGGTAGAGGGTCTCTCCTCCCTTTTCAAAACAGCAAATCACAGATCAAAAAAGTGTCACAGAAGTGCAGGAGTAATAACAGCCAGAGCTAGTTAGATGCTGGGGAGATGGTGGGGCTGAAAATGTTTACATGCCACTCGTGCAGGGCAGTCGTGGCATGGGCAAAGCGGAGCAGACACTGAGGATCTCGCAGTTCAAGTTGATCACCTAATTGGGCGGGAAGGTTTGTCAGGTGATGGTGGAATGTTGTGGGAAATGTGAGAGTAACTCACTGCAGTGATTTAAATTTTCACAGCTTGTGGGTTATTTTTATAGCTCCAAACAACATCATTTTGAAGTCACACGTGCACACCAAGTAAGTAAGGCAGTCACTAAAAATTAGGGCCAATAAACTGCAGAATGTCAAATTACACCTTCTGTGTGGAGCTTTTTTGAAACAGAAGACTAAATGAAGGGGTTGAACTCACGTTGGCAAAGCAACCCTTTTCATATTTTAGAGCAGATATTCTTTATCAGAGATATATTGAATGTTGAAAAATAGCTGGATATGTTTCTGGTTGAATTTTTTTCATACAGTACAGGATCAGCAAAAAGACAAGTGGTGCCACTGACACAAAACTGTGTATGATCAGTTAGTGACAGAGAAAACTGTCAAACAAATTACACAATATCCCTTTAACATCAACAGTTTAGATATGGTTTAAAACGTTTGGCAATCATGTAATGCCAAAAAAACCCAAAACAAAACAAAACAAAGAAACTTTAAAATGCTAACAATTGTAGAAGAGGAAATGTATTCATATACTGGTTTACACTCAAGTTCCCAAAATAGATTTTAATCAATAGATGCTGCATGTTGTCCTAAAGCTGTTGTTAGAAACTTTTTTGTTGGAAAAACATGGACCTCTCTTGCTTTTGCTCTGCAAGCCACCTGACTTTCTTTGATATTTAAATGTGTCACTCTGTGTGAATATTTCCTGCTGAAGGCTGTTTATGTGTGCAGTTAATGGTCATGCCTCACACTTGCCCCCTCAAACACCCTGAGAATGGTTTCAGCAATGAAATCTTGTTGCTGATAGTCTCATTTTGTTTGTAGATCATAAAGAGGCACTAGTCTTAATTTTTACTGGTTTAGCAACTGTCTTAAATCTCCACGAGGGCTTCAAA
This sequence comes from Thalassoma bifasciatum, assembly GCA_008086565.1. Lineage (NCBI taxonomy): Eukaryota > Metazoa > Chordata > Actinopteri > Labriformes > Labridae > Thalassoma > Thalassoma bifasciatum. Next base: position 209,385 of record RPOG01000297.1, on the reverse strand, counting down.
TGTGTGAAACTTATAGAGAAATGACAATTTTAGCAGAAAAGTGTGAGATCGTCAAAACCAGAAGAAATTTGGTTTACCCTCATATCTAACAGAGAAGCAATAAATTTTCACGTCTTTCAACACTGAACCAGCAGATGTTTTGCTGGTTATTGCTTGTTATCAAAATAGCTCCTGATCAAATTTTTCTATCCCACAAGTCAGGCAGTAATTGTCTTAGCTCTTTGGACTATCATCCACTTCTCTTTACAGCAAAAAAGGTCAATCCCCTTCAAATTAAACGCTGTCGATGGCATATTTAACTTTTACTCATCTTCAAATCCCTCACATCTTTTTTGCAAATGTTTCCTTCCAAACATGCTGTCTTTTAAGCTACAAACGTTCAACTGTTTGCGCCTATGTGAACCACTGTCATCTGTTACAGTGCAGACAAAACACCATGAGAGCAGAGCACAACACCAGCGGGTCACACCCATGCTTACTGTAAAATATTTGCATACATACAAACACAGTATGTAGATCAAAGAGCATAAAGTTGATGCAGATGCACACAAAGATTCAAGAAGTCATTACCGCTTGCTGCATCTGCAATGTATGTGCAGCAGTGACATGAAATGGAGAGCTTTGTGTTACCCAGAGGCGGTCTGTGGCTTCGTGTCTTCCACAGTCATCACTCTTCCCTATGCCCAATGGTCTCTTCCTGCCACACACCATCCCTCACATATCTCCCTTCCCTGGCTCCGGTAGAGCCTCCCCGGCCCCTCTCCAATGACATATTAAAGCTACTCTCCTCACCCAACAGCCACAGACACCCCCCATTCATCAGGCACCATGACTGAGCTCACAGGCCTTCCTTTACCAATCCCTGCTCACCCCGCCCTGACTCAAGAGACACAGAAAATTCACAATAAAGAAGTTTAAAAAAGTCGATATCAGGAGAAAGAAGGCTGCTGTGGGGGAGTGTGTGTGTGGGAGAGAGAGAGGATAGTTTTTCAAAGCCAGACAGAGAAACAGTAAAAATGAATCGAGTGAATGTGCGAGAGGTGAAGCGAGAGAGGATCCACGGCGTACGGAAATTGCTTTCACAGTTGCTGGTATCGGTGTTTGTGAAAGTGGTTAAACTCAGCCTTTAATGATGTATTTACATTTCAACCACTGTGACATTAGCTTGTTCAACCATGTGTGGGATAAGTAATACTGCTGTGAGTGCTGAGCTGTTACACGGAGCCTTTAGATGCAGTACTAGTTCAATACAGGGAAGTATAGGTGAAATTCATTTTGCTGCTGTGTCTATGTTGGATTTTGCCCAGAGGTTGCTTGATTATTTATATTTATTGCAGTGCATCTGTATTTGATTGGCTCCTATGCAGCTTATTCACTTTCAACAGAACAGTCAGTGTTATTGAATATTTCACATGGAAAAGGAAGGACAGAAAAGGATACTCATAACTGCACCTGTAAAAAGACAACAAAACCTGTTTGCCTTTCTAAATGATTTTAAAATCATTTTACTTTGCTTTACTTGTACATACAGCCTGGAATGACCTTGCTTCTTCTCATTTACAGGTCCTCATTCATTTTATGATCAGGGTCAATTCTATTATATGTTACTAATTTGTACTACCAAAGAAGAAAATAGAGAACTTTTGTGTTTATACCCCTTGGCTCATTTCATTTGAAAATAAAAATCAAACTAGCAATGGTTCTCTTTATTTTAATTTTAAGATGTTTTGTTTGCATCTAGTTTTTAATTCAGAGTATCTACTTAATGTATTTGGTCTGGGCTTTAATATTTGTTTACAAAACATTTTACATGCTGTTTATTTTGATTTTAGTATTTACAAAGCATTCACTTAAGTATTCAAATGAATTCTCACATTTTATAGGATTAACTGTTGGCATTATTTAATATAGCAAACTGTGTTTGCTGCATTCACTTTTGTTCTCATTCGTGTCTGTCCCCATGTGAACCCCTCTGAACTGTGTGTTTTATGAAAGATGTCATTTAAATATAGTTGAGTTTCTTCAAATAATGAAAACTTCCTCCTCCTGGTGTATCTCAGTTCTTTGACTGTGCAGGAGGCTCTAATCACCACCTGGTTCCTTGAGCTCCTCTGACCCTGCCTACAAACCATCTGGTCAACACTTCCCCTCCTGACCCCAGATTCCACCATGAGCCATCCTCGCCCTCATTTGCTTTTGGCCTGATTATGCTTAAGACTAAGAAAAATCCTGGCTGATGTTGCTTCTATGGTTTCAGGGAGATGGTTGCTACAGAAGGGACATTTTGAGTCTGAAAGAAAACTGGATTTCCCCTCCAGAGACCATGTCCCCCCACTGTGACTAATCTTACTCTTCCATGGTCATGCCAAGCATCCCCCTCCCTCACAAACATGCTGGCTAGATGTATACACCGTACACACACACGCACACACACACACACGCACACACACACCTCCTCACAGGGCTGAACCGTCCTCATGCGAGTGCTGTAAAACTAATGGGCGTGAATGTGAACATGGTCTCTGCCTGGCTCCGATGGCCATCCAGGTGTGCTTGATGAGCCATTGCTGTGATTATCAGCACGGTGCATTAGCACAGCTTGAAGCCCCTCAAGTAAATCACAGAGGAGAGGCGAGCATTTGTACTGCAGGTGGTCCCAGAACTACTTTAATGGGCTTCCACCTGCTGCTGGGTCACTGAACCTTCTGGAAAGCCTCTAGTCATGATGCTCCTGCTCTGTTAACACTGGAGCATGACTAAAATTAGCCACATTAGGCGCAACGGTGGTTTGCCTTCCTTGGCATGTCGTTCATCATGTCTTGCATTCTGAGCCAGAAACCCCCTATATGTTCACATTTGGGTGTTTGGGTATATGTGTGCACTCCTTGCACTTGGGCATGGGGGTGCATGTCTGTAAAAATAAAGTTTTCCCATCAGACACAGTGGCTCTGCATCCTGTCCAGGGATGCATGCAATCTAAATCAGCTGTGCTCTGTCCTGCTGTTGTTCTCTGTCATGGCTTTTTGGGGCGATAATAGACCAGAACCTGTCACATCCACTCTGAATTCCAATCTCCAAGGACCGACATGGTGCCCTGGGCTTCGGGCCACATTGGGATGGCTGCAGCTTTTCACGCCACAGGGTGCAGGAGAATGGGTGGGTGCTCGTGGCAGACTGACAAATAAGACGAAGCAAGGGGAAGAGACTAGCACAAATGTCCACTTTGAAGGGCAAAAGAAAAACAATGAGCGCACTGTGGCCTCTTTAGCGGCCCTTTTCATCAACTCAGCAGTTAAATGCTTCTCTTTGTTTAGCTCTCAGACTGTGCAGACTATCAATTGCACCATTAAGACAATCCTCAGTCACACTGAACAATGGAACATTAACAGTTCTTGCTTGGTGCAGTCTACTACTTTGCGATTACTGCGCTTAGCCATTTATCTGCAGCCACATTAGTTTGGAGGTTCAGAACAATGCTTGGGTCAAATTTCCATCTAGCAGGAGATGCCAGGCAGCAAATTTAAAGAGAAAGCTCGTGACTGCACAGGGCTTCAATGAATCAACTCGAGGTGTTGGAAATTCCCATTGTAAGTTAATTGCTTCAACCCATGCAGAAGAAGTCTGGCTTGGGCCCACTGTGCCTTATAATGTTAACATGCTCAGTTATATGTGTTGAAACTTATATTTGACAAAAAGAAAGAGAAGTTAGATTGAAAGAAAGTGATGAAGTTATCGGCTTATTTAATTATTTTGTACAGCAAATGGGTGTCAGAGTGTCCTTGCACAACCATGAACAGCCTTACAAATCCATTTTCTGAGATAATTCTTGTTTTAGTGCATTAGCCCTTGCTCAGTGATGCATTAGCCGCTTTATTTAAGTTCCCTGCACTAATCTATGCTGCAGTCTGAATCTCACTGAGTATGTGAGTCAGGGAAGAAATGGAGACCTTGGCCAGTAACCTCAAACTCCACTGATCTCTCCCTGTACCCCATATCTCTGCTGTCATTCCCTGCCTCCCTGGCCCATTACTCAACATGCTCTATTAAAAGAATAAAGCGATATATTACATTTTGTAGCATATTGCTTGACAAAAAGGCATCGATTGTGTTAATAATGGCTGCTGATAAATGCCCCCATTGATGCTGAGGATGTCCTTGGCTTCACTCAGCTTCTCTTCAGTTTTCCGACGTCCTCCGTAACAGTGGCTGCTCTGTGTTTCTGCATATAGAGGCTCTCTGTGTCTTTCAGCAAGCCATTACATTTAGATATCACAGACGGAGCTGTTGTTCTTTGGTCTGAGTCAGTGAAAGTCAGGGTTAACCCTGGCAGTGACCAGAATTAACTTGGTGCCTTCTAAAAATATGCAAAAGGCCATCGCGGTGACCCAGCAGTAAAAGTGACCGGCGGAAGTGAGTGCCCTTGTGCGGCACTGGCATTTTTTTTTTTTTTTTTTGTGAGCTTGTGTGTGTGTGTGAATCAAACCTTAGGGTGAAGAAGTAAAACTACTGGATGGTCGGTTTTCTCTGTGGCACAGAGACTTGGACTGGTGGGAGTGAGACAGCAACCAGCAGCCTGTCCCATTAATTAGCGCAATTGGCACAAGCTCCTACTCTGCTTTGGGGGTGTGGGTGGGATATGCTGGCAGCAGATTGTTGACCTCTATGTTGTGATGGGGGAAATGGCGAATGTGTAGGAGGGGAATAAGTGAAAAACTCAAGGGTAGTCCTGGGACATAGTCTTATGCTGTTTTCTTGTCAAAAATCTAATATTTTGTAATAAAGGCTTGGGGACTTTTTAAATGACTTAACTTGTTCTTGTCACTGGATCTCTGCCCTTTTCATCACGCAATATTCACTTTGCATGTCTTTTTGATCTTTCCTCCATCTACCAGAGCCAATGCGAGCGTTGCGGGGCCTTACAGCAACAGACATCCAGCCCAGGCAGTTGTCCCTGCAGTGGGAGAATTTGGCGTTCAACCTGACACGCTGCCATACCTACTCAGTGTCCCTGTGCTACCGCTACACCACAGCGGGAGGCGGTGGAGGCCACAACACCACAGTGCGGGAGTGCCTGGCAGTGGAGCACAACGCTTCACGCTTCACGCTGCGTGATCTGCCACCCTACCACGGCATCCATGTCCGTCTGTCACTGACCAACCCAGAGGGAAAGAAGGAGGGCAGAGAGGTCACCTTCCAGACTGAGGAGGACAGTAAGTCTCCTGAGGGGCCACAGTAACAGATAGAATGAAACCAGAGGAGGAGAAAAATAAAAATGTTACAAAGCAGTAAACATTTCGAGAAGAACTGTCATATGAACTTTAATTCATTCATCAGAAAGTTTACTGTGATGAACATAGTTTTGGTCAACACAATGTAACAAACACCCACCAGACGAATTTGATACACCAATTAAACTCAATTAAAAAAGTTTTCATTTGTTTGCAAAGAAGACCAAAATTCAACCTGTAACCTGTAAGCAGTCAAAGCTATTCGGATTGGGAAATAACATTTGCACAAAGGTTTATCTTTTGATATTTAATTACTCTGAATCTTCCGCCTGGAGGGTAGATGGAAGAAGATGCTGAAAAACTGTTCACTGCAATGATTTTGCAACAGACGAGTGATATACTGTCCAAAAAAACAGAATTACATTTACTTGTTGAAAGAAAAAACAGTTAGAACTTGAGTTACAGTGAAATAAAGAAGAGCCATTAAACAAAAGAGGTTAGCCTCCAACCTTGAGTTACGAGAGCTAACATTTTAGCGGAGGAACAGGATGCAAAACTGTCCCCTGAGGATCTCGGTTGACACAAAAGTTTGGATGAATTTTGCTTTCTCTTTATTCTGTTTGCAGAGAGCCTGTATTGTAGCCATCATTTCCTGAATTATAACTACACTGATAACTTCACAGTGATTAGCGGAGTGTCATGTCTCAAACATATGAGGCTACCTGTGGTTTAACTTCTCTTAAAGTAGAAGTCAGAGAGTGACTCTCCTCCCCTAAAGAACTGGATATAACCAAAGTGTTAGTGTCCCATTAGCCTCATACTTTAATGGTTTATCTGAGGATTTTAGGTGTTTCACAAAACAACTGCGCATCCTGTGGTTAAGCTGCACAATTCATGTATTGATGAGTTTTTTTGTGAAAGTTTACTTTCGCTGAACACTTCCAGCACTTCTTCCTCCTGCCTCGTTTCCTCAAACAGCAAAAAGAGAGGGTGACCATCTGACTGAGCCTGAATCAGAATTACAAAAGATCCTTTTCATTTTCTGAGGAGAATAACATAAAAGAAAAACATTATATCTAAGACTCTGGCAACCCCAAGATAGGATTTTGCGCTTATGTCTTATCTCCTCTCTTTCTTTTGTGCTATAGCACATCGTCTGCATGAAGGCTGAGGGAGCAATCAATTCTGCCATGAAAAAAATCAAAACAAACAAGATTTTTCAGAAAGTGATATATACAGAGAGTAAAAAGATATGGAGTATGCAATTTAAAGTTAAGAGTTTTCTCTTGAAGATAAAGGCAGTATTCGTCAATTATCAGTACTTCTTCCAAAGGCCTTAATAAGCAGCTCTGTCCTCGATACTAACTCGATTCAAAAAATAACAGTCGACTCAGCGGTTTGGCTGGCTTGCTTTAGCCTCAGGCCTGAATCCCACATAACGGTCTTTCTCTGTGCAGCGCTCACACAGACCATAGGGAGTGGGGCTGCAACTGAATGGCCCAAAAATCTGTTAACACACTCTAATATTGAGCGTTCCAGCATTCACAGTCTTCTCACTGCCAGTAAAAAAAATAGTTTACCAGGGTCTGACAAATTCATCAATGTTTTTCAACACTTGCTGAAGATTGATAAAAGTTTTCATACTCTTCGCAGTTTTTCTTTCTCTCGTCTGTTGTGGTTACGTAAGATGCTGGAGTTCATAAATTAACTATGTCCTAATCTGATGTTCTCTCTCTGTGCTCTCTGGTTGTCTCTTTGTTCTGAAATGCTGTGACATTCACTTCTGTGACTTCAACAGGAGGCTCACTGTGGGATTAGCACTTAACATTTTTCCGACAAATGTTTGTTCTGACTATTCCTCTTAGTTCCTGGAGGAATCGCTCCAGAGTCGCTTACATTCACCCCACTGGATGACATGATCTTTCTGAAGTGGGAGGAGCCTGTTGAGCCAAATGGCCTCATTACCCAATATGAGGTAAGACTGTAAAGATACTGAACTCCAAATTTCTTTGTTACTGAAAAAGTATCTGCTTTCTTAGCTACGCCTTTTTTGCAAGCCCTACATGAAAGCCCTATATCATCTTTACGGTAGTGATTGGCTCAACCTGAGAATCTGTCTAAACTTGAATGGGACCAGTTGCATTCAACAGAATGAACAAAACATGGTTTTCCAGTTTTTGCTTCAGGATTGAAGGGCTCTTAGTAAAAGTTGGTAAGCTTGCAAGACTCTATCTTAAGCTTTGTAGCTTTTTCTAGTGCAGATAAATTAACTAATTAGCTTTGATCCTTTCTTTTAACTGGGTTTTAGTTTTGGAAAGGCTGCAGACTGATTCCACCATCATTGCTGCTTCAAATGTGTAGAAGTCTTAAGCTAGACACATCTGCTGTTAAAAGCACCTGATGTCAAGTCATCCAGGAGAATGGGTTTAGTGTTCACTAAAGTTTTTTTTTCTGCCAAGACAATGAAACCTGTAAATGAAGGCATTGTTATTAAAAACACTCCTCAAGTACAAAGAACATAAACATTTCAACATCTGCTATCACTGCAATGCAAAATCCACCTGCTGAAGATGGTAGCAACTATTACAGTGATACAAAAACAATATCAGGGATCCTTCAGTAATCTTGTATTTTCCTGGAACTTCTTTGTCCTCCTCTTGATCATTTAATGCTCACATACCTCTTCTCTACTACATGAGCATGTTTTTCTTGAACTCACGGCGAAGTGCTCCTGTCGTTGGCATGACAATGAAACATTCAGTTGAATCCAATTTATGTTTTTTTAAACCTTCTTATCCTTGATACACTTTGCTTGCACACTGGGATTGCTTTCACTGACCTCATTCACATGGCTTCTCATGCAATGCTGGTTTGTTCCACTGACTACATCATTAATGAATAGTCCACTGTGGTACTCAGGCCTCACTATTAACAGGGTAATGATTATCGATGGGTTGCTCTTTGCCTGTGGTGAACCGTCAGTCGGCCTACCTTTCTTCGAGGCGTCTTCCTGTGGCTTCTCTTGCAGTGTCCTCTCAAGGATATTATTAAATAGGATTTGTGGTTTGACATATAAAGTGAAGGCTGCACGGGATTTTTTTTCTCAGTGGTGTGTTGATCTTCCTCGGCTGAGGGAGAAAGCTGTATACAGAGCTGAAGAAATCCCCTTCATTTCTCTCAGATTAAACCGTTGACCACTCTGCCTGAGCCCATCAGTCGCCATGCTGTCCTGCAAGCCCTCCTCTCAGCTCCGTGCTCTGTTGGACATCTTTTATGTCTGTCTTTGTGGAGGAAACATAGAGGTCCTTCTGCGTTTAGTTAACAGGATGGCCCGTAATTCTATCTTCACACTGAGGAGGCATGAGCACGCATTAAGCCCTTCTTATGATAATCAGCCAAGTCTTTGCTTTGGCTTGAGTGGCGTCTTCACTGCGTGTGTGGTGTGCAATTTTTGTCAAAGCTTGTGGGTGTGTGTCCAGTCCTTCCATGGAGTGGATGTCTTGCAGCTCTAATGTATATCCTCACATGCTCACCCTTGTCTGATTGCAGTCAGGTCAGCTCATTTAGCTCTCGTCTATTCTCAAGAGTATAAGTGGAAATCCTCACGAGAGTGCAGAGCTGGCAAGGAAAATCACCTCTCGTGGAAAAACTTACTTTCACATTTTAAAGGACACTTAAGCAAAGCAATTTTGGAGTGTTAATGAACGTTAATTGAACTTTTAATCACTTAGCAATATTGATTTAAACACTTTAATTCAGTTTTTACTGAGAGCCATCTTCTGTCCATGGCTTTCATGATGCATTACTGTCACAGAAAATCATTTACAACTTCTGTTACTTTACTTTTACTTTTTAAAACTCTTAGCACTCACTGTCACCTTGACTTAAAAGTGCCAGCGCCAGACAAGTCTTTTTCATCGGCGACGATAAACTCTCATGAGAAAATAGCTCACTGATTTAGAGAGGCAAAGTCATTACTTTCAAACTTTATTGTATCAATCAAACATGAGAATCACTGATTACAATGGAACCACTATGGTGCAAGTTAATGACCTCCTCTATTAAGCATGAAACTCCAAAATGAGTCATGTTAAATTGAGGAGTAGCCACTAAAATGAGTAATGAAATCAGTACATTACTTTAACCATCTTGCTTTGTTTTCTCCTAACAGATCAGTTATCAGAGCATTGAGTCATCAGATCCGGGCATCAACGTCCCAGGACCAAGAAGAACTGTGTCCAAGCTGAAGAATGAGACCTACCACATGTTCTCGAACCTCCACCCTGGGACAACATACCTGATCTCTGTTCGAGCTCGGACCGCTAAAGGCTTTGGTCAGACAGCTCTCACTGAAATCACCACCAACATTTCAGGTATTAACATCACTCACCAAACAGATATCTGGTGCTTAGGAGAGTGTGAAGCTAAAATTGTAAAAAAGATGCAGAGACGGGCAGCCTCGTGGTGTAGAAGCTGCTCTCTGTGCCATCCGTGCCTATCACAAGCAGGTACACCACCAGACTTCACCCACTGAGTGCTATAATTAGGATCCAACTTCTCTCTTTTTTGACCTCAGCATCTTCTCTATCTCTCCGAGGCAAAACTACTGCTCCCCCAGTGTAGGAGCTATTTTCTGTTGCCTCTCCAAACTCCTGACACACTGTCATCTTGCAGTCCTCGAGACATAAATTAAGTTGCAGGAAGCAGAGGAGCACCACAGAGGGGACACTGCCGGGTTTTGTGTGTTAAGAAAGATGCAGTGCATTCTTGGGACCAGAATGTCACCTCTGAGAGTCTCAGAGCTTATTACTGACGATAGATATCCAGCCTTTGTGTTTCTATTTTCTTTTAATGATGCATTTGTGCCTGTAAAGGGATGGGATTACACCTCTTAGGAACCCACAACACAGCCGCTCCCACCCTGTCCTACTCACTCATCTACCCTCCCTCCCTCGCTCCTACTGCCCCCTATCTCTTTACAGGGAGGCCAGCTTTGTTTAATTATAGATCTAGTGCACAATCACTGCTTACTGGCTGCGCATCAGGAAGAGCATTGGCACAGAGCCAGACCACTGATAGAGTCCAAAAGTCTTCCTGGATCATCCTCAACCTCCTCCACTGGCCCACGGTGCAGAACATTCACTTACACTGAGCGTCTCTCAAATCTGCTCTGACAGCTAGCAAACACTGAACACCTTCAACAGCTACTACTGTCAGCATCTCCGAGCAATATCCACCACAGAGTATCCAACTACACACATCTCCTCATTTGCATGCACACACACACACACACACACACACACACACACACACACACACACACACACACACACACACACACACACACACACACACACATACTCTGAGGCATGTGGACTGCTGTGGCTGATGCACATGCATCCCTCAAAGAAACTCTGTCTGGCAGCATGCATCAAACCATCTTTTAGTTTTGCACATCACAACAGACCTTTATGACCACAAATGCACATAAGGTTTTTCTTTACTGATGTACACGCCTTGATTTTAAGGTACAGTATGAGCAAAACCCTTTAGATATGCTATTTCATCACTTGACTTGTGTCTCATGTCACTAATTAACAAGTTACCATGACTAGTATTAAAAAGAAATGTGCCAGCACGTCCTCACCAGGAGGGGCACGACTCGAGCCAAATCCTTTCAAATGGGAAGCCCACTTCATTTAGCTTCACTTCCATGACTTTTAATTAGACTTGGATCTGGAAAAACTACAAGGGAAATTCAAAACAGTACTCTGAACATGAGGATTCGGGTATTTGCCATTTCTGCTGAGAAAGAGAGTTTGAACGACACTGAGATAGCTCAAATTAAAAAAAAAAACTGGACCAGAAAGACATGTTAGTAACAACAGTATTTATGTAGCGCTTGAATATAAAGCCTGGAGCTATCTGAGAGACAGAAATGTGTGCAGTGGTATGTGTATTGGCATATGCCTTCGATATGACTGACATCTAAGTGTGTGTTTTCAGCTCCCACTTTTGATTATGGAGACATGCCATCCCCACTGAGTGAAACTGAGAGCACCATTACTGTCTTGCTGCGACCCGCCCAAGGCAGAGGGGCACCCGTCAGGTGAGCCCATCCTTCCAAATCCACAAATCAGTCTCTTTCTTTCCCTTCCTTTTCTTCTAAAAAGTGGTTATTAAAGGTGCAACCCCTCCCTGTGTCCAGCACGTACCAGGTAGTTGTCGAGGAGGAGACAGGAAAGAAAGTGAAGAGGGAACTGGGGCTTCAAGAGTGTTTCCCGCTGCCCATGTCTCATGGTGAGGCCCAAGCTCGAGGCACCCCGCACTACTACACAGCTGAGCTGCCGCCCAGCAGCCTTCCTGAGGCCAGTCCCTTCACTGTGGGTGACAATCACACTTACAATGGTTACTGGAACAGCCCCCTGGACCCTCGCAAAAGCTACCTTGTCTACTTCCAAGCGATGAGCAACTTTAGAGGGGTGAGTGATTTTGAATTCCCAACGGTGATGCAGCAAATCTGGCAACACTACACTGACTAATGTAGACTTTAGTGCTCAGACTAATTCTGAGCCAGTGATGAGGGCTGTTAATTAGTATCTGTATTTACTAATGCTGCAGTTGACGCTGTAGGACAGTTGGCATTGTCTAGGCTCACAACCCTTGAAAGCTTATTTGTGTGGGTTGAGGGTTTGTTGGATGAAAACATATTGAGCTGGCAGTACTTGTAAATGATGTATGCTTATATTCAACCACTTTGATTCTTTGCAAACAAAGCATGCCTGAAGCACGGAATTAGTTGCATGCTTTACTTACTTTTAGCAAAGCCGCGATTAGCTGGAATTACTCTGAGTCAATAACGTACTTCACTCTATCATCTCATACTCTCTCCTCTTTGTCCTGTGTCTTCTTTGTCTGGTAGTTTCATGTAACTCACAAAACCCATCCTTTTAACCATCCTTTTATTGCTGTCCTTATCTACCCTCTTGCGCCCAAATTCTTGTATTATCTCTGAAAATTGTGTATCTCTGGAGAATACCAGTTCGGGGCTGTCTGAGGTAATCGGGCCTAATCCTGTTACATGTTCACATAAAGAAAAAAAATCATGAAACCCATGTTGAAGACCTTGTAAATGAAGGACTTTATTCCACAATATTTTGTTTCCTTCTGTTTCACTGAGCACATAAAGCCCTCTGGTCTCCAGTCATACCCAGTGGACACCACATTACCTCTCCAAATTCCATTACAGGAAGAGCTGCTACCTGGGTGAGGCAATTACTTAGGGATAATTGGGCACAGGTGCAGATGATGAGAGGTAGGAAGCTGCTGCTTTAATATCCACACACAGTGGCAACAGAGTTTGGACATGTTGCTGTAGGTAACTCAGCCTTCTGTGATCATCAACTCAACGAATAAATACCTGCAAGCTGAGCCACTGGTCGACTTGATGACAGCAGTCCTGTTGGTGGTTACGTTGTGATGCCATTTAAAGTCACATGAACAAAGCTAGGTGGTTTATCCCCACCAGCAGCATCTTTTTCCAGCTCAATGGAGGAATACACAGAGGGACTGCAGTGTGAGCACTCCACACAACCAGGATACTAAGCACGGGATTAGATAGGGGAGGCCTGGCTTTACCGGCGGATGGGATTAGGTTTTGTTTTGCCTGGCAGGGGGCCAGCACCCATGACCTACAATGAGTAGAGCACAGTGCCAAATCCCACAGCTAGCATAGTCCCTGAGTCTTTGAAACCCCCTATGCCATTGCCTGGAAGTACAGTTGCAGTCACTGTTGGAAGCTGAGCAGGAGTCCTGTGTTAGTGCTGCAGGGCTTCCTGAAGGAACAATTCTGTGATGTGAGGACAGGAACTCCATTTTTTGTGGCTTCACAAAGATTTCAATTCAAAGATTAACAAAACCTCACACAGGAAACTCAGATTACTGACTTGCTTTAGCATAAATACTTTCAACATCAGACTTTTTCACTGCTGAATTGTAGCTTTTGGTTGAACTTTTCTTTTTAAGTAAGAAGGCTTTTCTTTTTTTCCTTCACAAGGCTTCAATGGAATCGGCACTGCTCAGGACTGGAGAGTTTCTGGGTATAAAAGAAGTCAACAGCAGGATGAAAACTGCATGCCACAACATGACTATGGCAATGTATGCAAATATGAGAGCTACAGCCGCAAAAGTGCAAGTTACATTGAAAAAATAAACTAAAGAGCATAACACAGCAGTAACTTTGGCACTAACAGATCGACAGATATCACATTGTGCCATGGAAGCCTTCTCCTCCGCGTTAATGTTTTTATTAACATAACAGAATCATTTTTTTCACATTTACAGTCTTTTCACATCCGTTACATCTAAGTGTAAATGAGAAAGTCTATTAAAACCACAAAGCAGATGTGAGGGTTCAGCTCCTGCAGCGTTCATGCTCTGTGAGGGTTCAGTTGTGCAAAATGTATTTGGTGCATAGTTTTTATTTTCCTTTTGTGTTGTTTTCTTCCTGCTTTCTCCATGTGCAATTATGCCTTTCAGGCCTTTATTTTACATTTTAGCACACAGCTCACTCTGTCACAGAAATGCAAGCCAAAAAGAGAATTTTAGCATTGTAAATGGGCTTTTTGCACAGGAGCATGAATACATTCAGCTTATGCATGTACTGTGGGACTTTTTCATAGGGTTTTTTGGACTGCGTACAGACGAGGGAAACATAATTACCTTATGCCGACTCATTTTGGAAGACGACAAAAACACAGTACCTACTCTTGGACTAAAAGGGTGGCTGGCAGTGAACGCAGTTCTCCCTTTAGAGAGAAACATCAGAAAACAGTCACATATTTATTTGGCTGGAACAAATGCTGATAAGGTTTTCTGCCTAAACAAGGGATGACAAAGTTGATATGGGCGATGTTAGCACTCTGAGCACCTCATTATAACGCAAACAAAACAGCCAACTCACCTATTTTATCTTTTAATTGTTCATGCATCGGATAAGGTTTGTTGTGTAGTCTCTTTGTGTGTTTATGTTGACGGTTTATGTAGATGGAATACAATAGCAGCCATGGGAATAGTTTAAACAGGAAAAGACAGCCTTAATATTTGGCATTTACCCGAGCTAATTATCTACAGAGAGGCTGTCAAGCCTCTCTAATTGTTTTGATTGATTCATCTTCAGTGGTACTTGAAATAACATGGATACACACTGTGTCTTTGTCAGCAGTAGCATCATTTGTTACGTCTTTACCCATATTTCCCGTATTCACACAGATAGTTCAAAGCCGTGAGTGTGTGTCATGGAGCCTCTTGTTGCATGCTTGTGTTTTGTATTTAGCACTTCCAGGAAGCAGCAGCCCCTTTGGCTTGACTGCCACAGCGCAGCCAGACATGTGATGTGAGTCGCAGGGGAGTAAACGTGCCAATTAACTCTTCTGCGGAGCAAGCAAACAATGAATAACATGTACAAGTCACAGACTTTGGATTTTATCTTACTATCTACAGTAAAATAAAGAAGCACCTTTTTTAAAATTTACTAAAGCTTGTAATGCTTCAGCCAATTAAACTATTCCAAAAACCAGTATCACCATAGTGGAGACTGGTTCAGATGAGTCAGCTTTATTTTGTTGGGGGATATTTTCTATCACTGAATAATATAATAATATGATAGCAGAAATTTAGCAGTCAGTATTTCAAGAAAGACAGGGTGAAATTAGGACAAGGTGAGTATTGATTTGTCATGAAATAAGGTAATGTGAAGCTATTCTCTAATCAACTGTATCAAGCAAAAACAAAGCCATGCAAAACAAATTGATCTTCTAAACATGAAGTGCAGGGAGGAGCTATTTTTATATTTCAGATATCTTCATTGAGTTTTTATCTTGTACAAACAGAAATACACCAAAGATAACCAAGTCCCTGTGACGGTGATGGTAGTAGTGCCCAGTGCAGTGCAATAGCCTTTCCTAACCTGCCATCCCTGGTTGTTCGAAAAAAAAACAACAAAAAAAGGCATAACATCTAAGAGTTTGCAGCTCACCACACATAGAGTCAGAGTTACTTTTTACCCCAAGGGCCAGATCAAGGCTCATTTCATGATGATTAAGTTTGTGTTATGAAAATAGGGTTTAGAAAGGTTTCCATGTCTCACAGAATTTCCTCCTCAAGTTTCTGACAGAAAACCATAACATCTCGAGTTTGAGACAGGACACTACATCCTGATGCCACAAGTCAAGCGTGGGCAGGGCAGCACCCTTTCATTTCGGTAGGATTGTACATCTGGCTTAGAGCAAGGCAAAGGTGACCATGGTGAAGGCTTAAATTTTGTTTTGTTTTGTAGATAAAGCATGGAAAATGTCATACCATGATTTCTACAATGTAGGACAATATATCAGAGTGTCATCACTATGATTGTACTTGTGACAGGTGAGAGTTACATTGGAGTAGATGCTGGAGAATTTAACCTTGGACATGTGAGCCCCAAGGACCAGCCTAAATTAAAAGCATACAGTGTCTAGCATGGAATGAGGATTTTGTATTGATAATAAAAAAGGAGTCCCATGAGTAATCAGAGATTTGTCCCAAGTCCTGTTCTCAGGCTGCCTAAACCTTGTCCAGTGGGGAAAAAATCAGCATCAAAATGATACCGTGTAACTTGGACCTCTAAACAGTGGGTCAGAGGACAGAAAGGTATCAATTGGGTTAGCTTTGGGTGCTGAGGCATGTACATCCAAACACACTGTCTGACCTGTAAATATTGAAAGAAGTGCTTTTGGGTAGGTTGTATTTCTCAGTAAATCTATTAAAGGAAACAAAACAACATCTTCAGACATGCCCTCAAGAAATCTGATACCTTTTTCATCTTGAGTCTGAAAAGTTGAGTTAGCGCACAAAGGGTAGAAAAGGTGATTAGAGGCAATCAGACTCAAAACAGGAAAAGTTTGAATCCAAAGGGTCTCCTGAGTTGGGTCCACACCCAAAGGGTAGGGCGCACCATTGGATTATCCAGTGATTTTGGTAAGGTGCAGTCAAGCGACACAATGAGGAGTGCAGGGAGGGAGATGTCCACATGAATTTAGCCACAGAGACGTTCAGTGTGGACCATCAGGCTGGAGATAAAAGTGAGTCCAAAAAGCAATACAATGAATATTGGTAGCCCAGTAGTAGTGGTGGAAATTAGGGAAACCCAAAGCTCTGTCTCTTTTGGGTCTCTGATTCAATGCTATGTTAATTCGAGGCCTTGTGCCCAGAAAACACTTAAAAATCATACTCACAGTTCAAGTTGATAATTTTCCTAGCAGATGAAATCTTCAAACATTTTCCTTGAAATCTCATGAGCTTAACTCCTTGTTTAAGTCCAACTTCCCCATTACGTCTGCTTATGAGCGGTAGACTTCAAAGTAAAAGACAGTGTAAGAGGCCACAGGTGTGTAAAGTGTCTCAATCAAATTTTAGCAAGTAGAGATGCTTTAAGATAGGTATTCATCACATTTGTCAAACTTTAATACAACTGCTCTATGATTAAAATTGTGTTTTAAAAAGGCTGAGCTGTTCTGAATGTGACAATGTGCATTGAATCCATAATTTAAGTGTTATCATTGCGGGAGTACAGCAGAAAGCATGGTTGAAAGAATTTAATACCTTTTGCAAAAGGTAAACACAAGCTCTGTCATTCTCCTAGTCTGTGCAGTTGGTTTATGGAAATGAAATGACAGTCTGTCTGACAGACAACATGTTTGTCTTCAGTCTGGCTCTGTGTTTTCTGATCAAACTATTGGGTTAAGAGCTTGTTAAAGTGTCTGTCAGCTTGAAATGGATTTTCAATTTTAGCAAAACCAATTTAACTGGAGTTTGAAGAAAGCACTTTTTACTCATTTCCGAACAGACTAATTTGCATAATTGTCCCATAATGCCCGAATTAGCATCTGTAAATCTTAATTTGATAATGCATCTCCTCCAAGAGGTGGCAGGATGGAATTGGATTACAGTCCTGGATCTCATTAGTCCTGTTTGACAAAGGTCCTTTTCATAACACTGAGATGTCATCAGCTGAAATATGAATAAAATTAATTCCTTTTCATAGCGGTGCACTGGTCTGAAACCCTCCTCTTAATTATGCCCGCTTGCTTTCAGCTCACATCTTTCTCCTCCAGCAAGAATATCTAACCTTCTCCTCAAACTTTACCACAGCTTTCTGATGTCAGATATTGTGTCGTCAATAGGATCCCCATAACTTAGTGGCAGATCACCCTTTTAATCTGGACTAGATCCTTTAACTTGGCTGTGGGTCAAAACAAATGATGCTTTTTTTTATCGTCATGATTAGAAATCTGAATATTTAATCAGTTAATAGAAACAGCAGGCAACCATACGCTGTTTCTCTCTTTGTATGGAGGTGGTGGTGGAGTTAAATGTGTTTTAATGTTCATTCTAAGCGCTGTGATCTGCCGTGGTCATATTCATACATACTTGATGTAAACTCAGTGTTTCCTTGCCTCTTTACATTTTTCCACACACCTTTCAAGTAGAATGCAAAGGGACAACTCCCCTCTAATGTCTGTTTTCTTTTTCTTTCAGGAATCCAGAATAAACTGCATCCGCATCGCTCGCAAAGGTACGCAAACAGGATTTTTTTTTCACCACCAACAAAAGCTGTGAACTCAAATGTTTCCCAGCATCATTTCTGAGTGTGTACTTGACGTGGGAACACAACAAATGAAGAATGTTAATGTAACAGCACTGTTTAATTTGGTCGATAATGCGGCTTTTCTTCACCACTTGGTAAAGTACAAAGGTGGAGTTCTGGACAAATTTCCTCTGACGGTTGGTGCTGGTTGTTTAGCAGTGGGCCTCTGAGAAAAGGGCAACAAGCAGGGAGGGATTAGAGGTCAGCCTTTCATCCTGTTTGTTTGGGGGCAGACGCTGGGACACAGTATATCAAAGGCAGTCTCTTTGTTCTCATCAGCAGCCCAATAGATGTCTACATCTGAGGGCTTTGACCTCAGCAAGGGCCAGAAGGGTCCTCCAGATCAAAACTTCCAGATGGAGCTACCTTTGCCCATCACAATGAAAAAGCCCTGTTCCCTTTCCTCCCACCTCTGCGACTCCTTGATTCAAAGGCACATGGAAAGGGCATGGAAATTGACTCTGAGTCCTTATGGCAGGAGAGCCCCTCTGCTATAGTTCACTGTCAGATCCTGGTGAATAAAAGTCATGTATTCATCGTTCTCATAGCACTGCAACAGTAAGCTGAGCCTTGCAAGTAAAATGGTCTTGGCGGGGGTGTTCTTTTTTTCTTTGTGAAGGCCTTTTTTGTTAGTTAAAAAACGGAAAAGATGAGGCACTCCTCAAGCATAACGCCGAAAGGCAAGGCCAGCCTTTTTAGCTGAGCGTCTCACTCCATCTGCCCAGCACAGACACACAGACACCTGCCTGGGCATTGATTAATTATGCCTTCTCCCAGAAATGGGCTTTCCACTGCGCTCGCCGCTTTTTTTTTGGTACTGTGCAAAAAAAGGGAAAAGAATAAATGCACAATGGAGCTCTAAAAGTCAAAATAGATTAACTTTGATAAGTAGAAAGGCAAGATATTAACCGTGGAATAATGCTTTGAGGTAAAAGAAAGTAGAAAAAGGCAGAGAGAAAGGAGCATAATAGAAGCAATGATATACAAAGGCCCAAGCATTACATCATCCACACACAGTGTTGTAACTGGAACTGAGAGAGCCTGAGAGGCAAATTGATAGCAAAGACATTGTCAGGGTGATTTCCAATTTCAAGGTGCGACAGGTCAGAGATTTTTTTTCCTCCTGGTTTGCAGTCCTTGTGATCCCTCTACCATCAGCAGAGTACCTGCATCATCAGGTCCTAAGCTGTTATTATCAAGCAGCCCATCACAAGCAAAGTGGAGGCAAATGATTCTGGCTTGGATAACAAAGCTGGAGATTACATTTCAACTTCCAGGTGACAGTTTAATTAAGGATCCTCTGGCAGGCTCAGAACTACAATAGACTTCCATTTCTCCTTTAAGTGCCAATTTCCAGAATCGGGCAGCTGGCAGGTGCATGGATTCATGTGGAAATCTATTTCATGCTTGTGTTTAGTTTAATGGAAAATTCCTGGCTAAATGTGGCAAAACTGCCTTATCTATCCAAAATGTCAGAGCACTGAAATTGATTTCTCACCTCCTCCTCATCTACATTTTCAGCCAGTATAAAAAAATCACTGGTATTTTACATGTTCATGTGATTTAAATGAAGTAAAAGCATGGAATAAATGGACAGAGTCTGTGGATGTTTCTTTGAATGAAACACCTTGAGACGGGAAGAAATGTTCAATCACATGTTCATTCACAGGCAAAAACATATCTTTAATTTGAATGTGTTTAAACAACAAACAGAAAACAATGTTTGATTCAGCCTAGCTAAACCCCCTCCTACCACTTCTGCAAAGTAAAGTATAAGTGCATCAGATGTTGTGTCTGCACTCCAAACAGCCCACACAGAAATGTCACAATTTTCAGAACAAAATGTTGTGTTGAGAGAGAAACTTGAAAGCAGTTTTCAGAGGAGTTTTTGAAGACAAAGTAAGTTTGCAAAATCAAGCCAGTGACTCATTTCCTCCATTCAGAATTGCCAAACGTCATTGATTAAAAAAACCTGCCCAGCCATGAGAAAATGTAGTCTTACTTTCATCTTTATTTTTCTCAACTTTTTCGAACACCAGAAAGCATTCATGGCTGCAGTTATTTGGGCTCAAACTTGGTTTCCTTTCTCTCTGCCCCAGATCTGATTTTCCCCAGTAGCCTGAGAAATAGCCTGCGCTCTATCCCCAGGCCTGGTCTGACTTTCTGCCGCTCTGCAGACAGGTTGTGCTGTTCCAACAGGCTCAGAAGGGCTACTTTCAGGGCTGTCACAGCCTGGAGGACAAGCTGACGTGCGCACACACACACAAAAAAAGTAGATCAGTGGGCCCCTACAACAAGACAAAGAAACACTCGCTGCTCAGCGCCATTTACATAAGTATGACGCTTTATGCCAGAGAAATGAATACCCTGCTATTATGATAACGACCTCTCCAGCAGCTCACAGACACCAGGGCACCTTGAGATTATACTGCAGGGCTGTTTGGACGACATGTGACTCAGAAAAAGTGCAATAATTTATTCATTATGAGAATGAATGGCCCTTTGACTTTTAGTGCTTATTCTGTAGCAGAAAAGGGTTGTATTGGAACATCATAAGGTGTCACATTATTGCTGCAATGTCATTCAAAACTTGAAGTTTGACTGCAGATTTGAGGAACATCTGCTGTGCGCCTTCTTTTATTACTAATCGGTTTTAGCATATTAGTTTCTGTCTTTGTGTTGGGTTATTGGAAACTTTTGTGAAAGTAGCTTCTTCTTAATTCATAGCCAACCATTCGTTTTTGTTCTGTACTCCTTTTTGTAAACATCATTATGTATTTTTGAGAGTCCAGAGTAGGTCTTTGAAAGCCTTTCACAGCTAAAGTTTCATTCTGAATGCCAGCCGATCATTAAGTTAGTCAGAGCGTATCTCTAAGCGCTGCAGTTGTTGTGTTGGACAACATAAACAGTGTCTGCATTGCTGGAGGAATCACTTCTTCATTTGTGTGTCTTCTTCAGCTTTTTGAAAATACCACTTTACATAAATATAGCAGCTTAGAGAGAAGAGCCATAGAAATCAGGGACTTTTTCAACAGACCTACAGACTGCACTGTGGTGTGAAAACACCAGTGGAAGGTTTTTCAAGTCATGACTGATTCATTTTTCAAGGCTATGAACTTTCTTTTTTTTTTTTTTTTTTAAGTTATTTTTTTGGCCTTTGTGCCTTTATTGGATAGAGGAGGACAGTGGATAGTGTCGGAAAGGGGAGAAAGAGTGGGGAGTGACATGCGGGAAATAGGCCACAGGTCGGATTCGAACCCCGGCCGCCAGCTCAATGGAAAACCTCATGGTGCGCGGCCATATCCACTAGGCCATCCGCGCCCCCAAGGCTATGAACTTTCAATGCTTACACTCTTGGCTTCAAAGCTTTGATCGTTTCTCCAACATCTCGTGCCTTCATGCTCTTTGTTTACATTGTCGGCAGTGTGCGAAATACAGGCTGCCACCCAGGGGTCCACCCTAACTAGTGCTCCAGTATCAGACTGAAGGCTTACACAGCATGCAGTATATAAGGCCACAAGTAATGCATACACGCACTTTAGACGCACATCACCCAGCTTAGCATCATTATTAACAAAGCTGCACACAGCTACAGGACCATTGAATAACTCTACTCTGCAACCAAACAGGACACTCATGCTTCCCTCTTGTGCAGGCACGCTCACACTTACACGGGCATATGCATTACGAGCTTTGTCGACAACATTGGAGACAATACTTGAGAGACAATATTCTTCTGTATTCTTATGTGTGTATAAATTGACGGTGAACTTAATTAAAACAAGCATGATGCTTTCAAAAATCATTTGTAACAACAGTAGGAAGCAAAAAATTATATCATAAATACTTCTCAAGAGACCCCTTAAATTTTGCAGCTGAAGCTCTCAGAGGGTCTTTTGTGTCAATTATGGGGTCTCAGACCACCTGTACTTTACCCACTAATTATCTGTTTCCTCTAGCGGCATGCAAAGATCACCGCAAGGCTCTGGAAGTGTCCCAACACTCCGAGGAGATGGGCCTGATTCTGGGGGTGTGTGCCGGAGGACTGATTGTCCTTATCCTTCTGCTGGGTGCCGTCATCATCATCATTAAAAAAGGGTAAACTTCTGCTGATAATAGATGAGCACAAAACATGCCTCATTATGCACACGCACACCCAATCTTCCACATTGTTTTCTTCTGTATGTTTTGTTCAGTTGCCACTTGTTATGTTAGCTGAACTTTTGCTAAAGGTCATACTTATGTACGGGAGAAGCTGGAACAACAGCCAGAGCCGAACAGTTTCAATTCCCTCATGACGCACGAGAGGGACCAAACAACTCTCATCTGTGGAGGCTATCTGAGTGTGAAGTATTTAATTAGAGGCGGACGGAATTCAATTAACCACTTAATTACACACACTGAGCAGAGGCCTGACCCTTAAATGAGATGCTAATTGGGAGGGAAAAGGTGTACTTTTAGAGATTATTAGCCAATGATCCCACAGGTCTACAGGAGACCAGCTCCACCTCTCTCTCTGCACCTGTTTAGCAGTTGAGTCTGAATCTTAAGAACAGCTAAACCAGCCTTCTCTAAATAAGATTTATTTTAATCGAAAGAACCTGCAATGCCAAATGGAAAACTACAAGGAGCTCCTGCAATAATTTTTAAATGGCTGACACAGCGTCCAGGCTAATATTGAATAATCTTGATCTAAAGAGTCTCCACCTTCACTGCAGATTAGCTTTAGTTCCACTGCTAAGCCACCATGAAGATCGCTCTCGGAGAATTGATTGCTAAATTTGCTGTGACAGGAAACCTCATGGTCCAGCCTTTGAAGTGTTACAGTGAGACGCATTTGATAGACCGAAAACTTGTTGCTCGGTTTTGTCCTGCTTGTTATGTTGCATGTGTCACATGGCTTCCTGCATGGCCAAGCTCATCAAGGGGAAGCTTCTCATTTTCACTGTGATCAATGCTTTCTGTGCTCAGCAGACATTGCCTTCATCTTACATCTCTTCTCTCTCTCTTGATATTTTCTTTTACACTTTCCTGCACTCTTGCCAGAAGGGACTACTATTCTTACTACCCGTAAGTGACTTTACTTGCCCATTGTTCTGTGAACCATCATTTACATGCTTGTGCTTTGGCTGTCAATCACAACTTTTAGAAGCAAAACATGAACCAGTAGGTCTTTGTTTATCACTGTTCCTATACTGTTCTCATATTAAACTCCTTTTTCTTCTTTTATCTGTGTCTGTCTATTACAACCCATCCCTCACTGCAAACCCGCCACCTCCATCACGTCCTTTATCCACCAATAGGAAACAAGTGAACATGAATAAGACACCCATTACCTACCGGCAGGAGAAGAGCCATTTGGGCTCCATGGAGCGCAGTTTCACAGACCAGAGCACTCTACAGGAGGATGAAAGAATGGCTCTTTCCTTCATGGATGCACACACCTGCGGCACACGGGGTAAGACGAATGCACTGAGAATCACACATTCAGCACGGTGAACACATTCCTGCAACAACTACACAATGCAATTTCAGACTTGACGTATATCACTGCTGACTGTGTAATCTTGTTGACCATCACTCATTCACACCATGAATATCTGAATCATACTGGGAGATAGTTATCATGCTGTGTGAAAAATAGTCTGTGCAATGACTTACTTCAGCTATGCACTGAATCTCACAAAGTCTCAAAAAATAAAAGGAAAAAGAAAACGAATGAGGTAATATATTTGAATGAATCAAAAGGAATGATTTGTCACTACATTTCATCTTGATGCGCACTCTTGTATTGTCAGTCTCACTGAGAGGGAAAGACAGATGTGTTTACTCTAAAGTTACCACTCATCTTGGTCTGCTTCCCTCGTCAACGGGGACAGGGCTGCTGTCACATCTGTGTTAGATCTGCTATGAATATGTTTTACCCAGACAAACCTTATCAAAGTGACACAACTCTTACATTTACTGTGCAGAATGTGTCAGTATCAGCAGTCACTGTGTCATTACTGAAATTTATTTTTGAACCAGGGAGTGTGTACTAAAATATAGTGTGAGAAACTGTGATGGATGTTTTATACCATCCACAGCTCTCTGCGTGATTTCTCCTTGACTAATTTGTCATGTTTGCGGCAGGTGACGCTCGCAGTTCTGTGAATGAGGCCAGCAGCCTGCTAGGAGGCTCCCCCAGGCACCAGTGTGGACGTAAAGGCTCGCCCTACCACACAGGGCAGCTGCACCCTGCCGTCCGAGTGGCTGACCTTCTGCAGCACATCAACCAGATGAAGACAGCTGAGGGCTATGGTTTTAAACAGGAGTATGAGGTTAGAGGGCGCTTTAACACTCTTACCACAATGACAGCTATTACACCTTACTGTGGCAACATAAAATGAGAATGAACCAAAGTCAAGTACTGTTATAAGCAAGATTTCAGAGCAGCATTCTGCAGAATAGCTTGACAAAAAACATTTGCATTCACACGATGATTGTATTCTTCAACGACCAACCTTCAGTATAAAATCAACAGTATGTTTATTTTGGTCTATTTGTTGTTAAAGAGTGGTGAGTGAGGAAACTAGAGGCGAGAACACTCAAACTGCAGTGACACAACCACTCAAATGTCACAGCTGAAAGCTCACTCATCTTTTTTTTTTATTTTCATGCTAAAATTGTGGAACTGGTTCAGTGATCCTTATATTTATGTCACCTATCAAAGGTTTTCTTGTTTCTGAACATAGCTTGTTGCTGATGTTATAACATCTCATGACTCAGGGGGAGAGAAATATCCCCTGCATGTTTTGATACAATCTCTGTGAAGTATGTTTTCTATACTGAGCTGTGTAGTATTTGTGGAAACACAAGTGTCATGAGGGACTTGCTGTGGCAGACGCTTCCTAGAGATGCAGAACACTAAAGAAGTGTCATTAAAACAAAGTCACAGATGTTGGAACATACAGCAGCTTTGTCTGCCCATCCAAAGTAATTGATGCTTTCAAAAACATTTGTTTGTGTACGACTGACAGGTGCTTATTTTACTGTTGATATAATAACTTCTAGGTCGTTTATTATCATCAAGCTTCAGTTCTTCTATTGATTCATCAACCTTCAATACATCTCTCTGTTCTCGTCCATTTATCTTCTCTTTTATCAATCCATCCATCCACCCATGCTTGCTTCCATACATTTGTTCACTCCTCCATCTATTCATCCATATACTCATCTGGCATCCATCTATCAGTACATTAACTCATTCCATTCATCCATCCATCCATCCCTTACCTTTGTTTACTTGCCCGTCAATCTCTTCTCATTTACTCGTTTCATCTATTTAACATCCATTAACATCTTTGAAAATTTTCTGCTGCCCAGTGAAGTTTAACTGACATCAAATCCGAACTTTTCCTTGAGTCTTTCCTGAAGATTTTATTTTAATTTCAGATGACCAGTATCCATGTAAAACTTTGCCCTTTGGCCTTCCTAACCAGTTTGTTACTATTCACATTTAGGGGCCATGGCAGAGCATAAAATCCAACAATTTTATTCAGTACCTTGCAGCACAGAAGCAAGCAGCTACACAGAAAAATAACTAGATTCCTTCTTGTATCTTTGATCTGATTCTTTCATTATTTGCCTGGAGGTTGTTGCCAAGGAGAAGGTTTGGGCAAAGATAAAACTCTGCTATGCGTGTAGCTCCGTATTCACTAGAAGGTCCAGTACACTGGGTGCACTGATGTATTTCTATGCCTGGTTAACCTTAGTACTGCTTACACAGCAGAGAAAACTGTCAGGTTAAAAGGGCTGCTGGTGTAGTTTTTAATAAAGTGAGAGTGTTGTTGTGGATGTTACAATACTACTTAGTGCCCCAGGGGGGAAAGGCAGGTCAGCACCAAGACTTGGCTCAGCAGGAGTGGTAGACCTTAATTGGCGGGATTGTTAGGAGGCCAAAGTTCTGCTTTGAGGAAGTTGTAAATCCTAAGAAGAACCCTATGTCTTCTAGGTAGTACTTGTGTGATTCTGGGAATATTTGAGTTTGTATGCTCTAAAGAAGAAGGTTTACCAGTGAATGATGCCTATGAAAGAGCATACTAATGGTCCTGTTGGTGGATTTCAAAGACAAGTTCCATTAAATCTTTTAGTAACTGCTGTAGTAGCAACTGTGTTGTCCCAATCGAAGAAAGATTAATGAAGTGTCTTGAAATGTAGTAGTTCAGTTACCTTTATTGGCTGTGGGTTGAAGTGAGAAGGATCTTGTCTAATTACTTCACCTTGTGGATAACTGCTATCTTAGAAAGGCCATGTTAGTCAAAGTGCTTCTTGCCAGGGTGGAGTGGGAGCCCATCAATCCTCCTCTGACATCATCCGTGCACCTTTCTCACCACCCACTGAAATTAATTAGTGGGGTTAGAAAGGCATCTGGATCACACTGTTGCTTTGTGTATGAATAAATCATCCTCATTTAGGCCCAAAGAAGACCTCTGTCATGGGGCAGGCCTGCTGAGGTTATGTGTCTCTGTTGGTATTTTATCTTAGTGAGTCTCCCGTCTACTGTTTACAGATTGTAGGGTAGGAAAGACGAGAGTTGAAGGAGGTTGAGTGGAAAGGGAGGAAAGATGAAAGAGTGCAAAGTAAGAGTTGTGGAAAAGGAGACCTCTTGGCTCCCATGCCCTGTTACCTCCAAATAACCTCTTTACAATCACAATGTCAGTGTTTACCATCCTGTGCAGTATAGGGTGCAATGGAAAGCTATAATTCCCAAAGGTAGTCATCAGACCTTGACACATGGATTTCTCTTAACCTTGGGGAGGGCTGGGTTGTTTTGCCTTTTTGGTCGTTAGTCTTATCAGTGAATCTGGAAACTTTAGAAGGGCATCCATCGACATATAACTACTCTACTCACTTGCAGCTTACAAGATCATCATAATTCATGTCTTATCTACAACTGCATGCTCGTTTCTCAAGGTTCTGGTGGAATGTTAAACAATGCAAAGAAAAGAAAGTCCGAACCTAACTAACCACTGGCTAACCTGAAAAATGTCTGTTTCTCTCAGAGGCTTTTATGATGACATTGTCAGATGGTAGCCTATGGGTTCCAAGATTGGAAATGCCATTGTACAGCTGTATCATAAACAGACTCAGACAAAATTGACTTGAACAGCAAGTGCTGTTGGTTGTACATCCCATGACTCTGATAGGCAGATTACTGCTCGGGAATTTTTGCATCAATGTGCTTCAGGGTTTTAGTCCTGAGCTGAACCCTGAGTGTGGAGTTGTTTTGTTTTGCAGAAGAGTTCTTATCCTCCTCCAGTTGTTGTTTCAGTGGCTGCTGCTTCTAGTTGTACATTTCAGGTCGCACAATGAAGGGCCCAGGTCTCCGGATACCTGCTTCAGTGGAACAATTGCTGCTGATACTTGTGTTCACTCCCTGGGGAGGAGCCCTTCCCGGTCACCACGGGCTGCAGTATTCATGAAAAAGAGAAAACATCTTTTGTCTCTGGTTCATGCTTTTCCCCTCTGGAACTCTGCTTGTAGACTCATTAAACTGTCCCTCACGGGCAAAACACACTCAACTGAAAAAAATCAATACACACCTCTTTGTTATTTTACTTTTTTTTACTCTCTGTGCGAGAGTATGTGCTCTGATGGAGTGTCTCTCTCCATTATAAAGGAAAATGATGAGCTGTATCATATTACACTCCCCTGGCAGGTATAGGTTTTTATTTCCCTGAAGAATACCCATGTTGTGTAAAACTGATCAAGAATTTACAGCAAGTTGTAAAGGGGCTTGTATGTGTGGCAGCTGCTGTCACTGCAGTCATATTCCCACTGCTGAAATGTACTTGAAAACAACTGCAGAGATTTACTGGAGGACCCAAACTTTCAGTGTACCACTTTGCTCCTTGAGGCTGAGGTTACAGAGACTCACTGAGGTTTGGTCACAGCAAGGCCCTTTAAATTTTTTGTGCTCATTTCGTAAAGTTACCTTGCTGCTTTTTGTTAGCAGCTTACCATAAATTTTAATAAATTGTACTCTGAATTTCTGATTCGGTTTTTACTAAATTTGATGGGATTATACATTTCAACCTATCGTCATATTTTGGCATTAATGACACGGAAGTTAAAAAAAAAGGAGAACTATAATCAAGTACATCTTGCCCAGATTTGTGGGGGGACAAATCAAAATCTCATGGGATATTGATAGTATGATGTTAAAATTGAAACAGTGCCTGAAACACTGCAGCACCACCAGTGTAGGACTGTGACTCTATTTCTTGAACTCATTTTACTAATTTTACCTGATTCTCCTCACCAAACCTCCCCGCTGTTCCCTGCCAATAGGCTTGTCTAATTGATTTTTCCCAGACTTGTGTTGATTTCCTTCCTCCCCTTCAATACACTCTGCCACTTTCTCAAGGTGTTCTCCCCCTCTTTCTGCACCTCCTCTCCTTAGAGGGCTTTGCATAAAAGTGGTGGGAGCAAAGAAATGATGAGAGTTCAGAAAACTAGTATCAAAAATGTAAGAGAGGGAGATCAAGAAAGAAGCGGTGGTCAGGAGGAGAAGTAATGAAAAGAGCTAGATTGAGATAAAGAGAATGAGGGTTTTGGAAAGAGAATCAGACCCTGAGAGGGAAAGTGCATAGAAAGAGGAGGGAAAGATGTGGAGGAGGGTGTAATCCTGATGCAGGATTTGGCTGGTTCTTGGCTCTCTGTGGGGAGAACTGCGTTGTAATCCCCTGCTCAGCATGCAGACTTGAACAGCTTCACCAGATTCCCCTTGTGGCTGGAAACCACAGGAGGTAGCCTGGTATGGATGTGTATGTGTGTCTTAATGTATCTGAAGGGTCTGTTTGCTTGATTTGGCCCTACAGCGGACATCTTAAAGTGGCTTATGATGCATGTGAGAGTAAGCGTGAGAGAGCGAATACATGCAGACGAGAATGTGAAGGGAATGGGAAGATGTTTTACTGAGTGTGATGTGTTATGATACAGCTGAGGAGACACACACCAGGCAGGTGGTAGACAGTTTCTCTGCCTTTGCTTTAATTAGCAAGCAGCCCCACATACAGTGATAAGTATACTGAAAACATTAGATGAGTAAAACAACAGTTACCATCTGTTGATGGTTAGCCCACTGTTTTATATATTTCAACCCATCCTGCTGCAAATTTAATACCATGGAAGAGACCACCAACAGTTTGTAGCTGTTCTCTCTAAGAAAACAGTTTACTGAGATAGTGTGGCAGTTTTAAATTTGGATTCTCCAGTTTAGATAGAGAGCATGATTCTTATTGTGGCCTGGGTTTTTGCTAGTTAGACTTCCATGCTCAGCTGCCTTGTTAAGTTGGTGTTAACGTGTTAAATTCTGTCCCCAGCTGACTTTACATGTTCCAAGTGAACCTATTTTAATACCAAAAACAAAAGTGAAGCTTAACTTAATTGTTATATCATGCTTCGAAGAATGAGGGTTAAGCTAAAAGTTCAAGAGAAAAATCTAGCATCCTCACTTATCTATGAGAAGACAAAAAGGAAACGGTACTCCAAGTATTGCAGTTATGACTGAAAAATTGTAATAGATCTGTTTTTCGTTTGGCTTTCATTGAGAGTGTTGGCTGAGCAGGCTGCAGTGTTCACATCTTACAGGAATGAAAAAAGATAGAAAACACGACCAAAAGTGTTACTTTTGTAAACTGTGCTACTGAACTGAGCTTAAGGTTAGTTACCATAAAGCACAGCTTTCTGATGCAATGTTGAATATATTTAAATTTTTGCTCTGTGTTTGTGCCTTTTGTAAGGAATATAAAAAGGTGTCATACCTCCAACTTTTTCATGTAATTGTTTCCTTTAGGACCCAATTGGTAGAGTTGTAAAGACATGTTCTGATAAGTTCCTGAAGTTAAGATGTGCTGATCCAAAGGAACTATTTTTGTTGAGGTACCTTGATGGTTTTTACTGTGGTCTAACAAAATCGACCCTCTAAAATGATTGAGCGAGCCCAAAATTAGAACATAGCCAGTAATGTGGGTGATATCAACTGCAGGTTAATTCATTATTAAAGTTTGAGATGACAAATATGTTCATTGTGGGTATTGATCTCCCTAATAAATGTCCCTTAATTGTACTAATCCTGAAGCCTTTTACAATTACACACAATAATAATGTTCAATGTGTCGCTTCCTCTCTGCAGAGTTTCTTTGATGGCTGGGACTGCACAAAGAAGGACAAAACTAAAGGAAGGAATGACACCTTGTTGGGATGTAAGTTGCTGTAACCTATTCGTACCATCATGATAACAGAAAGTGATCATAAACTTTGTATTTCATCATCCTTTGCTCTTTTGTGGTTTTGTGCCTCAGATGACCGCCACAGAGTCAAGCTCCACCCTCTCCTGGGAGACCCCAACTCTGACTACATCAACGCTAACTACATTGACGTAAGTCTAATCCTGTTTTTATGCCTCAGTTGTCATGGGATACAAACAGAGACTCTATCTCTCACTCCGTGCAAAGCCGCAGTCCATCTCTGTCATTTCTGTAAGCTCACCAGTCTGCTGGCCCACTTTCACCTGAAAGCTTTCATCCAATCAAACACCCTTCCTGTTTGTGTTTGGCCGGATGCCATGGTTTTGAATTGCTGAACTGAATCCCTGACCCAGACTGACTCAGCTATCACTTTTATTAAAACAGAGTGTAATAAGTGCATTTAATTCTTTCAGAGGAGATAACCCATTCTGTAAGATGTCACTAATCCCTCAAAATTACAGAAGTGATTGATGTTATTCAATCCCTGGATGGGCCTGGAGGAGATGATTCCCTCTACTGTTCACCTTAAATGTCAGCAGCACATGCAGCTCAGCAGTAACATTTTCACTGATCACATGAAATACATGTTTCCAATGTGTCTCACACGGTCTCATTCATACATGTTCCCATTCATGAAAAACAACAGGAGGCTGTGTATATTCAGAGAGCAGAACTGTTAGCCTAGACAGCACTAGGGGAGTAAAAAAAAGGACATAGGCATGGATATTTCAGAAAGAAAGGATTGACTTGCTTTTGGTCTTGGTGTGAATTTTCTCTCACAGTTGTCAGATGTGTTTTAGGTGCGATGTCAAGAGGAGTCTGGTGATCTTTGTTACTTCATGGAATAAAATGGTACTCGGGATCTGCTCCTGTTTGGGTCTCATGAGAAGCAGACAGACTCTGTCTTTTGCTCATTTTTTATAATAACTGTTTGAAATTAGTAGATTTTTAGTGAGAGGAAATTAGCAGATGTGAGAATTTTAGAATGGCTTCTGTCCTTGGCCTCAATAGTGTCATCAAAATGCTTGACACTTCAGAGCATTTTCCCTCTCTTTTATCTCTCTCTGTGGAGAATGACCGGTGGTGAGATGCTTTTAGAGAGTTCATTAGAATGAGAGGGCAATAAAAACCTGGCCTTCTGTCAGAACTGTAGTTATTGTAAGGGTCTCCATTAGTGGTGAGGATACAGAGGTACCAGCATTAGAGAGAAAACACCACTCAGCAGACCCTACGGTGTCAATGTGACTGCTTTTGCTCCTAAGAAGGGCAACCTGGTTGGCTGAACAGTAACTACCCTGCTACAGGAGAGCACATTTTAGACGGCTTGTGATTATTTCACCTGGAGTTAAATGAAAAAGTTTCTCCTCTCTTGAGACATTATTGGGTTTTTGAAAGAGGAGGTGAGAAAGTGCAAACTCTCTGTTTCTCCTGTCACTTTCTCTGTGTTATTCTGTGAGTTACCTCCAGAGGTCCACACCTTTGCATTAATTTAAATTTTCTGGATGTGTTGCATGTGTGGAGCAGTCTGGTGTGAGGCTGCAGCTCATGAACATGCTCACTTTTAAAGAGCATGGTCTATTTAACAGGTTCAGAGTGGCCACACACGAAATACACAGAAGCACACACTTAAAACCAGGCAGCACTTCCATGTAGCCATTTAAAGGTTAAATATGCTTGATATGTAAAACAAAGGTAACTCTTTACTTTTTACCTAGTTAACAGGCTCCAAGCAAGTTGTACAACAGTTATTTTAAGGTCAGGAAGTTGGCTTGGCTCAGTTGTTAAAAGATAAAGTCACGAAATTCACATCTAATCTGAAGCAGTTGGTGTGTTTTTGTTGCCAGGTTAATTTCAGTCAAATCTGATTAATCTCAACCTACGCAGTAGGGAATCAATGAATAATGGATTTTTGTTTAATTTTCTAGAGTTGCTGAGTCAGTCATGGTTGCTGAATATTATTAAGAAAAGGTTGGAGGAGAACTCCAATGGTTCAGTGTAGAAATCTGTTTACAGGTCTCAGGCAGGATTACCGTTCAAGTTAAAAATGAAAGAGTTGCACAAAACTTTTCATCTAATAAATTGCCTCAAAGGATTTCATTAGAGTCAGAGCTGGATGGCGTGAAGTTGAAAATTCTGTGTTGTGATCAAGGTTATTTTGAAATTGCCATAGTTAAAGTTTTTTCTTCACAATTTCAGTTCATTTTTAAATGAGTTTTTAGAGCTAGTTTGCTGGGTAAGTGTTGTATTAATATTTTCAAAATATCTCCACTTGGTTAAATCTTTTAGTCTTATTTTTACATTCAATATTAAAGTTTACTTGTCAAAGGGAAAAGGGATGACAAACGAGTGATTTAATAAAAGCATAACACATCAAACTTTTAAGTGAAGCAATAAAATACAAACGATTCACTAAAACATAGGGCATGTAATTTAATCAGTGTTTTTTTCCCTTACAAATTCAATAAACAGACATTTTCTTTTTATTTGGTAAATTCACAATAGAGATTGTTTTTGTCAAGCCTTGCTTCAATTTTGAATCCATTCCGAAAAAAGTTGTGCTTTTTATTGTTGTTATTTGGTTACTTTTGGTTGAAGGAAATGAAAATCACTAGGATGTAAAAATCCTTTGGGTGTTGAGTTTAAAAAGTGTTGAGCAGGTCTGTTGAGGATAGCAGCTTGAGGCTATGTTTGCTGCTTTGAGCACAACACAAACAACATAAATATCCAAGCAAACTACTCACCAATGAGTTGCAGACCGCATGTTGTTAAAAAACAAATAGCTATTGGCAGGAGGAAAGCATGTTAAAGATTTCATGCTGTTACTTTTCAGTCTGTCCCATTTGAGAAAATGCAGTGGGTACCAGGTACAGCCATCCAGTTCTTGTCTTAATCGAACCCCGTTTCCATCATTGTTCCTGTTTACACTGCCAGAATTTAACAAAGTGGAAAACTTCGTAAAACAAATAAAAGAGGCCTCTGTTTCTGAGCAGCAACATGTAGACAGCATGTAGAAAGAAGCAGCAGGATTCCTGTTTTTACTTTCTGTTTCATGGAAATCTCTTTGGCATTTTTTTCACTATAGGCAACTACAAATTGAGTGGCATGTGAATTCAGATTAGCTATTTAGTCAAGCTTGGCTTACAGTTCACCAGCTGTTCTTGATGCCAGCTCTCATTATGTGACATCCTTAGTGATTACATCTATGTACCCAGTTCCAGAAAATTGCAAAGTATGCACTTCTATTTAATATACTGTTTTACAACCCACCTCAACTCCAGCACATACTTATAAGCCATGTCTGAATACACCAGTGCCATTGTCACTGATGCCTGCTTTGTTCTGGGTCTCTGCTGCTGCTTACGCTGCCTTGACTTTTCATGTATGCATATAAAAGAGAGGAGAAGTGTGCTCTTCCTACCTGAAGCTCCGGGCCTCCACAGATGCTTTATAGAAGAGCAGGTAGATCCCATGACTGAGTCACGCCTACTAAAATAGCTTACTGCGCGAAAATAACTGATTCTTTTAAAAGAGCAGTTCCGACAGCAGAAATGTTTATGTATAAAGTTAAGGAGCATAAATAAACAAAAAGTGATAACCTCAGTTCATATTTTATCCCTAAAATCAATAAATTACATAAACTCTAGATATGCTGAACTAAACTTGTACACACTCACACGCACACATACACTTATTCCACCTGTCTGTAACCATAACTCCTACTTACCAAGAAGCTTCTTTCATTAACTAGCCTATATGTCTTCTTTTTCTATTTCACCTCCCCTCTACCTCGACCTTGGACCCTGTAGATTCGGATAAACAGGGAAGTAAGTACTTCACTGCTCCTTCTTCTGCCTGCCATCGCTCTGTTGTCCTCCCCTCTTCCCCTCCTTTTCCAGTATCCTCTATCCACAAATGCTCAAAGGTCAGTGTGTTTTCAAAAAAGAAAGTCAAACATGTCCCTCTCACTAATGATTTAAAATCAACTCTGGGAAACGTGTCCTCTGCGGGTAGAGCACCCTGCTGTCTCTGTTAGCTCTCATAAGTGGCTGAGACTCAGGAAGTTTTGTTGCTATGGTGACCAATCTTAAGTAGAGGAGTGGTGGCATTGATAGTGCTGATGGTGTTTGGCCAAAGCCAGAGAAATTGTGGATAGCAGGCCTCACAACATTGGACATCCATCTCCATTTCAAACATGTCTGTGTTTTTTTTGTGTGCAGTTGTATAACCCATCATCAGCGTCAACACGCCCGACATATACAAAACGAACTGTTATAAACATGGGTGGGTTGTCAAAATGATCTGATAAGAGAAGTTTGGGTTGGAATTTTTTTAGACATGCCTGTGAAAAGTTTCAGTCAGAGTAGGATGATGTGATTATTGATCTAAAGGTCAACAATGTTTGGTGTTTCACCTCTTGACTGATCAGCTTCTTCAGCTCTGACTCTTTTATTGGTCCAATAGGCAGTGTTGCTTTCTGATGACAGCAGAGGTCGAAAAATAGTCATTAACAAGGTTTGTAGCAGGTAATAGATGCCATCTGTGTTATAATGAAAACCATTCCCTAATAAAGGAGATAGTCATAGACACCATTGCTATCAACATGATTTGAATTCTCTGTCAAAACAGTCCAAACTCTCGATCACAATATGTTTATTTTTGATCCCTCATAACTCACCTTTTAACAAAAAGCTGTAGTTCCAAATGAAATTTACTGTCAGTGGAATAAAAATTATAAGGGACTTTATTTATTCACATGTTTGCCTAATAGAGTGGTATGAATAAGATTTTGGATTGCAGCAAATAGTTTCTGACCAAATATCCCAAAAATATTGGCAGAACGGGTCATTCCTTCTACCTCTTTCTGTCAATGTATGCTGCTGTCATATACTGTCATTGTTGGTATTGTGTTACAAATGAAGATTTCAAGAGAAGTATTGCTCCAACACTTGGCTTTTAACTGTGCTCCAGAGATTTCCTTCTCCTGTTTTTTTGGCCATTATCTTGTTTATTTGTATATTTGTTTATATACTTCTTTCAAAGTATTTAATTAAGCTGTTCACCTTGGACCAGTTTTGTAGGTCATTCTCTTGAATAGAAAAACTTGTTTGGAAACAAAAGTAAATACCTGTTCACATAAGTATTGATCTCAATAACAAACACCGCCTCTCTTGATCAGAGTGAAATTTTGTATTTTTTTGATTGGGTCTGTCCGTCTACTCTGGTTGAGATGTTTACGTGAATTTTGTCATTCTGATGGGGTTTTATCCCTGATAATGACTGGTCTATAGCTCCTTAGCCCTTGAAATGACTGTCGTGTGGTGGAAACTGTGTACAGGTCAAGAGCCCTGATAAAACCATTCACATCCAATGACCATTAGCTACTTTATAACCCACAGAGGCTTATTTATCCATGTCCATTCGCTGCTCAGTTTAGAACTGCTTTAGGTAAGGGTCCAAGTCCTATTGTCTTTTGGATTACGACTCAATACTATCAGTACACAGCTAGCCTAACTTTTCCATCCTAAAGAGTCATGTGAGGTTGTAATCCAATCAACCCTTATCCAGCTGCACCTTTGAAAATTAAAATGAAGACTTACCTTAACCCAAAGTGATGTCTTTGTGACAGGTGTCTCCTGTACATGACAGCACTTATTTCCAGTACTTCTTTGAATCAGTTTTGTCTCCAAAGTGTTCATGCACCAAAGTCCCCCAGGTTGTCATTGTCCTGTTTAATTCCTTTCAAGGCTGTTGAGGTGACACCTCATCATTCATTCATATTCACCTCATACTCACTGTGTGAAAACATCACTCATCTATATCCAGGGCTGTCACTTGCTTTGATACTAAGAATTCAATAACGCTGTACCATATATATCAGAGTTTGCCTCGAGTGCAGTTCATTTAAGCATACATACAATGTCAAGATTTTACGCCATGTACTTAATATGAGAGATATGGCAAGTAGGGTTGAAGGGTATTTTCATTTGGATTCAGTGTATGAATCAATTATCCCGGTAGCAGTGCCTTTCGAAGTCTTCACACTTTTCCATATGTTAAAATGTTGCAACTGAAAATTAAAATAGATTTATTGGAATTGCTTCCAATAGTATGACACAAAGAGCCCATATTTTAATTAGATGTCATAGATTTTTTTCCTACCAATAAATCTCTGAAAGGCTTTAAGTGCTTTGCTTTAAAGTTTTCTCTAAGATTCAGAAGCAGATCCAGAGTGAACTTATTTATCCTGCAGATGTGTCCTTTTGGACTTTGTTTCCTTGTAAATCCAAGTTTAAAATAGTGACTAATTTAATTTAAAAACTCTGGAGATATGGATAAATCTGTGACATGGGAATACTTCTTAAAGGACACTTTGTAGCACTTATTGCATCATTAATAAGAACTGATGTGTTTTGATTGAACAGCACTCTGTTAAATTTTTCATGGATTCAGTCATTGATTACTCAGCAAGTCTCACAGATGGGCTCACAATCACATTTTCAGAGATTTATCAGCAGTTTGCAAAGATAATTCATTTACCACGTGTCGCCTTGACTGCTCCATACGCTTCCTGAGTCTCTGAGGGCAAAAAGGTGGTCTGTAGTCAGCAGTAGGTTAGAATTTGATGCTAGAAATTGGTGCTACAGTTGCAAGGGGTGGGTCAGCATGCAGGGATGAAAGTAAAGGAAGCGAAGGGTGAGACAGCGAGACACCTCACTGTACAGCTGTGTCTGAGCCACAGATGGCTTACTCAGCATGTCCTCCCTCTTCTCTCTTTCAGGGCTACCATCGATCCAACCACTTCATTGCCACTCAGGGTGAGTATCTCACAAGGCTGTGTGTGTGTGTGTGTGTGTGTGTGTGTGTGTGTTTGTATGCGCATTCAAGATGATGAGCATTGTTTGCAGAGGGGTGATAAATGGATGATGATCTAACCAATGAGCCCATTCATGCTCGATGCCTTTTCCAAAAGCATCTCTCAGGCCTGTCCAAAGGTGATGTTAGGTCTGCAAACCTGTGACAGCGGTTTGACGAATGTCACTGAATTCATTATTGGAAGGTGGAGGATAAACCATCAGGCAAATTGTAATGAAGGAACAGTAAAGATTGTGATGGTGGTAATGTGAATTTTTGATTTTAACAGGGTGAGCAGGACCTTGACACACACCTAATGTGAAGTAAGAATGATTCATGTATACAGCTTAAAGAAAGCTCTCTAGAGTTGGTAATACTTTAATGAAGACCAGTTTTTACCAGCCCCCTGTGGGACAATATACATTCAACTATAACTGTCAATTACCAATGAAACCATGGTTGTCTGTTTTTTAAAATTTGTATAGAGCAGAGAGTTTCACTTTAAGGAAACGTTCATCAAGGATGAACAGTACATATTATTATTGTCTTCTTTCAGGTTTCCTACTTTATTATCAGCATCTTGGTTTGAGTTACTCTATAACAATCAGCAGTGTTAAGATGAGCTCATCACTTGCGATGGCATTGTTCACACTTGAAGACAACATCCAGTACTAAAATTTAAACTTGTTGTTTCATCTACACATATAGCAGACTGAATCCACATTCATGCCACAGTGTCACCAGGCAAAGTTGAAATGTGCCTGAATGAAAGAATGGGATTCGGTCACCCCTCAAGTAGCTCTCGCTATTTGGAATTACTTACCACTGTTATGGGGTTCTGGCCGACCAGGTTCAAGTGTTAATCATGTTAATAGGGAAGAAAGACAGGTAATGAAGCTCTTTGAATTCTCTTGATTGGGAAAGGAAAAACTAATAACAGCTAAGCTGACTTGTTTACTTAATGTTTGCCATCAAACAGCACGAAAATCCAAACATGTCTACCTAAAATCCAAGTTGTAAGACTCTACTTGGCACCTATCTTTGTGTGCAAAATTGTTAAAAATTCCAGTCTACTGTCTTTTCTCCACCCCAAGGATTGTCAGCATCAAGGGAGCTCCCGTCACAAAGTCACTCAAGGTCTGCTCTTCTGCTTATCTTGCACCAGCCCGTGTAAGAGAGACAGAGAAATGAAATGTGTAGGAGAGAATAAAAAGACGTCAGCAGGGTTTTTGTCTGTCTGAGCATTTCTTTCCTACGTGAACCTTGTTTTAAAGTGGTATCTTGCCTCATGAACGTCTCCTCCTCTGATGACAATGAGTGACTGATGGTCCTCCGGGCTTTCATCATCAGCCACTGCTGTTTGTTTTGTCACCTGTCGCCCTCTTCCCTTCTGCCTGGAATCCTCAATAACAGCACAATCTTTAGAGATCAGTACCTTGTCGTCTAAGGAAGGACACTTACGTTGCATTAATACAAGATTTCACAACAGCAGGGACTCTCTGATTGAGAGCACAGGCTTTGATGCTGTCGTCTTTCTCTCTTTCCTCCTTCCCACCAGGACCCAAGCAGGAGACTCTGTATGATTTCTGGAGGATGGTGTGGCAGGAAAATTGTTTCAGCATCGTGATGATCACTAAGCTGGTGGAGGTTGGCAGGGTAAGTGCTGTGTACAGGCACAAACATCACCAAACGGCCGCAAATCTATAGGAGAACATTTAGCAGGCTATAGGAGAGGATGTCGCATAAGTACAGATCTTCGACAACTCTGCTGTACAGCCTGATGGCAGTGTGCAAGTCCTGCATTTATGTGGATCCACGAACCACAAGGTGCTTTGTAAGCCAAGTGCCTTAATGTTTCAAGAATAGTTCAGAAATTTTATACATATGCTCTCCTATCTGTTTACCACCAACAACAGCACAGCTAGCAGTTTGTTTGCAGAATAAGTTAGAGTAGAGAGAGTCTGTGACTCTTCATTGAACACATGCAATTTACTGGATCATTACATTGGTTAGCTTTCATTTGTGTGTTTTGAAAACATCATGAAACTGTACTTGTGTTTTTGGAAATGAACAGTATATCATAGCCATAACGATAAAAGGGTCTATGAAATGTACCATAAAGTACCTGAGAAATATAAAAATGTCTTCTAATTCACATATCAATTGATGCTAACTTAATATATATGCTGCATGACTACACAGGTTTAATGGCTGTAATGCAGTTCTGTTATTTTCCCACTAACATAATCATCCATAGTGTATGTTTTGCACTGAGCACTCCATCCTTTTCAGTCAAGGCAAAAGAAATACATTACCTGCGTGGCTGGATAAAATGATGATTTTCTCCAGCAGCAGTTCTCCTACATCAATTTAGTTCTACATCCCAAAAATTCTGGGAACAGTCAACAAACGAGGACTGGTCTATGCAGCTGAATCCAAATAACACCTCCATTAAAT
Source organism: Thalassoma bifasciatum (assembly GCA_008086565.1). Taxonomy (NCBI): domain Eukaryota; kingdom Metazoa; phylum Chordata; class Actinopteri; order Labriformes; family Labridae; genus Thalassoma; species Thalassoma bifasciatum. The sequence goes on along the minus strand of RPOG01000297.1, from coordinate 169,873 downwards.
ACAAAAATTGCTGCCTTTGTGCCTGGTGTTGGTGCAAAAGATTGCTGCCCTTCTGCTCATTATGTTTTCAACCATTATGTGATTATTTTGCCTTTTCTTTTCTTTGCTCTCTGAGATGAAGTATCTGCAGAGGAAAATGTTTTTTTTCTTCTTTTTTTTACTGCATTTGCAATTCAACCTCTGTATATTTGTTATTAAATGCTGCTTAGATTTTGTTATCTCTAGTTAATCCAACAAACAACTTCTTACTTTTATTTTAAATACATTCTTAGGGATAAAGAGGATTCAGGAATTAATTTACTTTTCTTTGCTGATCAATAAAACATCCGTGATACTTAAAAAACAATTGAGGAATATTTTGCTTGATTTGATATTTAAACTGTTGGTCAAAAAATACTTTCCTGAAATCTAAAATTGACTTCAGGAAACACATTAATTTTAAAAGTGTCTTGCTTTCTTGCAGTATATTTTATAGACAATAGTTATCGTGCCTCTTTTCATGACTATGAAGCTTTCTGCAAATACATGAGCAAAGAAAAACTTCTCCAAAAGGGAAAGGAGTTGCTGATGTTAAGACAGTAAACCAGGTTTCAGGCTGAGTCCCCAGGATACTTTCTATCAATAAACTGAGTTCTATTTCTTTTTTTTTTTTTGAAAAGATGAAGTTTTGTTTGGGTATGCTGCCTTAAAGACCCACCATTACCCTCAATACCGGCTATTTGAGAATGATCTGTGTTCAAAGGTGAGGTTGAAACAGTTGAACATTCTCGCTGCAGGGAAAAACGGAGGTTAAACCTTCTATCAAACAGATTTATTTATGCTACATGAACTTCAGTTTTGCAGGATCGTTCTCCAGGTATTCCAGCAGAGGGTTTTAGACTGTTGCTTTACTGTTTTGAAACAGGTGAAATGCTGTAAATACTGGCCTGATGACAGCGAGATGTATGGTGACATCAAAATCACTCTACTGAAGACAGAGACTCTGGCTGAATACACTGTTCGCACCTTTGCCTTGGAGAGGGTGAGTGTCGAATGTTCACCTTGTTTTTACATTTGACATTTGTGAATTCTTGTGTTAGTATTCTTGAAAGTAGACGTGATTTATTAACAGCTGAATTTGGATACTTGACGAGACTTACTGCTGATGTGTGTGAGAGCCACATGTTAAGCTCGGAGGAATTAACTGTAGTAGCTGTGTGAATGCCTCTGCCGTCTTTTCGACATAGCTGTAACAGTGTTGTGCCCCTGTTGGCCTTCATCCTGTCAATCTCCTGGGGGATCTCTCATTGGAGGGGCTCAGAGCAGCGCAGCAGTTGACAGTGGCACAAACACGGCGTTATCATCACACTGTCACATTCGCTCTCCACAGGCACATGCCGCCGCTGCTTATTCAAATCTGCACGAATTTAGAAGCTGGTGACAGCTTGTTTTTCATAGCCCTTTTTTAAATTCTTTTTTTGGATTCCTCTCTTCAACAAATCTTTGCTTTTGCATTGCCTCACTTTGTCATCTCCGTACAGAGGAAGAAATTGCTGTGTGACTGCAGCACTCCCCCAGAGCAGAGAATCCTCCCAGCTCTCAGAGAGCCTCAGTAATTTCTGTCTGCGTGTCTGTCACTCTGCAGCTAGCTAGCATGTGATGCCCGCAGGCCCTACTGTCCTAGAAGACCTAGCACCCAACATAAATAGTGCCCTGCTTATCCTCACACTGAAGTGAAAAATCTGTCTATCTATCACAGGGGAGGAAATGTGTCAGATGATTTAGGCACCTTTAGGATGAAAAAGAGGCCCCGAGGGCTCGAGCAATGCACTTAAATGCCATTGAAATGTAATGTTTAGCATGAAATGCTAACATGTACTGTTTTTTCTCTGACAGAGAGGATATTCAACCAAGCATGAGGTGCGTCAGTTCCATTTTACATCCTGGCCTGAGCACGGTGTGCCCTATCACGCCACAGGACTGTTGGCCTTTATACGAAGAGTGAAAGCTTCCACACCTCCTGACGCTGGCCCTGTTGTGGTCCACTGCAGGTATTCAAGTGTAGCTTAGCAACAGCTACTACCTGCAGTGTTGTGAAACCAAACCAACAGTTACTCTTTTTAGTAAATGTGAGAGGTTTTCACTTTTTATTTTTCAAGAAAGACTCTCTCGTCAGTAAACTCATGGGAGACAAAGGAACACTGATGTATCAAGAGAGGTTCATGTGACTGACAGCACAGCAGATAGTTTTTGTAGGCTAAAATGTAAAAGCTACCTGTCCCATAGAATAATGTTACAACAGAACATCTTTTTGGAAAACTGGAGGGAAATGTTTCCCAAGTAACCATTTAATTTTCACCATCCTTTTTTCTGCTATACACAAAGAAAAAAAACAGCCAAAGTAATGGTTAAAAATTTTCAATATTCAAACAACATTGTAATGATTTGACTTGTGAATAGTTCCTAGAGATTTCATTGCAATACATTGTGAAGGAATTGTCATTATTTTCATCAAAACTTGACAGGAGTGTTGTTTTTAGAAAGAGAATACTAAACAACACACTTAATCAAAAGCTTATTTCAAATGATTACCCAAAAAATGTTCTTGAACAAACAGATTGTAGTCCAGTCATAGTTAGCTCTGAGGCAGACAGTGTAACTCACTGGTACAGTGTAGACCATACATTGTTCAACCTGGTCTCCAAAATAGTGGGGATGCTGTAAAAAAATTGGCTTAAATATAAAATGTGATAGAAAAAAAGCACAGGAAAAACACATCTAATACTGAAAAACTGAATTTATTGTAACAATTATTTATTTGTTGTGGGTTTCTTCCTATTTTCTATCCAATGTCAGCAACAGGTATCAAAAACGTTAGAATAGTGGCAAAAAAAGTTTTGAAAACAGTGCCGTGCTTAAAGATTCACCAGGTAAAATAACACGCCATTAACCAGCTGTACTCGCAGCATGTCAGTCACATGATTGAGTATAAAAATATCATCAAAGAGAGAGAGTCTCTGTAGTACATATGGGGAACAGCTCACCACTTTGTGCATGTCAGGCTACCTCTCTGGCCTGCGTCTTTGAGGCACAAAAGGAATAGGCCATTTTTTAATGCACAGTTCAAAAGATAGCATCTATAACAGAGTGTGGGTGCATTAGTGAGCATGGTATGGGTGACCTGCATATCTGTAGAGGCACCTTTGATGCTGAATGATTCACACAGGTTTAGTGCTGCATATACTGTACTGCCAAAAGACCATGTCTTGAGTTATTCCAACAAGACAATGCCAAACTATCTTCTGCATGTAGGTATAACAAAAGCATTGTACCATAGTAGAAGATTGAGGTGATCTGTCACGTGCCTTATATGTTAATGTCATAATGACATAAAATGCAACTGAGATCCCAAACGACTGAGCAGAGCTGAAATCCTTTACAGAGGAAGAATGAGAAATGAATCAAATTTGAGAAGGAGAGCAAACTGTAAACACTAACAAGGTGGTGATAAGAAGAGTGACATGACTCTGTCACAACATTTTTGAAACCTTGTTTCTGACTCACACTTGCAAACTGTTCTAGTTATTAAAATAAATAAAAAAACATAACAGTTACAGTTTTCCCATTTGATATGTTGTCTTCTGTTATCTTGCATATGAAGGTTCCCTGTTTTGCACATTTTGATATCTTTGTAAATAAGGTTGCACATTTTAGAAATCCTTTAGACCATACAGTATCTCTATAATTCCTGTATGGCTATGTTTTGTTTCCCTAAACCCACAACCGTTATCATAAAAAGTACAACATTTTTTTACTCTCTCTGAAGTCTGATGATTTATTGCTTTGAAATATTACATGTTTCCTCATGAAAGATGTCTTTTGTGTACCAGTGTGGGGGCTGGCCGAACTGGCTGCTACATTGTGCTTGATGTCATGCTGGACATGGCTGAATGTGAAGGCGTCGTGGATATCTACAACTGTGTGAAAACGCTTTGCTCTCGGCGCATCAACATGATCCAGACAGAGGTCAGAACCAGTGTGCAACACATTTGTATACATCTCATATTTCCTGCACACATCCAAAGGTTTACGCCTCTGACCCCAGCACAGTAACCTCTCTCCCCCTGGAAATATTGTTGAGAATCAGATTCTTAAACATTTGTTTTTCCCTCCTGTTGTTTTGAAATTCAAAGAGCGAGTGGGGTGTATTACCATACTACCCCTGTGGGACTTGTGTAAAGGTCATTGCAATAGTTTGAGAGAAAAGACTGTTATTGTCTTTCAGTTTGCTTCGTAGGCACGTGCTGTTCTCTGAGATCTGGAGATAATTTGCATATCCAGCTCTTATTATGTAAATTCAGCATTGACTTAGCTGTTTATTACATTTGTACATATTGGTAGGGGGTGCTCTAATTAAATGCACACCCCGTGTGTTTGTTTGTTAAGAATGAAACATTACACATTTCTGCAACTGCTCTGGTGCACCACCACTGACACTATAGTGTACATCTGAATCAAACAAAGGCTATAAAAAACCTCTGCCTTCCCTTTTGTAGTTTTATTTAGTTTCATCTTCATTTGTTCTTGACCTGTTTTATTCATAAAGTCTGCTCAGCTGTTAGCAAATATTTCACAACCTTTTCATGTCATCTGAAACCCACTTGGGTAAAAATGTAGTGTTTTCAAAAATATGCATGTCCACAGCTGCTAATCATCTCACCTGTTTTCTCTTTAGGAGCAGTATATCTTCATTCATGATGCCATTCTGGAGGCCTGTCTGTGTGGGGAGACGGCCATCTTGGTGAACGAGTTTGCAGTCACTTACAAAGAGATGCTGCGAGTTGATTCCCAGAGTAATTCCTCTCAGCTACGGGAAGAGTTTCAGGTCAGCACCGTGACCTCGTTCAATTTCTGAGCACGGTTTCATTTTGTTAAAATATGCAGCCATTAAAATGAGAGCATGCAAACACGTATTCAGATTTGCACAGCCCACACACTGTCATTAACATTCATAATGGAATTGATTCAGTTCAACCAAAATAAATTCCTCCTTACTTAACCACTTTTTTAGCACTTTTACTATGACAATAAAACATTGTGGTACAAATCCTGATGGATCATGATACTACTTACACAACAATATTGCTTATAGTCCTTAGTTGTTTGAAATACTTTTTAGAAAGCGACACTGTAAGTAACATTAATGATACTTAATGGTACAACATCTGAAACTCTTAATACTGTGGTTCTGTTAGTAGGTGTTTAAAAGCAGATAACACAGCAATAGTGTAGGACATATTGAAGAGCATTATATCTGCTTATTTATCTTTTGCACAGATTCTTCTGTGGACCCCCTTTAAACCGCCTGTTTTTTGTTCACCCACATAAACAACAGACAATGAAACATCTCCTCTGTTGTGGAAATGATGTACTTCACAGCAGAGAGAGTTCAGACAAGAATAGACTAATGGGCATGTGCGTGTGCTGGTGTCATGCATCCATCTATAAGTGCGTGTTGTTTGCATATGTGAAGGATTTTGTTAGTTTCCCTTCGCTTTTGATTCTGTGTGACTGTCATTGAAATCCTCTGCCTAGTGCTTTGTAGGAATGTGCTCTCAGAACATTGCATTAGATGTTGATTAGGAGAGGAGGAAAGCCAGCTGTGCACCCACATGCCTCACCTGCCCCATTTGCCTCCCTCTTTCCTCTGCTGTGCTGTTCAAGCGGCAGCCGCATTGATTTCAGGTTTAGCATTTCAAAGTATGACTGGAAAAGGAACATGCTTCTCCTCTGAAAAGTGTACAGTTTTACTATGCTCCATACAGAAATCACCATGATTCCTGTTCTGGGAAATCGGCTTGTGCCTCGTGTTACATACTCATTAAATTTGTTTTATAAAGGAAGATATTTATCCCTCACTTTGATCTTGTACACTTAATTGAATGATATTATCGTTGAAATCCTCCCCCGCCCCGGTGTGTTTGCCTGTACGGTGTCAGAAAGTCAGCTGGTAGATCAGTATGTCACTGATCTATTATTTATCTTGTATATTAATAATCCAACTTTTTCATGTTGTCAAATGTTATTACAGCTGATTGAACAGAGCCAAAGCCATTGTGCATGAGTGTTTCTTTATTATAATACATTCTCTTGTATCATGTAGTTGGCCTGATAAATCAGTTTGTCAACATGATGTTTAGAGAACTGAAGACTCTTACAATTAAACTTATTTGATTTTTGGCATCCTCTGCATCATCCTTACTGCCCTCCCTCCCTCTATCTGATTCATGTCTCCCTCCTCCTCCTCTTCCTCCTCCTTCCCTTGAACATCTTTGACTCCTGCGCTGTGCCTCATCCTTCCTCAAGCTTCCCATCTTTTTAAACGCTCCCTTTGATTTTTATTCCTGCCTCCTCTCACTCTTATCTCACTTCTACAACATTTTAATTGACAGACGCTCAATTCCGTGACCCCCCACCTGGATGTAGAAGAGTGCAGTATCGCTCTGTTGCCCAGAAACCGCGAGAAGAACCGCAGCATGGATGTTCTGCCACCTGATCGTGCCCTGGCCTTCCTGGTTACAACAGAAGGGGAAAGCAACAATTACATCAACGCCGCTCTCGCCGACAGCTTTCACCGGCAGGCTGCTTTCATTGTGACCCCCCATCCTCTGCCGGGCACCACAGCCGACTTCTGGAGGCTGGTCTTTGACTATGGGTGCACAGCTGTGGTCATGCTCAACCAGCTCAACCAGTCCAACTCTGCTTGGGTAAGTTATAAACACTGCTTGGCTGCACAAAAAAAAAAAGAAAAAAAAGAAAAACAGTCGCTACCTGGATTTAACTAAGAAAATAGGTTCAAGCCTCCTACTGGATAATCACTGCATGGGTGAATGTCTTTCACTTGGCAAAAAGTTATTTAATCCCATCTGATGCAATGAGATATGATCTTAAACAATCATGGTGAAAAACACATCCTGTGGTCATGGAAAAGATGTTAGTCTGTTTAAGAGGGATCAAACCATTGGCATGTATCAAGCAGAGAAAACCTCCAAATTGCAGAAACTACTAAAATTGGCTTGGATTGTGGGAACTGTCACCTTACTGGAAGAAATGTGTTCGGAACCGAATCCTGAATGATGGTTATTGGCAATTACTTAAATGTTTAGCCAAATCATATTGAAGAAAACAACAGCAGAACTCAGGACTATGTTAAATAGTAAAAATAAGAGCATTTCCACACGCACAATGCGAAGGGGACTGGAGGGATTGGGACTGAACAGCTGTGTAGCCTTAAGAAAAGAAAAGCACTATTCAGGAAGGCTAACAGGAAAAAAAAGGTTTAGGTTTGCTGGGGAGCATAAAGATTGGACTCGGAGGAATGGAAGAAGGTCATGTGGTTGAATAAGTCCAGATTTACCCTGTTCCAGAGTGATGGGTGCATCAGGGTAAGAAGAGAGGCAGGTAAAACAATGCACCCGTCATGCCTAGTGCCTACTGTTCAAGCCTGTGGGGGCAGTGCTATAATCTGGGGTTGCTGCTGTTAGTCAGGTCTAGGTTCAGCAACATTATGTGCCCTAAACATGAGATCAGCGGACTTCCTGAATATACTGAATGACCAGGTTATTCCATCAGTGTGTTGTGGTCAGACTCTCCCATCATCAATACCAGACATTGGTGAAAATGAACATAGTAGTTAACTGGATAAAGTTTTACTTCTAGTACGGAGGGTTTTTTGAACTTTGAGACTCTCTCCTGACACACCCCGCTCTCACTATCTTCTATCTCTCTGTGCTTAGGATTAGTGCCTTCATGCCATTTTGTCGAGCTTTGATCCTTGACCACATTGATCTCAAGGCACAACCAGATAACACCCGCCCCAGTTTTTTTCTTCTCCCTTCCTCAAGTTACATCTCATGGAGAATAGGCTTCCATTACCCTCCAGCCACATCCCAGGGTTCTTTTTGTTGGCGTCCCACTTTTTTGTAATGAGCATATGTTCTCCTCTGTGCCGCAGTATAACCCATTCTTACTTCAACATTTACAGTTATTGCTATTGTAATAAGGCACTTGATGCAAATAATAAAGGAAATATCTTATATTTATATTAAAGCAAAGATTTCAAAGTAGGTGGAGCATTTCCTTTCTTGAGTAGCTTTGTTAAGCTTTTCCATGTGGTCGGATCTCGAACAGCAATCCCATATCTGATAAATAGGGAGTTATAGGCTTTACAACAAAATGAGGTGCTATAATTAGAAAGACTTTAAAGTAAGCTAGAAATCTTCAAGTAACAGCTCAAATATCATCATACCTTAGCATTTAGTGAACAGTGTGGTGTGAAAAAATGTAAAGCAAACTTATTTGTAAGTTCTAAATGTGTCTTATCAAGGAAACAATACGGAATAAATAAAAAGAAAGCATGCAGAAAAGTCAAGCATCATCCAAAGAAATAAGTGCTTACATCTCACTTTTGTTGGGTAATGCTCAGAGAGATTGGCGGGCATTCAACTCTTAATGGCAGATAAACAGCTGTGCAGGGACTGCAAAGCTGAACAATACAACTCCACAGAGGCAGCAACAACTTGATAATTAGCAAAATGATAAATAGAAAAGAGACGTGTTATATTATCTTAAAATGGCCTGATGAAAACTGCAAAGAGAGAATGGAAATGGTCCCAAAACAGATCCTGGGGGCACACCACAGAGACACTGCCTGAAAGAAAAACAAAAGACCCAAAAATCAAAACAAAACATTTCAGGCTTTTGAGTTTAATTCTGAAACAAGGTGTTCCCGCACAGATAATTAGGCAACATTTAAATAAACAACTACTTAATCACAAACAGGGATTTGTGAGGTAATGGCCTATGCAGAATGTAGATTTTTGGTTTTAGGCATAAGTACAAGATTTTCGAAGCTTTGCAAAGTTTAGTTTTAAAGATTAACCATTTCAAATATGCATCAGTGCCTCAGCGAGTAGGTGCTTTTTGTTAATTATGAATATTGTGTGAGTCCCAAGTCTGCCTCAGGTAGTTGTAAAATTAGTATAACTTTTTTTGTAGGTGCTTCTGCATTGTTGTTTGTTTGGTTGGAAAACCTCTTTGTTTGAAATGCCAGAAGTGCCATATACAGACAACCAGTTCTAGTGTAGTGAGTTTCCTTTTAAAACAGGACACAGGTTTATGAAAAATAGAATCACTTGTCAGATAAAGCTGCTGCTTTGCTTTCTTCACCCTTGTTCTTAGAATGATGATTGTATAATGCACCTCTTACATCAAGTACTACTACTGACAGCTTTCACTGTAATCATCTAACTACCTCAACCTTGGCTTTCTTAAAAGTGGATCAAATTAGACAAATAATCATGAAGCTTTTTCTATGATGTGTCTTTAAACTGAGAAATGTAGAGACCCAGTGATGACTTTGAACAAGCAGTTTTTTTTATCAACCTTTGTACCCCGGTAAAAGAAAAATAGACATATAAGAAAAGACACTTGAAGTACCAATGTTCTATCACTTTCTTCATCCACGTCCCTGTAAATGTTTTTCATCTTGTTTCATTACAGTGCTCTACAAATCTTTTTAGGTCTGGCAGAAAATTGAGTCACTGCTAGTTTAAGTTGTTCCTTTCATAATCTTGTTATGAACTCTGGTAGAAAGTTCATTCAGGGTGCTGGAGTGCTCTGCCTGCCTCTTATTGCAATCTCTCAAAGCACATTACATCTCTTGCTCCCTGAGCTGACTCTCTAACCTCAGTAACATAAGAATCTGACTCTGAAATTTGGGAATAAATAAATGTTTTTGTAATGCACCTTTTTCAACAAGGTGCCACACAGACAGAGCTTAGAAAAGGGATGAAACAAGAAGCTAAAAACGGTCAAGAGGTCCAATAACTCAAACCAAGTTTTTGTTTTACATTGTTCCCTTTTTTATTTTATTTTCTAGTGTATTTATTTATTTAATTATGTTTTTTTTTCTCTCTTTTTTTGGGGGGGGGGGGCTGTTTATCAAACAGGCTCGATAAATATTGATTTATTTCTGTTACCCACAAAAGCAAACTAGATTTGACAAAACAACTGGCAGCTTTTATTTCGCTTTTACGGAAGTGGATGAAATACCTGGCACCCCTGGCAAGACAACCTTTTTTTTTTTTCTTCTTTTTTTTAACATGAAAAAATCATAATGAGGGGTATATATTACTGCTGAAAGATAACAGGATAAGCTTATTTGTTAGGAAATTTATGTTATTTAATTTACAAATGGGAAAAAATAAGCAAAAAAATAAGAGGTATTGATTTCCCTGCTGGGGCCCCAAAATATGAGCAAACAGAAAGAGCTTCAACTTTTTTTTTTCTTTGACAACCTCAAGTTTCAAGTTGTCAGTGTTTTGGCACCACCTACTAAGGAATAAATACTAATAAGACTGTAAAAATTCTAACTTCATTTAGCAAGACATCTCTGTTATCTACCTTTCCACCTGTAGCCGTGTGTTCAGTACTGGCCGGAGCCAGGTTTGCAGCAGTATGGGCCCATGGAGGTGGAGTTTCTGTCCATGTCAGCAGACGAGGATGTGATCACTCGCCTGTTCCGGGTCAAGAACGTTACAAGGGTGAGTCACTGTTTTTTCAGCAAAAACACCTTTACAAGAACATGTTGTGCCATTCAGGGGTATTTCACAAAAGATGGCTTGAACCTCATTAGAAATGCATTAGCTGTGGTCCTCTGTGTGACATTTTACCTGCAGTACATTTAGCTGTAATGTGCATCTAAAAACATGACACAAGTTGCCAAAATCAAAATGCGCAGACAGAATTGACTATAATAACACCTGGTCCCTTTGAAAGGATTTCTTGCAACTTCTCGTGCTTGCACAAGCTCTAAAATATTTTTGTAAACAACAGTTCTTTTCGCTTGACAATAATTTGTCATTATTAATGTTACAGGTAAGAGCTCTCAAAACAGAAACTTTACATTTATTTGTACTTGGAAAAATACCACATCATTAAACATACTTTAAAGAGTATTGTTTGACATTCAGATGTCCAGAAAACTAAAGTACAGCAACAACCGATTTGTCACAATGTTCCCATAAGATTCAAACATGTTTGAAGTTATTTTTATGGAAAACAAGTGAGAAAAGCCCATTAACATGCATGCAAAAAGAAGGTCAGTCTCTCCCTTTTTCACTTCCTCATTGTCATTATCAAGTTAGGCGTCTCCTCTCTCTCTCGTGTGCCTGTCAGCATATTAAAGAGGCCTCTTATCAGGCTGCAAAAGCAAAGTGTCCTTTGATTTGTTAATAAACATTGTCATACATTAAAAACGTTATCTGGTATGTGGAGAATCAAAGAACTGATGAAATGAAGAGAGTGACAGTTATGTGAAAAAGGGATGTCTGTGTGGTTTTAATACAACTTTTCCTCTCCAGATGTTTGCATATGTATGAAACTATCATTTTCACTTCAAATACTCAAGCACTTCAACCTGTGTTGTTTGTGTGTGTGTCTATGTGTCTGTGTGAGAATGCAGATTCAGTTTGTGCCCAAGGATTTGCATAAGCACATGCATACATTCTGCTCAAGATTCACTGTCAACCAATTATTAAAGAAATTTGTATGCAAGGTGTCTCCAAGCTGCCATTAGCAGCAGCGCGACATGAAGTGTACAGGACTTCCTGTGTTGATTGGCATCCTCACCTCCCCTTTTTCGATCGGCCCCCTTGTTCCCCTCTCTACCTGTGTCACCTTATTTGTACTCAGTGCACATCACTGTCAAGGAGAGGGCAACTTAACACAGCATGGAGGACATCAAATCACACATAAATAACACACACTACTCCCTCTCTCAGTGTATGTTTCCTGTGTGTAACAATGATATACAAGGGTAGGGAGTTAAAGTCAGAGGAAGTGCACTGTAAGCATATGTATGTGTGGCTTTGAGAGTACTAAAAAAAAGGACATTGTGTAAATCCCACCTCCGCTAAGGCAATTCCTCCATGCATCGTTGGTGTCTCTGCCAGCCCAATTTGCATGACTTACAGTTCTCCACTGGTCCTTAAGTATTGGGTGAGATTCTATAGGACAAGGTTATGAACACACAGGGACCTCTTGCACACACAGCCGGAGCAGCGCTTTCACCTGCAAACTCATATATCTCAGATGCTGAGCGAGCACAGCTAAGAGTGCCAGCATGCAGCCTGGGGAACACTCAAACGCGGGTGTTAACAGGCACTCACAGAAATACAGAAACATCCAAGAAATGTAACACAACAATGCAACCACGCTCTGATCCAATGTGTTTTCTGTTGCTTCTGAAGCTCCAAGAGGGCCAGCTGGTGGTGTGTCAGTTCCAGTTTCTGCGTTGGTCGCCGTATCGTGATGTTCCCGACTCCAAGAAGGCTTTCCTCAACCTGCTGGCGCAAGTGCACAAATGGCAGAGAGAGTGTGGAGAGGGACGCACTGTGGTCCACTGCCTGTGAGTAATCTGTTCGCAAAATGCATCATGTACTCTAAATAAAAAGCGAAGGAGACAAGACGGCAGTAAACACAGTCTGTGTCTGAAATGAAATGAATTAGTGGTTGAAGACTGACATTTAAAAGGGCATTTAAAATGAGAGCTTATTCATTGAGGGGAGAATCACTAAAATGTCTGTAAGAACATGGAAAAGCATGACCAAGTCTGACAAATTATGACAGAAAGTCTATTGTTTTTGTAAACCCTTTGTAGCTGGATGGCTGTAAACAGAACAGAGGTGCATACATGCAGTGAGAGGATATGAAAAGAGACAGACGTTACCCAATATAGCCCTAGAATAATGACTTATTAATGAAGGAAGAAAAATAAGAGTTAAACATTATCACCAAGCTAAAATAAAATTATTATTATTAAATACCATATACAAGATGGGGGGGGGGGGGTATAAATATGAATACCCTATAAGAGGTGTGACCTTGGATAAGAACAGTAAGGGGGTATCCCTGTTATTCAGATCTATATCCCCACCAATGCTGAGGCAAAACCCAAACAAGTATTAAATGGTGACTAAATCTGATGGGACAGAGAAGAATAGATCTTTAATGTCACTGTTTTGACACAGTTAAAGGCAGGTAAGCAGCTCTTTGCATTAGCACTAAGGTTAAAGAAGCATTTTGAAATAATACAACATACAGTAACTTATCAGTCTGATGCCAGAGACTCTTTCCTGTTTGTTTTGTATTGAGGCTTGATTTTCATTTTGTAACATTATATGAGTGTACAAATTGTGCTCCAGAATTATTACTGTGCTGAAGTGCACCATGCATTTTGTATACTCCTATGTTTTCCCTTGCCCATATAGCACACACCCACTGATGAATATGAATGTGGTGTCCAGCTCATTGGTAACCCATCGCACGTTTATCCCCACCGCCCCCAACCAAAAGCACATCACTCAGCGCTGTCACACAGTGTTACCCACGACAACCAGGGAAAGAGATTATGGAGATCAAATCAATTATGGCTTAATACAGAGTGCAATGGTTCTCACTACAGTAAATCTGGGACTGCCAAAGCACTGACGACGATTGATTACCTTAATATTGCTTGTATACGCTGCCATACCCACCTTCCCTATCTCTGTCTCAAGAGGCAGAAAGTGGATTGTCCTCTAGTTTATTGATATTGCTTTTCATTGATGATGACCAGGATGATATTTCCAAGAAAATGCCACCTTAAGATGTTGTTCCTCGATTTTTTTTCCCACCTTGTAGCTTTTATTATGGTGCTATTTTTGCACGAGGATATTGGATGGACATATTATGTGTTTTGTATCATCTGGCGGTCGTTAAGGTTCCATGAGCACAAACACAATTTAGATGAGATTCAACATGTTCTGCACTGCTTGTCACTGTTTTGTTGTCATCCACCAGCCTCATATCAGTGATAAAGTATATATATATATATATATATAGTAATTATTATGCATTAGTATGTTAAATACATATATTGTTTCCTGTGCAGTAATGGTGGTGGTCGCAGCGGCTCCTTCTGTGCCTCCAACATTCTCCTGGAGATGATCCAGTACCAAAACATGGTGGACATCTTTTACGCTGTCAAAACTCTACGCAACTGCAAACCCAACATGGTGGAGTCCCTGGTAAGAAGGTTTCTTATAATAAGCTTCATTACAATGTGATTTTTTTCTATGGGGTGTGTATTTTTCTGGGGTTGCTCTAGTGTTTTCATGTATTAATCATAAAAATGTTGTATCTCTCTGCAGGACCAGTATCGTTTCTGTTATGACCTTGTCTTGGAGTATTTGGACTGCTTTGATGACAGATAGCAACTAAATGTTTACCACAGCGACAGTATCCCATCCGCTGGAGATTTGATTTTGATACCACCTGGTGACCCCTTTACTTTAATGTTTGGACCTGTTGACTCGTCAGAGAAAGGACTGCAAAGAAAGAAGACAGCATTGGGGTTCTAACTTTCAACCTTTAATGTACAGCCGTGATTTCCTCTTTGTTGGTGATGTTTATCTTTTTTGATATATTTTGTGCTTTTCTTGGTCCTCTTTGCCGACAGACTGCAGCTTTTTTGTGCCAGAGGTTTTGGTAGCAGCAAAACAATATTGCCATCTACAAAATGGACCTGTCTTTCTGAGGAGGGTCACCTCGGCTGTATATCATGGTTCCACTTAAACAGAAAAGCGGCTGGATGAAATTTAAGACTTTTAAAGGCTTTGAAGACAGTGAAAGCATCTTCCTCTCTCTTAAGAGCTACATGCAACAGCAGCCTGCTGTGGTTGTGGCATGACTTATCTACCATACCAGAAACTGCCTTATATTTGATGCTTGGACAGATTTATTCAAAGCACTGAATAAATCAAGAAGGTTGTCACACAGGTGTATAAGCAGCAACCAGAGATTTAAAGAGGAGACCTACAGGATTAAGACAGAGCCCAGTCCTGAACAGTACTGATGCAGAATCTGTAAAGTTGTGCTGTAAAGTTGTATTTTGCCATAACGTCTGTGCTGGATTACCATGTGTGCTACAGGTGGATGTTCCCTGGGACCACAGCTCCGGGCCCATAGCCACCACAGGAGATTCCTGTCTCATTACTGTCACAGTGCCAATTCCACTGACTGACTTGAATTCTCTCTTTACTTTGTTTTGATATTTGCCTACAAACATTCAGTATGTACCACCCTCTGAAGTGATCGTTTGTATTTCATACCCAGTGTGAAAGAAGAAGAAAAAGCAAAGAAAACTGTTGAAGATACACATGCTAATATACGCGTGTGAAATTGATGTTTCATTAATGCTGTGGTGAAGTGTCTAACCTTGTGCTATGACACAAGTTTAAGTCTCTACCTTAATTCTATCAGTTATTGTTTGAGGCATTTAGTCTTACTGTATACTTTCTCACTCAAGATAGCTCAGTTTGGAGTTATCCTAACCATTTTATGTAACTGTATTGTGCGCAAAAGAAGGGGCATTACCATTGAAAAGTGAGAAGAAATTGGTCTTTTCACATCAACAGTTTTTTCTTTCATCTTTAAAAAAAATGAAAAGGTTTAAGTCGTATGTCTATTTTTTTAGATTAAGATTATTAAGAAAGTATTATGCACAAACAGCAAAATATCCCTGACTTTTTGGACAACATCTGCAATTTTTGTAGCTTTTGATGCCAGGGTTGACTGAAAAATTTCCGACAGGTTAGCATGTGCTACATAATATCAACTTTTTCAGCTTTAAAGTCCCATTAAAATAGATCTGACTCAGAAATGGAGCATTTTTGTTTTGATTTTAGTTCTGGAAGCAAGAAAAAATACTTATCCTGCCTTTTTAAATGTGTCATTCTCCATGCTGTCTCCTAAAATTCCTTTGAGAGCCAGTTTTTAAAGAGGGCTGCTCTTCAGGACCTGCCCTAATAAACAAGGAGAGACACCTTGAAGCTTGCAGACTCTGGGAAGAGGCAGCTAGTGAACTATGCTGCTAGTTTGCTGCTCTCACTCTGGCTCAGGTGGAAGAATATGAGATGAATCTTAATAGTATACCGACATCAGCGGGCTCCCACAGGTTCACAGATGTAGAGCAGCTTGTTTCTGATGAGGATGAAGTCACGATGAAGCTAAAGTTTAGTCAGTGATCTGACGCAGAGTCACTGGAGGAAGTGCCTGGACACTTTTTCTGGAGGGTTGGAAGGATTATGTACATACAGATGTATATTATGTTCTGTGAATAATTTGTGAATAATATACTATATGTTTGCCGAGAGTAAAGACGTACAATAAGAAACACTACATAGCCACCAAGGTGAATGTGCTGTAAATGAACATTTTGTGAGTTTTATTGCCAGAAATTTTAACTAAGTAAAACATGTCTGTCACAGCATGTATGAATCCATTTCACTTCATATTGTTTAATTTCAGATTATTCCAGCCCATGTCTTTTATTTCAGCAGCCAGGACTGTGTGAGTGCATTGTACTTTTACCATTCCAAAGCCTTTTACTCTGACTGCTCTCTACGAGTCCCATAGATTTCACTTGTGCGTCTCTGTATGAACCGACGGAAAATGACTACTGTGTTTTTGACCATTGTATTTGTGGGGGGAAAGGTGTGTATTTAATGAGAGAAGATGGAGAAGACATGTATTTGGGGTCAGGAAGGGGGTTGTTCTGAGGAATACCAACAATAAAAAAGAACAAAGGGGGAAAAGAGATGTGTGGTTGTCATTTTTTCCATTGAATTTTCTGTCGAATTTGCAAACTTGGCGAGAAATCCAGTGTGGTTTTCTAATAGTCAGCAGAAGCAGAGACCTGACAGTTGGGCTGGACTTCCTGTCTATAAGCCTCTGACCATCCTGTGGTTTCACATACGGATATGTTCTTTTAGCAGCTCCCCTCGCCTTGAACCGCATCGACCATTTGATCTCTTGCCCTCTTTTTAATCTCTCACTTTATTTCTTTCCCCTTTTCATCATCCCTCTTTCTCCTGCCCAACCTCTTTCTCTGTCCCTCTCTCACCTTCCCCCATCCTCAACTCCTCTTCCATCACTTTCATTTCTTCCTCCCATCCCTCTCCAGCTCTCTTGTGCTCAGGGAAAGGTGACTCCAGACCGCAGACTTCTTTTTTCGCCCACAGATCTGATGAATAATGCAGAAGTCCTGCAAGCAGATCCAGTGTTTAGAGGAGGGACAAGTCAGATTAATTAGAGGACAAGACCCCCTTACTTTTTGTGCGAGGAGAACTATTTTATGATGTGTACACTGAAACAAACCTTCAAATCTGGTTGAGATGAGTTTTACATAAATGCCAAAATATTTTTCAGATTTCTCCTTTGTCAGTAAAAACATTCACAATTTAGCACAATAAATGTGAAATTGTGTTTCACAGGTAGGTCATTCACTCTTTCCTATTTAATAGCTGCAAGATTTTCTCAATTTACTCACCTGCAGAAACTATTACGACTTGGAGTCCTTAGCGGCAGGCTCCATCATCCTCCGCTCCTCAGATTTGACCGCTGGTTTAAATTAGAGCGTAATTGGAATCTTATCATTCAATTCTGGTGGTGTAATGACTGCAGTGTAAGGTAACTTATCATCTCGGCTAAGATCCAACCGGGTCTTTGTCTTTTCTCTCTGGGCTTCATGTCTAATGTTCTTCCCCTGACAGGTTGGATGGATGTCAGACTCTTCCTTGTCTCCCTGTTGAGACTCAAACTGGATTCACTCTCCTGTGTTTTCTGTGATTCTGTGCTGAGGTCCATCAGTTAGCTGTGCCACATTGTGTTAGGAGAATCAGATACTTTCCAGCTCTTAAACATTCTTTATTCATCAGTTTATTTGTAAAACTTTAAGAAGATTGTCCTGATATTTTTCAATTAGTTGAAGCTATACTTTAGTAAATCATCTTTTGGGGGGGGGTCTTTTACTCCAAGCTTAGTTTTGATACAACTCATTTCTGATGACCTCTCGATACTGGTAACCATATCCTGAAAACTCAAAAAGGGGACCCCCTTCTCGGCCTCCATGAGATACTGAAAAAAATACCCAGAGATTTCTCTGAAACACTCTTTTTCTGTTAGAAGTGAAAATGTTGTTTAATACAAACAGGAATAATGTATAGAAGATGATTTTTGCCAGGTAAAAAAAAAAATAGATATATATATACAAAGAAGTATGACTTTTTATCTCATTGTCATGACATTGTCTCAAAATTAGGACTTTTATCTCAAAATTTAGATTTTGTTTTTGTTTTTCGGGCACCCATTTGGTCACCCTGAGTTAAAATACTTATCAATTCCTTTTTTTCCTTTTGTAAAACACCACTCTTAATACATTTCTAACGGAGATGGTTGAGGGCAGTGGATGCTTTTTTACGTGTCACAGAAATCACGGGTATTTAGATGCATCTTTTATATTTTGGTCTGACTTGTTTTATTTTTAAGTTTATTGAGTGACAGTGTATTATTTTCATCTAGCAGCCATGTGTTGGTAAGGGGGTTGGGAATCAATTTTTTGAAAAGTGTTTTTTACATCCTGCCAAATAACCAATGACATGATACACATGGGTAATCTCCATGAAGGTTGAAACTTTGGCAGTTTGCTATTCTACAAAATGTGGAGGTGTTTCCAAATAATATTAAATGTTTTCAGCTGCACTACACTGCTAATAAATGCAGATAAATCCAATATTCTCTGTGAGGATATTGTCACAAAAAGCTTTGCAGGTGACCTTGCCAAAGCCTCGGTCAATAAGTAGAAGGAGGAGGTGCATATCCTTTAACATAGAGTGGAAATAGTGTTAGAGGCTTTTAGGAATGAGAAGCTATACCTGGATCAATGTGTGGTATGATTTCCTAGCAGCAATACAGACTTGTAAACAGCTAATCTCTGAGGAGGAATTCTGCTTCTCTATCTGCAGTTTTCCCATAAAAAGCACATGGCAAACACACAAGCACATTATCTTGTCATACCATCCTGGCAGCGCTCAACTTCTGCTGCAAAGTACAGCAAAGAAAACAGGAGACTCTAGCTTTGTGTTCAGCAGAGCGGGGACGGAGAGGGGCTAGCCAGATGGCTCCGTCCACCATGTTTTCTCTCGCTGGTTCTATCCCCACAGTTGGCCAGGCTGCAGCCCTTATCTCAGCAGTGTGCTCGCAGCTCAGTGAAAGTCACGGTTCACGTGAGAGAGAGGGAGCTCGTGATGGTTCCAGCCCAGATCACTCAGGCAAACAAGAAGCCAGAGACAGATAACCAGGATCAGAGGACACATGAGCGACCTGACCATCCCCTTTCCTCGTTATCACATTCACCTCTTGCTGTTAGTTTGCTCCAAGCTACAGACACCAGACACCTGCCGCATTTCATTTAGGATGCTTTGACCTGTTGCAGTTTGTGTCCTTTAATACAAAAGTTTAATTATGCCAGAGGAGAAAAACAAATCACTGGCATAAAATACAACAAGGCAGAAGGGAAATATCAAATCCAGAAAGGAAAGAGGTGATGATTGAAAAGTTCTATAACCAATATATTATTTTTGATTGATTTGTGTTTTTCTGCAGAAGAAAAGAAAATTACGCAAAAGAAAATATAAATGCCTGCGTGACAAGAGAATTTTAAATTGTTTGACTGGAAAACACATTTAAAAGCCAAATACAGAGCAATAAAAAGTACAACACATGCAAAACTTGAAATAAGGCAAGAAATGTTTTTGTATCGAGAATATAACCAACATTTTTAATAATGTTTTTTACTTACAGCAGACACACAGTAATACATTTCAAATCCTCAAAATAATTCCCTATAATTTGATTGACATCCAATAAATCGGGTTGGCTAATACCAAGGGACTGTAAAGTGGTGTAACACTGTAACACTGTGATAAAAAAAAAGTATTAATGAATCATTCAAATTGAAACATCAGATTTAACATCAATGGTTCTGACAAAAACGTCTGTCTTCATGTCAAATAAACCCAGGTGAGATGGAGGCTGAAGTTATTCCCCTTCAAGGATAATATTTTGTTGTTCATACCTATAGAGATGTGGAGCCTTGAGGGCCTCTAGAGAAGCTTGTAAATGATCTTATGTCAACATGAGCCATTTCTAGGTTGTGGCAATAAAGCATCTCTGAGCCGCCATGAATTTGAGGGATGGGCTTATCAAAAGGTCAGCGCTTTGAGGGACTGGCTTAGCAACTGGATTTATCCTTCGGTTTATTTAGAGCAGAAAAATGGGGCCACACGCGACGGCTAACATCAATCACCCTTCATTGTGATTCTCGGCAAACATTGACAGGAACAGAAGTACTTGTGATGTGTTTAAGGGTAGTAAATAAAGTCTTGGAATATACTGCTGTCAATAAATGGTGACATTTCACTTTGTTGTTGTAAAGTTGGTAAAAAAAAAAAGGCACACTGCAGCAACATATGGATTAGACAGTTATTATTATAAACCTTTGATACCACTGTTTTTGTTTTTCAAGGGGGACAGGTTGCTTTCTGCTTTTCAGCATATTTTGCTGTTGTGTTTCTAATCCATTAATTCAAGGACGGGGCTGGCCAAAATAAATCCTGCTATCAACTTTAAAGGCAATTAAAACTACAAAGCAAATTCTGCAGCCACTCCTTGCAGTCTTCATTTTCTTGAATGCTTTCCAGGTTTCTCAGAGTCTCTGTTTATGGTTCGGTTTTCCCTTCATCTACCCCTCAGCTGCCCCCCCCTCCCTCTCTTGTCCCTTCACTCCCCATCTTTCTTCTCTTTCCTCCGGCACTTGGGGAAATAGATGCAGCCATGAGTGGACAGTTGCACAACTGATAGTACCATATTAACCTCAGGGAGAACAACAGTCACCCTCTTCCTCCCCATCTCTCTTCCACACTCCCATACCCCGAGTCCTTTTTCTGACATCCCTGCAGCTCTGCATCCTCCTATCCTGCAGCTGCATCATATCTTCCTCTTGCCATGGCTAGGTAACGTAACGTTTGCCGAGGATGTGGTCTGATGCATCTTCAGTATAAATGTGACACTCAAAACTGCTGTCAACACCATGACTCTTTGGCTCACATAGAATCTTACACAGTGTTCTGAACGCAACATATTTGGTCTGAGAATGTACATGTATATACTGCTAATATGCCTACAATCACTTTGACTCATTGTATTTTATTTGAAATGAACCTGATGTATGACGGAAGCTCTTTTGAACAATACAAGAAAGTATGAATCAATAAAATGAATCAACGGTTGTACAACTTGAACCCTGAAAAAAACCCATGTCACCCAAATAGCATTTCGTTGTGTTGTTGAAGACTGCTAAAATGGTGCATTTTATTTGGGTGATCAGAAACAGCACAAACAGGCATATTCTATAAACTGTTGGCTACTAATATCAACAAAAAGCACAATGTCAGCAGGAGAACCAAATTTCTAAATTCCAGTGATTAATCACCATAGTACTGCTCAGCCAACTTTCACAAGGCACCCATATTAACGCCAGCAACCCAGTAATGCAAGCTAAGTAACTCAACCCTTAGTGAGGCTGACTGCCCAACAAGTCTGAACTGACAATACAAATGAACTTGCATATGTCTTTGATTTCTAAATTTGTGACGACACAATACCACTCAAAGTAAAATTTAAAGAGGGGGTACTGTCCCTCTGGTACCCCTGTAGTAGCTTTATATGGCTTACTGTCGGAAAAAAATCACTAGTTTCCAACACGTGAGTTTTAGAAAACCCTTGTGCCTGAGGGTAAGCCTCTGCCTGAAACACTTTGTTATAGCTGCTTTCTCTTTAAGGCTTCTCACTCCATAAACTACCTTCCCTCTGACTCGCCAGAACTTTAGCTGTAACTCTACCTGTCTGAGGCAAAGCTATTGGAAGACCTTGGTGTTTGAGGCCCACTCCTCCAACACGTGGCTGGGAGGTCCATATGTGATGAACTCGCCATTTCAGCAAGTCTTGTGAAGATCCTATTATTCTTCAAAAGGACTGTTTTGAGCAGTTTATAGACAAATTTGGTGATTTCTACAACAGATAATGCAGGGCTGCAGGGTGGCGCAGCGGGTAGCACTCAAGCCTCACAGCAAGAAGGTCGACGGTGGGATTCCCCGTTCGGGCATGGGTAGGCTTTTCTGTGTGGAGTTTGCATGTTCTCCCCGTGCATGCGTGGGTTCTCTCTCCGGGTACTCCGGCTTCCTCCCAGAGTCCAAAAACATGCCCATGTTAGGTTGATTGATTATTCTAAATTGCCCGTAGGTGTGAGTGTGCAGTGAATGGTTGTTTGTCTCTATGTCAGCCCTGCGATTGACTGGCGACCAATCCAGGGTGTACCCCGCCTCTCGCCCAATGACAGCTGGGATAGGCTCCAGCCACCCGCGACCGTGAATAGCAGGATAGACAGTTAAGAAAATGGATGGATGGATGATTATGCAGCAGTTTGAAAATTTCTACTCTTGAAATTTGGAAGTCCAGCATTTTTTCTTTATATCCATGTTTAAGATACACTCCCTATCAGCCTAAGCTTGAGCTAGCAGTCATTAGGCTTTGCTTGGGTTGACTTAGTTTAGTTTAGTTAGTTAGTTAGTTAGTTAGTTAGTTAGTTAGTTTGTAGTTACTCATTTACTCAATTACTTAGTTATTTAGTTTGTAGTAGTATGAACATTGGATGCAAATGGGCTTTCTTTCTGGTGCCTCAAGGCCCTTTTACACTGCTAAGTCCATTCTTTCGTCTACACAACAACATCCAAAAACTGATTTTATAGTAAGGCACCATCAGTGTAAACTAATCCCATTCATACACATTTGCACACCAGTGATCAGCAGTGGATTTGAACTCCTGACCCTCCCAGTGGGACACAACCCACACTACCACTGAACTTCATACGCTCAGGGATAAACCAAGAATAAAGGAATAAAGATCTTTCTTCCTGATAAAAATAAGATATTCCACCCAGTATATCAATTAATCTTTTTAACTGGTTCCTTTTTCATTACAAAATCTGAGTGTGAAAGTCATACTCTGTACAAAGGGTGTTATGCAGTGTTAGTTTTAGGCCATGCTGTGAATTCCCAGGGTCTGTTTGTGTGGGAAAACCTCAACGTGTCAACAGAGAGGTAAACATTTGATTTCCTAAAATGTAAAGCAATCATTTCATTAGATATTTTGTCTCACATAGTTTTCTGGGAGCAATTTTGCATCTTCTCACAGATTGAATTCAGCAAACAGGGCTGACCTTTTTACTACCTCTATGAGACAAACTGGTTTTTACTTTAACAGCAAGGCTGACTGACTTGGCTACAAATTGGTCTCTGGGTGTAAGAGTCTCGTCTCTTGCTTAGAGACGGCAGCTGTCAGTGTCATGTTCGGGTCTCTCACAACCCTCAAACATAATTAGAGTGAGGAAAGAACTATTTCTCTTCATCTCCCACCATGGCTTTTCCATTTAATGCTTTGCCTGCACCACAGAGAACCAGGGATTATGCTGTCATGTCATGTAGACCAAGATCTTGGATATACATGCATAAAGATATGCGCTCTTTAATATTTATTTACGCAGGTCAGGCTGCTCGTCTGTACCGAAAACACCACCTTGCTAGAAAAGGAGAAAAGTCTTTGGAGACTGCTGTCAGACAGGATAACAACAGAATAATTCATGGCCCTGTTTTCCCTACATTTCACTGTCTCCCTACTTTTTTCCTCAGAGCTTATTATCAATTTTACTCCTGCTCATGCAATTTCTGTGCCTTCTTTTTCATGTCTCCCCACTTTTTATACCTTTCATATGTTCCCTTTTTTTTTTTAACAAACATCCTCTTTATCAGCCTCAGCTCCCTCTTTCCTTCAAAGCTCCTTTGTCCTTTTTCTTTCCTCTGTCTGCGCTTAACCTGCTCGGTGTGAGGTGAGACGGCGAGTGAGGGTGGATGTCTTTGACAGCTGCTGAAGTGTCTGTAGAGTTGAAATCACGTCCACTCTTCCTCCTCAGCTGTCTGCCACGCCACGTGACCTGGTCAACTCGGTCAGGGCACGCTTTGTGGGGTCATGTTTTTGATGTTGTTGTGTCACTCAAAGTGGGTTGAACAGCATCCTCATAGGACGTCACAGTCACCCTACTGGCTGTTACAACAAGCTTACTCTGCACCTGTCACTGCATCACTTTCACAGGACTCACATTTAGCATCAGCATTCATCCAGGGCTGTATATTATATATTGTTTTTTGCTCACTTTGTTTGAAGAGCTACTGCTTCAGCACTCACTTTGACTGTGGAGTGATAGAAGAGAGAAGAAATCACAACACCAGGAATTTATAGTCCCAGTCTCTTTGGTGTGAACTGGACTTGTTCCTCTTAACCCAGCTGTGTTATTTTAAAAAGTTCATTGATACAGTGTGGCATTCATAGCAGCTCATTTGATGTTAATCTGCTGGAATGAGTGGGAAAAAAAGACAAACATTGAGCCATGCTGTGTTACATTGAGCTTGACATGTGTCTCTAAAGTAACAGCTACTGATTTAATTGCCATGCATGGCAGAGTACATGCCTGCACTATAGATGGAAGAACAGCTTGTGTTGTTCTGTCCTTATCTCTGTCCTTCATTGACAGTTATTCTTAATTGCTACCTGCTACATTTAATTAGGGGAAAAATGCTTACCAACAACTATTTTCAAAACTCAATTTGCAAATCTGCCAAGACCAAGTAATGATCTTATACGAGTAGTTGTATTACACTATCCTTTAATAGTGATAGTTGTTTTGTCCTTTTATTGTCCTGTTATGTCCTTTTACTGATATGATTATTCTCAATTTCTAATAACCTCACTCAGAGAAAACTTTCCCGAATTTGGCAATTTGGTACTGTCAGCTATTTAAGCAAGAGCAATGTCTTTTACCCTATTTTGTATAGCCTCTCATTCTGCAACATTTAAGTTGTTGCTAGTTCTGCTTTACTTCCCTGATAACTGTTTCGCACTGATTCACCAATTCAGATTCCTTGTTTGTGTAAATGGACATCGTAATAAAACCGTATTCTGATTCTAATTCTGAAGACAAAGAAAGGCTTAAACGACAATGAATTAATAATGATTCTGCCTTTTAAATTTAGGTTTGAAACATTTGTCTTATATTTGTGTCCATTTGTTTTGGGAGTAGACCTCTGAAATAAAAAAAAACTCTTCCTTAGAAAATGAAAACCTCAAGACTCAAAAGTAAAAGAGTAATGCTAACTTAAAGTGGGTTTGCAATGTTCTGGGAATTTTCCAAAGTTGGAAACTAAAATTTACCTTCCTTGAAACCCCAACCAAAAATGAAAATGACGAACACCATCATAGCCTCAGATTTCAGTTGAGCACTCTACATAAAAAGCTATAGCCCTCAAGAGGTCTACCTGAGTTTGAGCCTAACCTGTATGCTCTTTCATCTCAGCCTGTTTCCTGTTCTGTCTACGGTCATGTCTTCTCTACTTCAAGACATAAAAAGTATGGAAAACATACCTCTTACCACCCCATTGAAAATAACAACCAACTTATCACTCAAAATGAGAGTTTATATGTTTATCTAACGGTGGCTTACAGCCCGTTAGACCTGCTTTGTCCAAAAAGCATCTATATTTTGATGAATGTTTTATTTCCACTGCGCTGGTTTTATTTGCAGAAAAGATGAAAAAGAATAACCAGCCCTATTTTGTTGTAAAAGTAGCCACTGGGGGCTTCCATAAAACATTGATATTGACCATATACGTTTTGAGTAGCCAAGAAGGTATGATTTCTAATGTCATACATTTTTAATGTATAGATTGGTAAAGTAGATCCCTAATCCTGACATTACGGCAGAATTGATGCTATTTTCAGTCTTTTTCCCAACAACCTGAGAGTGGAAGTGTGCGTCTTCATTTATGACAATCAATCTTTTTTTTTTTTACTAGTTATTCTGAGGTGTTAATCAGTGTTAATCCTGCTCTTGCCATACCAGCACTCACCAATGGGTGTGCTACAGATGCAGATTGAATGAAAACACATTGAATGTATTAGAAAACAGATTCAGAGTCTCAGGAAAATGCTCTCTGCATGTGTCTGTCTGTTTTTCTCACACATGGCTGCCTGTCCACAGTCCCACTGGGGGCAAAACGGGTTCAGCTTCTGTCAGTTTACGGGGTGAAAGCCTCCGACATGTTCAGTGGTTTCAGACTGACCAGGGCTCAGTGTGCTGATTGGTTAGAGCAACCTGCTTCTTACCTTGTCAGACATGTTGACAACATGGATCAGATGGTGGACGTTGTATCTTGTCAAGGCTGGGAGTGACTGAGTAAGTGATGAAAAGAAAGAAAAGTTTGATCAGAGGGTGGTGTGAGGACAAAGATCTTTTTCTGACAATGTCTCATCTCCTCAAAGACATGGATCATTAGGGGAGAAACAGCAGGGGCTCCTGTCTGATCTCTCCACAATAAACGTTAAATCCAACAGTTTAGGCCATTAGAAAGAGTCATTTATCAAAATGATTTCAAATGAGATTAATTTGTAATTTATCACCCATCTCATGTTTTCTAATGATGTTTTTAATTCTAACATCTCTCTCTCTTGTGGCTCATTGTGGTCTGAGATGCATTGCCCGAGCATTAATTCACCATCTTTTTTAGGAAGTTTATAGCATAGCAGTGGGCAAATAAAAGTGGCTTTGAACCTTGACTTTCTATTTATCTGAGGCAGGAGTCAGCTTGATTTAAACTCTGAAGAAATCCACACGGACACCCTCTCAGCTTAAGGTGTAAATTGAAAACTATGCTTTCATCAAGTCACACTGGGACTGCAAAATTCACCCTTGGCTTCCTAATTTTCCAACCTGGAGCTTTGCAACACCTTTGTAATTAGCTGTGCAACTATAGCATGCACATACACCCAGGCACAGACTTTCTTTGGCTTTCACACACAAACAAAGAAGTGTGTTTTTTCTAGCTTAAAGACAGGTATGCACACCAAATATAGCATGAAAGGACAATAAAACAAGGGTTTTTCCTTGACGCAACAGTTTCCAAGTACCAAAGTTTGCTTTGAGTTAATCCTAGTCTCCTGTCATTATTATTTTATTATTATTATTATTATTATTATTATTATTATTATTATTATTATTATTATTATTATTATTCTTTTTGTTCTACTAAGTTCAGTGTTTTCTTACCTGCCACTGAGCCTTCATGGTTCTGGCTCTCGGGCTTTGTGAAGGCTGCTGCTCAGAGATTGTTTGCAGCCGCAGGCACTTCCAGCTCAGTTCCAGGGGAAAGGAAAAGCAATTCCATGCTTGGGCCGCAGTGAATCCGTCTCTGTCAGTTCCGCTACTTGATGCCCTCAAATCACACAACCCCCCCAACACACACTCACACCCATCCGCTCTCCCATCAGCCATTGCTGTTCTGTGATCAGGGAGTGAAAGAGCATCAGCCTCGAAGTGAAATGAGGATGCGCTTTACATGCTCCTTTACCGTACCACCTTCCTTGATGTCATTCACTTCTGTTCCCTGGTGCTTGCAATTTCCTGCTCTGCAATGAGACGCCATACTTCACGCAGCATGGACACAGCCTGCAGTTATGATATAAACCCTCCTCTCCAAATGATAAAATCTCAAATAAGAATAAAATTTGATTTTTTTAAACCTCTTTTTTTACCACCTGAAATGTTGACCCATTAATCTTTGAGTGCTGCTGTAGCTTACATTGAGCATAAAACCTTTTTAATTGCATTCTAAATTTGAAATGTAGGAGGAAAATCTGTACTTTGGTGTCCAGTGTGCTTTTAACAAAATAGTTAGTTTGAGTTTTATGCCTACGAACAGCTTTCAGAGACTTTTGCCAGGACTTTGGTTTCCAAATGATGAATTCATTGCCTGTGAAACTTTCTTATGACAGATGATGTATGATCAGCTCTCTCTTTACAAGTACGTTATCAGTGTTGTGAGGTCAACTTCTAGTCTTTTCTGAGTAAGTGTGTAAGTCATGGAGCGCTCTGTGCTGCTGTCAGAGTGTTGATTGAGTATGAAGTGTTGATCAGAGGAAACCTGTGACCTCTGGCTGTTAATCAGTATGTCTAAGTTTGTTTCTGAACGCCACTCATGCTGCAATAACTTCCTGAAACTCTCATTAAAGCCTCCTTACCTCCTCGAGCTGATTGCTGTGCAGTGCATCTTCATCCCTGCATGGACAGAAATTCATACTTGTCACCCAAGAAGTTTGTCTTCCCACTCGTTTTACCCTCAAACTTGTGCATTTTATCATTGCTTCTTTGCTTGCTGACTAAATTTGTTGCCTTGCCTTTGTGGAAAACAGTGACACATAATTTTTGAAAGTGATGAAGGCACACAGGATGATTGATGGCGGCATATTGGATGGGAAAATAACGTTCTGGACCGTTAATTTTACCAAGTCAAGGAAGCAGCCTCAGACTGTCAACACAGGAAATGAGTAGGATTTATCTCTGGCCTAGTGTCTGGATGTACTCTCCTGTGCTGGATGCATTTATATGGGAACACAGCGAGGGGTTTCAAAAGGGGTTTACAGCAGGCCTACACATACACCAGCTTTAAGACAAAAAGGATCCAACAGATAGAATCTTGTAAAATATTGATGCTGTTGGTATAGTGTTGTTAGGGCAGATACAGAAATGTTAAAGGGAGCAAATATCATCTTTGCATTTTTCAACACAGCACTCCCAGGCTTTGGTAGATGACCCCAGCTATTTGAAGTTGTCTGTCAATCGCCCCCCTCCTGATGTGAGCCATCCTTTCCCTGTTTTTTCCTTTTGTCAGTGCAAACACAAACCATCAAGCTGTGCAATACAAATGACAAACACTTTTACAATAATGGAATACCCACACAGCAACAAACATTTCATTTTTGATGCACTGCAGAGCTTAATGCATTTGAGGTGAGCACAGCAACAAAACCGATGTAGAATTGATAGTAAAAGTGCCAAACTGAATTTGAAGCATTAACTTTCCTGAGTGGCCACACACATCTTTTTATATTTCAGCAGAATTTAAGATGCTTTGAAATCAATTATTGGGTGGTTTAAGTGATGCCAAACCCTTTCATGGTGTCTTTGTTAAAGACAGCATAACGTATAGAAAAAGAGCAGAAGTAAGGAAGAGGTTACAACCTTTATTTCCTGTTCTTTTATAAGTTGTAAATATCAGCATGTCTGGTTAACTAGTGCAACCTGCAGTAGTCTACAATAACACTACAACCAAGGCCAAGCAGTATTCAATTAAGGGACGCTGTTTTCATTTGTCATGTGTTGCACATAAAAAAATCCAACAGGTTAACATTGTCATTTTCAAACTACATCTAAATTTGGGCAATGGTGATTTTGTTTTGTGTCTCCAAAACACAACATAGGGGAATGGTTCCCTTGTAACAGCCTGACGAAGAAATTAAAACACATTGTAAATTATTGAGGGACATTATTGAACACTGCAGGCTTAGGAGTTATCGTAGCATTACCTTCAGGTATTGCTCTCTGTTTCAGATGTGATCAGGTTCCATGGGAGCAAACCAGACTTGATGCGAGCTGACACACATATTTTCCCTGTGACACTTCTGTCTCCTCTCACATAAGTCATTGTCACTGACCCCTGAGTCAGGAGAGAGGTGTGAGGGAATCATACACCCGCCTGCTAAGCTCTCGATTAATCTTACTGTGAGTTGTGACAGCAGCAGTGTCTCTTTAGGGGTGAAGTACTGGTGGGCACAATCCTTCACTGTGCTGATGGTTTTTTTTTTTTTTTTTTTTTTTTTTTTTTTTTTTTTTTTTTTTACATCTGTAGTCTTAAACTGCACTTTCATTCTTAACAGCATTCACAAACATTAACATTTTCATTCCTTCAGTTCACGTTGAGCTTTTTTCAGTCGTACATCAGCTCAGAGCGCATAGCAAAAGTCCACTGTTAATCTTACCTCATGTGACCAGTAAGGTTTTTGAGAGAGTTGGATATATGTCATAATCTGAGCTGAAAATATGAATTACTGAGCCAACAAAGTCTTTCCTTTGCCGTCCACCTCTGCCTGTTAACAATGAATCAAATCTAAATCTAAATCTTGCTCTTTGATAATGCCCTGATTTTTCACAAATTTTAGAGCCTTACTTTTGGGTCTGCTGTTGGTACATTCTTTCTTTTTATTAGACTTTGTAAAAGAAGTAAAAGTAAGAGTACTTGTCCTTGCCATCTATCGTTGCTTTTCAAAATGTTTTCATGAGGAGTATTTTTCATTTTTTTATCTTTTTATGTTTTATTAAGTGTACCCAACCCTGGTGATGGTGTCACTTATATTATAGTGTCTTAGTATTTTGACTGAAACATTGCAGGGTAATGTTTCATTCAAACAGCAGAGTTCAAGTTTTAAGGTTACTTTATGTGTATCCAAGCAATAAAGCAGAACAGTCAATTAAAACAGGGTAAGTATTAAATGGTCAAAAAGGAATGTGAAGAAATGTAAGTATTCTGTCCCCTTTAACTTGGAGACAGTCGGTAAGCATGTAAGTAAATTTTATGTAGTTTGGCTCCTTTCCTGGAATGGAGTCACAATGTGCTTCACTGGAAAAAAAATGAAATATAATCAAGCAATCATTACATGTTAGAATTAAATCATAAAAAAAATAAACAGTGGTATGGCTTTAAAAATTACTCAGTACAAGGTGAGTCAAATGTATCTTCAACCCTTTTTTAAAAGTTTTAACAGCTGGAAAAAATTTTTACAGAAAGATTGTTCCACAATGTTGGAGCCACCACCTTGACTGGAGGCCAATGAAGGGAAGATAAATCTGGAGTGATGTGAAGTCAGGCTGGAACAATTTGTGTTCACATTCTTCTTCTAACATTTCTGAAACTGTAGCTGAACACTTAACTGACAATGAAACTGTGTCTGCACTGACAGTCTTCTTTAAATCATACACTCAAATGTCATTCAGATAGAAAATGAATAATCAGTGACTTCTTACTGCTGTGTATTACTTCCATCGGATAGCACTATCTCTGTCACTCTTCACCTGCATCCTTTTTAGAACATCATCACTGGAATTAGAGCATATGTTGAAGGGTAAGGAGCACGTGTTTCTGCTGTCAGGATATATACAGGTACAATGTCTGGCTCCTTTTGTCTGAACAGACAACACATCCAGCTGGATTCATTCACCATTACCACCCTGTCAATCACACACACTCCTCATTTCACAGGAAAATATAAGGAGCTGGCCTGAATCATTGCATGTGGTCTGAGGGCTTGAACTCAATCAGGGCTGGAGCAGCAGTTCCTCCACACGGAGCATGATGGAGAGACATTTCAGAGTCCAGGCATCCTAGATTGCTACACAGTTACACTCTTATCCCCAGGGTAGAAGATTGAACAACAGGAAACTAGCTATTACCATGGCCTTGTTTGTAATTTCTGACTAGACATGACAGCAGAGTGGCAAGCAAAGGTGTCCACTGTGCCCTCAACAGGAAAGTGTAGTACACAACCTCAGAGCCAACAAAAGCACAACAAGGCTCTGCAGAGAGGCAAAACGGATCCTATTTGAGGCAAAAGAAGAAAGCCTAAGCTGTGGTATATAAAATATTAATGTGCTTTAATTTGGTTGGGATGAGAAACTATAACATTTAGAAATAAACATGAAATAAACACTGTAACACCACAGGAAGTTGGGTTAGTATCTGGCAGAAATCTTCAGCCATGGCTCACATATCACAGCTCAATGTGAGAAGTCTAGATAGGAGGATTCAGCATGATTAATATGATGTAATTAAATACGAATCATTAATGTTGTTGACTAAGAAATGTGCTTGTTGGTCACTTCTCTTGGCCACTTGTATTATTAAATAGATAGAAATGTTTGTTTGGAGAATTGTGCTCACCAAAGTCATTACACCGTATCATGAATAGTTTGCTCTGTTGAACATTTGGTACCATAATACGCACAACCATTAAAGCTAGGATATATTAAGAGGATGACAAATATTATAAAGATTTAGATATAGATATAGTCTTTGTTAAACTCTTCAACCCGTGCCTCTTTGCTCTAAAAGTGACATACCCAAATTGAATAAAGATTATATCTGTATCTACAAGGTCTATTTGAATCATTCTGGTGTTATAATAAAGGTAATACACATGAAATTTGTTCACAGATGTCAGTATTGGCATTTATGCCACTGGGGTAGAGTAACAACTCAAATATTACTGAAATAAACAGAAATTCAGGTTGAAGTATGACTTGACAGCGCTTGTAGCGTTTTCCTGTCCCCCAATTTGAGGATCTTAACATTGGAAAATGAGAAAAAACTTATTTTGGATAGAGTTTCAGGAGTTTCAGAGGGAAAATGTCTCCACAAGGGTTGAAAAACGTTTCAGGCCCCTTCATTGTTACTCACCATGGAAAGGTGATCACAGGTGTAACTGATAACGTAATTAAAATGGCTGTGCTCAATTAAAATGGTTCAATAAGCTTGAGAAGTCAACTCATCCAGCAATATGATCGTAATTAGTGTAATTAATTACACCTGACCATGTGTGCTGCTACAGGGCTGAATATGTGCTGAGACAAAAAGAGGCTTTTGTTATCAAGTACTCCAAAGCATCCATAGTTATATAGAACATATTATTACATTCATCATTGTAATACATAAGACAATAGACAAACAAAGGTTTTTGTCTCAGTGAACTTGCTGTGTTGTTTTTTTTCTGTGGCCATAAATGAAGCCAAAATGGTTTCAATAAACCTCAGGCAAAGGCACTTAACACCACATGGAGCTTCTTGGGACTGACAGGGGAGCATTTAGCTTTACTCTAAAATCATCTCTCAGCATGAAGTGTAAACGCTCTTTTGTGCTTTCCAGAGGCCTGGAGGGAAATCAACATTAATCCTTTCATTTTAGCCCAACTTCCAAGATAATCTTTTATTTTGATCGCACAGATTTAATTGGCTTTTCATGTGACAAAGATTTCATTTATTTTGAAATAATTGTGCGTGGGTCTGGGTTTAAATTGTAGCACTTCAAAAATCAAATCCCATTAAGGATTCCTGGATCTTTAATCGTCAGTGCAATTACTTTTATCATAAAAACTACTTCACTAAAGTGTTTTTTTCTTCCTTTATTGGATAGGAATAAAGAAGATGGGGTAAATGTCATTTTGAGGAAAAAAAAATCCCTGGTTGTATTCAGGCTTATTCCATCTGGCTGTGATGGAAAAGGACTAAATGTGGATAAATATGTTTCAGGAGCAGTTTATCCACCACAAATATGTCTAAAAACATTTTTTTTCCAGTGTCAGTATGAAAGAAATTGTGTGTTGATATTGGCAGAACTTAAAATAGGGATGAAATAAAGCAAGATGATGTTAATAGACAGCCATTACAACATTACAAAAAACTCTTCTATGAAGCAAGGTTATATTTGTGCACTAGTTTTTTTGGTTTATATCATCTTGGAGGTATAATGAGTCAGGGTTTTTGTTTTGTATTTCAAACAAGATTTACTTCAGTATATTACAACCTTGCAATAACAATCTAATTAACCTTGCTCCATCCTCACAGAGTTCAACAGTGCAGCTGACAGCATGATTCAGTGCTTACGTGGATGGGACTTTACAAATGGAGAGATAATTAAAAAGGGATAGATCTCCAACTGGGGCCTCTGTAATGACCCTTCACCAAAGACATAAACAACTCTTGTTATGACTGTGCCAACAAAACCTCCATTAGGATGGGTTATAATTAACAGGAACAGCATAAATGTTCAAATCCATTGATCTTTTTGGTTTTACCACCCACAGCTGGCTGTGCTAGTGGGCCCTAAAGGCTCTGTCCATTAGTCTTCTGACTAAAGCGTCATAAACATGAAGATTCGCAGACTCTGTGATGGAAACCTATACAGATCAAAGCAGATATGTCAGGATTTGTGTTAGAAATTAGAGGCAAGTTCTTAATAAACAAGTGACCAGGGAAACTTCTAGAGAGAAAAGCCTGGCATGAAATCCAGGCTGTTTGGCTCCCCACCTGGGCTGAGGTCAAAGTCCTTCGCCATCTGCTGTGGACTGTGTAGGAGAGAAACTATCTATCTATTGAATCTTAGTTTCCTCATCCTCAGGCAGTCTGCTCTGTTCTGGTGCTGAGTGTCCAGGTGTTCCAGGTCCTTAAAAGGACAAGTGGCTGCAAGTATGGACCGTATGCATTTCCAGTAACAGCAACCCTAAAGCATATGCTAGCTTGACTTCTCAATATGTTGAATTAAAACCATGCTGTTAAAATATAATGACCAAGAAAAATGCAACTGTTAAATCAGGATCACTCCTCCCTTTAGGACAGAAATCACACTCAAATGCAATCTGCAGCAAATGGAGCACACAGAGGACAAAGGTACAGAGATTTCAGCTCAATCACTCTGAAGAACAACTCACCTGAAGATAGTCCTTTCAGAGACGGGAGAGTGGGCTGGGGGGGAAGTGTGTATGAGAGCAACATCAACCCAGTAATCTTGTTGAAGACCTGTCCTCTGCAAGTAGGAGAGTGAAACAAGATGCCCGAGGATCAATCTAGACAACCACTGAACTATGACCAGCTATAAGGGCCTTATTTAGATGACCTAAAATGTGTGGTATAAAAGCACATGCTGCAAAGTAAATGAGTGTCCCCATCCAGATTGCTCTTTCCAAGTGCTAAGTGAGGCAGAGGGAGCAAAGAGGTTGGATTAAACCCCTTGACAATTCAAAGGTGTGTGTAAAGCGTAACATGAATCAAACCAATCAGTGTGTCTGCCCGTCTCATTCCCCAAGAGCCAGGTGCATCTGCAACTAGGTGTGTCACTATCTAGATGGCAGATTTCAACCTTACCTAAATAGACTGGGCTTAAGCCAGCACATTTGATTTATCTCCCTCCAATGTTCCCAGAAAAATGTGAAAAAAACACACAGGATATTCTGACTATAAAAGACAAGGTGTGATGATGGTTGTTGTGTAGTTTTATTTACTCATGCTTGTATTTTTGAAATGTTTGAATATTTATTGTTATATGGGGTCACCATAGTAAGTGTTTCTAAGAGAAATATTTGAGAATTGAAAAAAAGAAGAAAAAGGGCTCGTGAAATAGGATTTAAGTTAAGTTAAATCATTCATGCAGACAGTTGTGTCAGTGTCCTTGTCTTTTACTATCAATGGATCAGCCCCTTCTGCCTTAATAAAATAGAATAAAAAAAAGAAAAAAAAATCACTGTATCTTAAAGTATAGCAAACTGTCTGATATTTCATCATGTGGAAGCACTGTTGTTCATTTCTACCAGTAAAAGGCCAGTGGATGTGTGCTGTAAACTCTCATCTTTCCCAATAAGTGATGCGTCCTCTTCATAGCAGAAAAGTACAGCAGACTTATACGCAGAATGCTATTTGTCTAAAGTGTAGATGCCTTCCAGAAATATAAAGAACACGTTTCAAATATCACATCATGTTGCCGTGTATTAAGATCGAAATCATCAGTGAAGTGCTGTTTATTGTGTAAATTTGCACTTAAGGTCATGCTTTTGCAACCCACTCTCTACTAATCAGGATTTTTCTTAACTGCTGCACTGCTCTTGCTTGAATTTGAGGTAAGAAAAAAATGATAGCAAGAGTCATGATTTGTAGCACCTCTTCAGACATCTATGGCCCATTAAGGAGAAAAGGAAAAAGAAAAAGCAACTTTATACCAAGATACAGTCAATAGGTATATTCTTCAAAATAACCTTCAATATGCCTTTGAGCAAAAAGACGATCATTTCTATAAACCATGCTCCAGTAACCTGATATTCTTGACAGCCTTTTCGGATTGGAGCAAAATCAAGTGGCTACAACAAAGCTAAACGCTTGAAGGCTTGACAGCAGCTGGCAGCTGACCTTAAGCTGCCTGCTTTGGTATGTAGAGGAACTCTGCCCAGCTACTGTATTTTATCACCATGTTTGCTTGAGGCTCAGTGCTTCAGGGCTGCTTAACTCTGAGTGTTAGTACAAGGGACTATATGAGATAACAGGACAGATCAGGTGCCAAAGTCTCAGTCACAGTTGGTCCAGTTGGTCCGCAGCCTGCGTCCAAAGAGCCTCTACGAGACCGCCACAGGGT
Source organism: Thalassoma bifasciatum (assembly GCA_008086565.1). Lineage (NCBI taxonomy): Eukaryota > Metazoa > Chordata > Actinopteri > Labriformes > Labridae > Thalassoma > Thalassoma bifasciatum. Next base: position 133,783 of record RPOG01000297.1, on the reverse strand, counting down.
CCACAACAATCCTTCAACACCTGTCAAAAGCAGAAAATTGTCCTTCACAGCAGCAGGCTGAACAAACAGCCCTAAGGTTTGAAACAATATCACAAGTCCAATGATTTTATTTATAGCTTTAATACAAAGATGACTTCTTCCTCTCAGAATTGCCCCTGGGGCTTATGGGAATGACGGACAGTGTCATAAAACGTTCTGGCAAATGACATTCCTGGAGACAATGACCCATGGCCTTAAAAACACACAGTGAGCATAAAAACAACCTTTTCTTTGCTCAGTGCCCATGCAAGTGTTGTGTATATGATGAACCATGTGTGATTATGAGTGCTGTGTGTGAGCTCCTTTATGTGTATGTGAACACTCTCTGTGCATGGACATCTCCTTCATGCTTGAGTGCCACCCACTTTGCTTTTCATGGGATACTGTTTCAAGGGTGAAATGACACATTTTTTAAAGCTGAATTGGCACATACAGGCTAAGATGTAAAAAACAAGCCTGCTGTACTCACCTTAAAAATGCCCCCCCCCCCCTAGTTTTCCAGCTCCTGTGGTCAAGTCACATCCTATTGCTGACTTTCAAATCAAAATTACCCATTCCCACCATTCCCTCAAACCAAAATGGCAACTACATAATATAGGATATAACCTGCTCCAAGCTACTTTGTGGTGTCAAGCCATGCAACCCCAGGGAGAGAGATGTTAAACTGCTGTCTCCCTGCCCTTGAAGGCACTCACCCATGGCTGTATTTATTCATGCCTTTCGGTGTCCCAGTGACTAATACCCTTGCTAGTGGAGGTTGAAGGAACATGCATGAGTAAAATATCGTGTGGGACTTTCTTTTTTTTTTTCTTTGTTCATGTTCTGTCAATGTGTGGCCAGTATGTTGAAGATTAAATCAACAAATCTTCCCCCACAGCAAAGAAAGAAGCTGACTGACCAGGAACGTGCTATAACGGCTGTTCATGTAATGTACAACCACAGTGCCTGAGGGGGTTAAAATCACCGATGTTCTATAATTTTTGCAGTTAAGACCAGCAGAAAAAGAAATATTCTTTGTTTCTTGTGCCTGAAACCAACCTGAAAACACTCAAAATAACTGAATCCACACTTCTCACTAATGCACCGTAGCAGGCATAAAATGTGCCTGACACATACCTTTTCACACATTGTAAAAAGATGGAGCCGTTTCCCTCTTGAAGGTACAAATGTGCTCCATTTTATCCTGAGGCAGGGTTACAAAAGTCAGAAAGGCACTTGGGTGGTGCAAGGGGAAGAGAACTACAAAGACAGAAGTGAATATCCAGCAGTGTGCATTCAGTCCTATTGAATAAAACCAGCGGTGATCCCTGTGGGAACCTGTTGAAGGATCACGTCCTTGTTCTGTATTAAGGCAGAATTTTTCTTACATAGGCTACTTCCTCAGCCCTTCAGCAAAGTGTGAAAGTCTACATTTTCTTAAGTGTGAACCCCAGAGCTTTTACTCTATTTCATTAGTTTATTTTTCCAGGGACAGTGTACTGCTCTGTGGCTTTACCAGAATTAGTTATTGGCTAATTTACATTTCTCGAGACAATGCCTCTGTTTAAAACAAACATCAAATAGATAGCTACACAGTAATCATAACCACCATAGCACAACTAAATTCACATTGAGATTTATAGTGCAATGTTAAAACATTAAGACAAGTGCACTACACCAAAACATCTAAATCTCCCACAACACCCTCCACAAAACTGAATGCACGACTAAAAAAGCTGTGCAACTGGCTCCCCATGTTTAATTTACCTTCCTCATCCATATCACTCTACATCTGCATGGATGTTCACACAATAGGCGAGAGTATAAAGATATTCAAAGTAAATAACCTGCCACGGAAAGAAACGGTTGATTCTTTATGAATCAATAAAATGCTAATGAGAATTGAACCTGCAGAGGTTCAAGATGAAACCAGATTAACACCACATAAAATATCAGCAGTTTCTCGAGTCTCATTCTTCACAAATAATTTTGAAAACTACTTCAAAATGTATCAAGAATTTCATACAGGCATGAATGAGTATGAGAGGGTGTGTTTTTTCTGTTTTCTTGTGTAATTTAATTTCAAAGCTGCATCAGAAATGTTGTATCAGTTTGAATTTTTTACATGACCTGTCCTGAGGCCAAATCTGTACTGAACTTGAGTCTGAAACCTGCTAGGGTTATAGATTTTTTTCTGCTGTAAGTGAGCACAGGAGGGAATTTAAATCCATAAATCTGAAGAGCTGATGAATGAAATTTTAAGATGGATATTTTTGACTTAGTTATTGATCTGAATGTCACTGCCGAAGAGAAAAAAAACACTGCAGGGGAAGAAGAAGATGAAGAAGAAGAAGGTGATAATGTTGCTCCTACCATGTTACGTTTGATTCTTGAATATTTAAAGCCAGGTCAGAGGATGTTAAATTTATTGAAATCATATATTACAAGCGCAAGTCAATGTCTGCTTCCTCTTTTTTCTTCCTCCGCTCTTCAGGCTGGCTTTTTTGTATCCTTCAGGGAGTGCTTTACATAAACAGCCAGAGCCAGTGGAGAGCACTCTGTAGTGAGCTCTTAGCTTTCAATTTTTGTGTTATAATAGCTTCACAAACATCATCAGAAATCCTCTGCTGCCAATAATGGAGCTCTTTTCAATAGCTGGCTCACACTTATCCCACCCAGTGACATTGCCTGCTCTTTTGGACAACCTAGATAATATTATCTCCCCCGGCCATGCAATCATTATATTTCTGCAGAACACCCTGTGAATGATCAGTAACACACACACACACACAAACAATCACAATCACACACAATAACAATCACACACACACCCACCCACACACACACAAACCCACACATGCAGGATGCACGCGATGCACAGAAGTACAGTGATTATGAGAAAACACACAACTTCCTAAACACACACACACTGACAGACACACGACAACAGGCTGGGGAAAGCATGCCTAGGACGAGAGAAGTGGTTTTGTACTGGGTTAAGGCTGTTGAATGACACTTACAAGACCAAATATGACATGGAATAGGAAGTTTCTGATTTAGTGGGATGGTCTGTTTTGTCTATCATTTCATTTATTATTCATTTAAAAGAAAAAAAATGGATGGATGAATGACTGAGAAAAAAATCATAAGATTTATGGGACTGTAAAGCAACTATAAAGTTTGGTATGGCAAAAAGAAAGAGCAAAGGAAAAGCTTTTTGCACAGGCTGAGCAGAAACAAGGTGCAAAACCAGACACAATTACAATAGTATTTTCCTTTGTATTAATATGAGATGTAGGGCTGGCTGTGTCAACACATTAATCCCAATGTAAATCAGGTCCTGAATTAACTGTTTCTTTTATGTTGTTTTTTTGAAATTGTATTGGCTTTTTTGTCCCTTTCAACACACTGTAGTTAAATTTTCTGCCTTCCTTATGTATAAAAACAACATATCAAGTTAAGACGACACCATTTCCTGAAAAATGTCAATATAGCTCAGTTGACAAAAAAAGTCATATGTATTTTGTGTGAAAAAGAATAAAAATATCACATTACAAATTTATATTTGTTTTATCTAAACTTCCTTCTTTAACTGAGCATTCAATTTAGACCATATTGAGAAGTACCATTATGTTGTGCAACCTTTAATAATAACGCAAGCCCAAACAACTCTATGAGGCAAAAGGGAGCTATAGTTTCAGGTAATTTTTCTCTCTGGCACTGCCACTGACACCCATTGAATCTCACACATCTTCACGTGATACAGTATAAGGATTGTGTACCAGCTGCTCAGGCACCATGGGAGCTCATTACCGTCCTTCGAGCCACAACTGGTATATAAATTATTTTTTGCTCTTAAAAAAAAAAAAAAAAAAAAAGAAAGTTATGAAAAGGAGACTCAGTTTCTCTAACCTTATATGGCAAATGCTTGTGAAAATAATGATCATTTGTCCATTTGTTAATGAATCTTTATCTGGGGGAATGCATCAGAAGACTTCACAACTTAAAGGGTTGTCTTGGTGCTTTTCATGTTCACAGGCAGGATCCACTTGGCCATGCGGTTCTTTTTTGTTAGATTGTATGTTGTATTTTGTTTAGTGCACATTTCAGCTTTGTGATTAGCTACTCTTGATGACACAGAATGGGAGAGAGAGAAAAACCAGACAAAGAGAAAACAGATGGCTGCGTTGAAGCAATTTCGCTGAACAGACCAAAAAGCACATCAGAACACAATGTAATTGTGGCTATTACATTACACAGCTCAACTCCAGGTTTCCCTCACAGATTTTACTGATGCCTGAGGGGTAAGCAATTCTGATAAAAAAAAGCAAGTAATTTGTCTACTCAGGCATATTTTATATTTGTTTGTGCGATAAAATATAAAAGGTTTTTCAAACAAAAGAGCAGGCACTTAAAATTAAAACACACTCATTTTGTTTAACTTCTCTTTAATTACAGAGACACAAGGGATAATTAATCATTTAAATGTTGTAAGCCCAGTGGGAAATGTTCGTAATCTACCAGCAGATGAATATATACTGGGTATGAGAGCTTCATCATCATTATTGGTTCTTTATAAAGACAAAAAGAAAAGTAATCCTCTGGAACTAATGGAGTCTATATCCTTGAAGTAATAACTATCACACAGTGTAATGATCAGTTTTAACTCATGAAAATAGTACTGGAGTTTTGTTACCATACACTTAACAGAGTTGCCTCATCACAGTCCAGAAAAGGTGAATATAAGTGGGCCTTCAACCATCAGTTTGCTTGGTAGGCTAATGCTGTGGTCATGTCTATGTTAAAAAAGCCGACCCTGTTTGGTTATCATAAGCCTGTTATATTCATACACTGAAAAACACATTGTCAGGGTTGGCTGTGTGTATGAATATGTGAGATTGAACCTGTGCATTGATATTTAGAGCAGACTTCTCCCTGTGAAGTCTCTAGGCTAATATAATCTGCTTAAGGCATGTGTCATTTCAGTCAGTTAAATTGTCAGGTGCTTGCTCTTACAACTTTATAAAAGCTTTTGAACACTTTTCTTTTCCAAAATCAGGGTTTTTTTTTCATCACAAATTACCCAGAATTTGGAGTGGTGAATTTCTTGCACAGGAATGTAAAGCTCCACAGAGCTAAAAACAATAACTATGGGACGCTTGTTGAACTTTGCACAGAGATACAAAGAGAAATGGAGGTGTTTTTGGATGGTACATCTTTAACCTGCCTCCCAGCAAAAGAGATGCCATAAAGAAACATCAAAGAGTCAAACAACAATACGGACAAAGGAACCATCAAATAGAATAATAAAGCCTGGGGTTTTCATTTCGTCTTCTCCACACTGCTTCATGGACTCAACATCACACAACAAACAGAAAACTTTTATTTTCAGTGCAGTTTAAGGGATAGATAGACAACATATCTCTGCTTCTTTAAGAACTAGAAAATGCATCAGACTGGAGGGTCTTAATCCCTCAACTGAACTGGATGATCATTCAGCTTTCTGTGTTGATACTAGCTTTGTTTTCCCTTCCATGGTTCAGGACAAAAGTCAATGAAACAGTTCCTTTTGTTTCAAGTGGAAATGTTTAAGGTACTTTTCAATAGTAGCCACAGAGGACGCTGGTCAACTCAGCCTCTTTGATAAGAAAGCAGCCAGTGGTGAAAGCAACTTCAACCAAAGTGCTACTCGTGGTGTAAATGTACACTTTATTTGGAAACATCAGCCAGACGAGAGGCCAGGTAATTAACCAATTTATGCCATTATACAGTGTCTCTGTCAGTAATTCAATCACTTTTTTGAAAGAAAAAACTCAAAATTATGACTTATTGACAGTGACTTGCCCAATACTGCAAATAAACCCCCTGGATGAACGACCAACCAACCCAAAAGCTTGAGAGATGCAGGATTTCTAGAAGCTTGAAATAGTGTGTGATCACTGCTCTGTCAAACATAGAGAGCTCATCGCCCTCAGAGTGACGATGAGGAGAATCTGTATGAAGTGGATCACACCGACCCCTTTGGTTGGAGGACTTGTGCAAAATGATGTGATGCAATTACTTGTATATTTGCTTTGGAAAAATGAACAAGGATTTGATCTTTTTTTTTAACCCTGGCTTTCTTTGTTCGAGGCAACTTTTAACTGAATACTACATGACGAGGTAATGTGTTCATTAACAGTTATGTAGCACTGTTGTTTGAAATGTGACACCAAGCAAACAATTTTTGGTACAACAGAGTGAACAAGTGATAAATCGTTACTACATGTAGTTTACCTTTTTGCTTGCCCTTGGAATCAAGGTGCCCACAAGTATATGAACACATACATGAATATGGCATAAAACCTATGTGGCTTATGTGAATAAACACTAATCCAACTGAGGAGAAAGCCTGAAGGTCATCATATTTGATATGATTATTACAACTTCTACCTGTCGTTGTTGTTTCACCTTATTCTCCTTTCTACAAATGCTGATGTAATTCAGCCTCCAGGCAAACTGACATGGTAAATTAATCTCACCTGTCTCTGCCTCTTGACCCAGCCCTGAAGAAGGCTCAAACTGAGAGATGCCCTGATTTATTTAGGGTTTTTCTGTAAACTTTGGGTTGAAAGAAATGCCCAGTGACAGCCTCTATGACTTTTTTTTGTTGTATTACATTTCTTACTCATCAACCTTGCCAATTTGGCATGGTTCTTGAAATGTAATTTACTGAATAAATACTCCTTGTTTAATCAAAACTGATGATGCACAATGACAAACACCCTGCCTCCAAAATGTTTGCCAACTCAAGAGAAGCTTGTAAAATTAAATGGTTTGTTTTTTCATCACTTTGTATTGCAAACTACTTAGATTGGACATGGTTAAATAAGAATACACAGCAGGTATGCAAATTCTTTTCTGCAGCAAACACAGGGAGGCAGATATTGTTAAACTTCTTTCCACTTTAACAGTCTTGTATTTAAGAGTCATGGAGGGCAAAACAGTTCAAAATGCTTACAACTTTCCTCAGAGAATCACCGCAGGGTGTGAGTAAGCCTCCAACTGAACTTGTTGATGCTGGCAGGCTACAACTGTTACAAGTGCAGCTCTGGCTGTGGCAGACCGCCTTTGAAGTGATGCAGAAATTCATTGCTAAAGCTAAAAGAAGTCATGGTCCACTGAGCCCCAGAAGTGTGAGAAAATGGCTTCAGATTAAGTCTAAATGATGTGATGGAGGAAGGATTACTTTTTAATCCATGCTGGGTTTTGAACCAAAAAGTAATGTTACAACATTTTACTACACTTTAAATCATTACAAAGATTTAGAGGAATGCTGTTTTTTTTTACTTTTTACAGCTTGCTAATGTGCTTTTTGTGTAGTGCAAGTGCAAAACTGCGTCTGCAAACATTTAGAAATGTTCAGAAACTTACATTTTTGTTTCCATTTTTTTGCTTGTGAGAGAAGATTATTCTGTCATTTGAAAGTACATAACACAAAGAAAGAAAGAAAAAAACTGATTATTCATCAGTTATAAGTTTGAAATGACCACCTACAAGCAACATTTTCAAGTTAAAAGCTGTATCCTGCTCTGTCCTAAGGTGACACTCAGTTTTGTTGTTGCTCTCGTGTAAAGCAGTGTGACAAGCATGGCAACATTTTTTGTTGCTGTAAAAAATAATATCCTGTCATTTTTGTCTTTTGTGCCTCCACCTGGCTGTCCTACTCAGCATGTAGAGTAGTTGAATCCAGCGTAAAACCAAGCAGTCATGCACTGAATCCACAAATTTGACACGTTCCCTCTTGTTGAATCCCTTTATCTCATACTCTTTTCTGTAGGAGTCAGTAAGATGCAGAGAATTGTTAGAGTCACTTCACATTTTCACAGTCAATCCCATGCATGTGTGCCCTGAAATATACATTGAGTTGTGTGCACTGTCAGTTAAATGATTTCAGATCTATTTTATTCAACATTTTAGTGATGCCTCACCCAATATGCATTTCTGGAGAGAAAAGTAGAGAATAACCTTTCCCCCTGCAGACTTCAAACTGTGTCAGGCAATTTTTGACAGATTCCCTTTGGACAAGTTTCCATTTTTTAAATGAAGTGTCAAAAATTCCCACAGCACATTTAGACCTGTATTTTAAGTATTACAATGTGCAAAACTTAAGCAAGACAAACAGAAACAAACCGAGTAAGTTCAGTTAATAAAACCTTTCTTGATCCTGTTGTGTGCGTGACTTCCTTGACAGCCAATCAGCTAATTGCTGTAAGAATTAACAGTGAGTTAAAGGTGGGCTCATGAGTCATTTATTTTGGGTGTGTGTAGACTAAGTGCTAACTCTTTGAAGTGCCTAATTGTGCATGCAGAAACAGGGGCAAAGAGTGTGTTCGCCCCCCTGATAGTGGATCCTGCCTTGGTAAATGCCAAAAGGATCAAGCAGATGCTGAAACATCTGTGAGTTTAATTCACTCTCTGAAATCTCCATATGGGGATTCTCCCTTGGTGTTATGGGTGAGAAATAATTAATCCTCGTTTTATTCATCGCTCTCACAGTGCTTCCCATCGTATGGTGGCAGTTTCCATGGCAAACACTGCACTTGTTGTCACATATGGTTTTGCCCTGTTGATTTGAATACTGAAGCAAGATCAAGAACCATCCACTTATTCTTGATCTTTATGATTGGTATCATTTATACCTGTAATCACACAGTATGTAATAAATTACTGACATAAACATTAAGAGTGATTCAAATATAAATAAATACATCAATCTGTAACTCAAAATGGGATGAAATTAAAATGACTGATTTTCTGAGATAGAATTCCCCTTGGCCAATCCAACCAAACAGATATTATTGGGCTACACTGAATAAAGAGAGAACTAAACAATTTCACAATGACAAATCAACATCCTCATTTTGCAGTTTGCTGAATATTTCGAGTTAAAGCCAAAGTGCATCATCTGGTCAAATGTAATCAAGTAAGAGATGTGGGATTTGAATTGCTCTCACACCTGAGACAATGTTTGTCACTAACATTAACACCTTCTGATTCATATTCCCTCCTGATATCATAGTGTGAAGGATGGATACATGTCCAACAAGAGAAAAATGATAAACAGGAGGCTGTTCTGGCAAAAAGGTCTGAACAACAAAGTGAGGGGGACAGAAACTCAGTCTTTTTGTCCTTGTCTAACAAATTTAGCATTTGATCCAGAAAATTTTCAGACATAACACATAACTTGTTCAGATAAAATCATGAGTGATATTTATGAAATCAATTGTTAAGTTTTGGCGGGTACATGATTTCTCAACAATGCTTTGCAAAACATTTTAACATATTTTCACACATTTTAACTTTGACATAGATTTTTTCTGTTCAACAGTTTTGGATCTTGTTTGTTGTATTTTCCATTTTTGTAAATGGTAGATAGTTGTAAATGCCAAGGATGTTTTTAGATAGATGGAGAGAGTGGTTTAGCATTGCCTTGCTGAAATATGCAAGGTCTTCCCTCAAAAAGGCATCACATGGATGGCAGAGCATGTTGCTCATAAACATGAATATTGCACATTGTTCAGAATTTCTTTTGCCTAAGGAGGAATATGATTTTTGATTTGTATGCAGCGTTGTCTTTCCCTTCTTTAGAACAGAGTATACAGTGTCAATGATTTCCAAAATTAATGTCAACTTTTGATTTGACAGAGCACTATAGACGGTTTTCCACTTTGCCCCAGTCCATCTTGTGTAGGCTCAGGCACAGAGAAGTTCTGCTCTGCATCACTGATGTGTTGTGGTTTCCTAAAGCTGAATGTGTATCTGGGTGTAAGGTCAGATACTGACTTGAGCAGAAAGTTACTGAAACCTCTAGGTATGCCTTGAGCACGATTTAGACTAAGTTTATTGTGTTGAATCTGGAGTTGTTGCTAAAAAAGTTCTGAGTACCAAAGGTGTCAAAAACAGAAAAGTTCATGGTCACAGAACATGAAACATGAACACAATAGTATATTGGACTACTGGTGAAATGCCAGTCAACCAATGGAGCAGTGCACGAAATACCCTTTAATTCACATGAAAGCCTCCTCGAAAGCCTCAACTGCAAAATTTAAGGGGGGGGGTCTTTTGAGAGGTACTTAAAACAACATTTTTTTCACTGGCAGTTGTCACCACAAGTGCCATTTGAAAGCATATCATATTTGTTTTCATAAGATACATAAGATTGTTGTCTCTGATGACGCTCATAGCACATATGAGTGTGTGTGCGTCTGAGCAGGTGCCCATGGAAGAGGAGCGCAAGTGGTATGATGATGCTAGAATGGGTAATGTGTGTTTAAAGTGCATATGTGTTCAGTACATATATATAGTATATAGTTCTGCAGGCTGTGTGAGACTTCAGCCTGATACTAGAGCACTGGCTCAGATGGACCTCCTGATTGTGCCTGGGTATTTTGAACACTGTGATAGAGTTATTTGTGATTGGACCTAAACACTGAAGGTCCACACAGATATATAAAGCTGCCGCGAATCACTGCTCTCAGGTCAACAGGAAATGAGCCTTTAAAACACTGAGTCACATGATAAATGCTCAGACAGCAGCATGTCACGTCATGTGAGGATTGGGAGATGTTTTGGAGTCAGTAGAAGTTTTCCACTCAGGGACAGTCACAGCTGTGCTTTTATTTACACAGTTTCATGTGGCACAGCTTCTCAATATCCACAAACTTCAGGGCAAACAACAGTCGAGCACTCTTTCAATCTTTTCCCCAGCTCTTAAAACTCTTGTAATAACGTTAACATACTCTAATAGTATGCATGCTAGTATGCAACTTTCAGAGGTGGTTCTGCTGAGATATACAGTACATGTGGCCCAAAGGTGCTACATGGATCCAACTTTCAGTCCATCTGCACTCCTGTGAGACCCAGTCTACTAGAAATAGTCACGTCCCTCTGCTGCTCCTATTGACAAGTCCTGCTGTCAGAGGTCTCCTGGTTTATTTCTAAGACAATAGATTAAAGGAAAAGAGGTGGACAGGGTTGATGAGCATGGATTGCTGAGTGTGTATAAGTCACGATGCAAAGTTACCAGGAGACAGGTTTCTGGCAGGCAAACAAACATACACAGAGAACAACCACACCTGCAGGTAATCAAACGGACACATGGAGTCTAAAATCAAACTTTGTTAGAATTAATTGACGTATATTATGTGAGGTGGGTTGGAAAAAAAAAAAAAAAGAAGAAAGATCACATTGAAACTTCATAATGCCTCTGTCTTGGTAATTTATCATGTAAGCTTCATGATACCTAGTTTGTTGTTAATTTAAAAAAAGCTCTTTTTCTTCCTGCTTTTTAATTGTTCTCTCTTGGCACAGAGCTCATCCAAGGTAATTTCTTGGAGACCATTCATTGTTCTGTGTCGTTCAGCCTTGGTTCAGCAAGAAAACAGCACAGCTGTGAAAATGGCGAGCAAAGGGGGAAAGTCTAATGAAAACAAAGCTGTTCAGGAGGATGAGGGATCAAAACACTGTTAGGGCGAAATTCACTGAGACTGGGCTGCAGCCACTAACAACAGCAAAAATCACACATCATTGGCCCCTACTATTTGTTTCTAGATCTTAGCATACTGCCTAGAGAATGTTTCAGCACAAGTACCTCAGAGAAGCCTCAGTGGTCAGGTATGTTCTTGTCTTTTTTGTCTGGTTGGGGACATGAACTGTCAACATCTCTGCTGAACTGCTCTGTTGCTCTTACCCTGACAGAAAAGAAGTTCCATAACCAATACATTTATTTATAACACTCCTCCTCTCTTTCAAGTGAAACATTTGTATAATGGCATCATGAATAATGTACTGAAGCCAATTTCTGTCAGTTAAAAATATCAAAACGAAAAACTGGCGATGTTGAGATTTCTTCTTTTTTTTTTTGTTTACACATTTTAAGTCAAAATTTAGAGATAAAAAAGCCAAATTTAAATTTTTGCCCCATAATTTTGACTCTTTATCTCAGAAGATTGACTTTTATCTCAAGTCTTCAACTTATTTCACAGAATTTTCAGCCTCATTACTCTTTTAGGCCTTCATGGCTCTTCCATTTGTTGACAGATGGTTTATTAATTTTACATAGATTTTTCCAATGTGGTATAACTTCTTTGAATTAAATCTATATAACTGGGGTGGCAACAGAGGTGGCAAGACTTATGCCACCCAGGTAGATCCAGTCCTGCAGGTCAGAATTAAATGGGATGGGAAGGGGACACCTCTCACCAGTGTGCTTCAAATCTTATTCTTGGCAGATGTGAGAATAATAACTTAACTTGTGACAAATCTTCCTTCAAACTAGAGTAATTTAATTGTGTTTTTCTATAGCACCAGAGCTTCTGCATCAGTTATTTTTTGCTTTAAGGTAAATTTGCATTTAAAGGAAAAAGTTATCCCCAGAGAAATGCAAAATAACAGATTTAAAGTGATTAGAGCACTGGCACATAGAGACCCTATTTGACCTGCCATGCAGCTTGTTGTGTGTTTGTGCTTTGTGAATCAGATGGTGTCTTTTTGTCACATTTCCACAGGTCTGGCAGGCACAGAGTAATCCTTTTGTGAACCAGGCCCTCAGTCAGAACGCGGGTGGGCATCATCATCTGAGATGTCATTGACATCAAGCACTTACGCTGAATACATTCTTTTGGCTCTTATTTATTTCACAGTTGGAGTTTATATTTAATGCCGTTGCATGCTGTGCTAACCTCAAAAAGAGTATTATTTGGATGTTCAGCTTTGAATCACCTGTGAACGAATTATTCTATGGAGGCTCCAAAGAAAAATATTCAAATTAACCGACCCTTTTATTAGCTCAATTGAACAATAAACCCAGTCAATTAAAGTGTTGTTTGTTTGCCTATGGAGGCGTCAGGGGAAAGATAGAGCAGACCTCTAGAAGTTGTTTTGAGTTTTTCAGGTGGAGATTGGGAGTGAACAACAAAAAACCCTTCAAATTAATTTGCATTCTAATCTCAGCAGCCGCAGTGGAGGCTTTTGGGCCAACTGCCGATGTTGTTTACGTTTTGACTTCTGATAAACCCAGCAGAATAAAACTACAATATTTAAAATTGTGAACTATAAATGTAAAATAAATTACTCCCTGAAATATGAATTTAAAATACAAACAATTCAAAAGTCAACATAAGTTATGGAGATGTAGTGCTACACTCTCTGTTACATGGGTTTAAAATCTATCCACAGAATGTGTGACACTTATAAAGTTTTACATTGAACTCTGTAACAGGCCACCTAGGCCGCCAGAAGTGGATTAATTGCTGAATTGGATATAAGCTTTAATGTGCAGAATAAGCCACAAACCACTGAGGATGGCAATATGGCTCCATATTTTAGCCATTCATATTAAACATAGGCACCATGCATCTACTATTGTTTCACATGGGAAACAGGATTTGTATCTGAATCTTTTGGACAAAGTATTAACTCCAAGTTTTTTCTGTCTTTACTGTGAAATGGGCATTCATTTTATGTACTAATAAACTGCTTAAAAGTACAGAAAATGAATGCCTGGTTCACAGTAAAGACAGAAAAAGTTGGAGTTAATACTTTGTCCAAAATATTTAAGCAGTTTATTTATTTCAGCCCCAAACTGAGGAGTAGAAAAACTAATCTCCCTTTTAATACTGTTAACTAAACTCTGGACTACTCCATCTTCATATCATCCTCCTCTCTTCCTTTTTATTTCTCCCTCCATCCTCTCTCCCTCTTTAAGGCTTCATTTCTCTATTCTTGCTGCTGTTTCCTGGCTGGCTTCTTATCAGACATGTTCAGCTGTCGTGGAGCATCCACAGAGACTGTCAGTATATTTGGCCGCTCGGCAATAGTTGAAATATTTCATTCTTCCTACGTTTCATTAGTCTGAAAGTCTTTCTTCAGTCTACTAATTTTTCCTCTTCATGTTCTTTCTCCTCTATTGGTGAGCCAAGCATTAAGAGCACTTACTAACTCTGAGTGGATGTATGGATTTGCACAGTATTTACTCTTTGTTCATCAGGCCTGACGGGCGCATTCTCCAGAGGGTTGGTTTGCCACAAACCCTCTTACAGATTGTTGGGTGTGTAACATGGATTAGGAGCTTTCATATGTAATTGATGAGTTCCTTTTACTGACTGATCACTTTCACTTGTTTCTGTAGTAACAGGTTCATCAGAGAAAGGTCAGCACAAGACTTGAGGGGGGACGTCTCCTCCTTTTCTCAGTGACAGCCTTCCCCAAATGAGACAGTAAAATACCCCAAGAGTTTTCTGAGTAATGCTGTAGTGGTATTTACCCATCACTTCCTTCTCCTCCTGTGACCCTGTGGTGACATCTGTGTGCAGAGCAGAGAGTGGGTGAGCAGGATGTTACTCGTAATTTAGTCGTGTTTCCCCTCAATCCAGGGTAGCATTAACTTTTGGAAAATCTAAAAAATACTTCAAAACACTGGTTTCACTAAAGTGCTTGGAAATATAGAGACTTCAATGTTTTTTTGAACAAGGAGGTACTCAGTATCCAGAGACAAAAATTCAATAACTTGTCAGACATCTCAAAAACTTAAGAATCCAAAGAATCTCTCAGTTGGGAAAGATGATTTCAAGAAGCACTATGATAACTGTTTAAAAATCACACGAAAAATGTCTCAAGTTCATGTTAAGTTTTACAGTTTTTAGTTTTGAATGGCTACATGATGACCAAAATTTCTTATTTCAAAACTAACACCTCAATAGTGAAGTGAGACACAAATGTCACTTTGGTTTTGCATGTCCACCAGGGATGTGACAGTTTGTACCAAATTTAAGATGCTACACTGCACATTACAGCATCGCATCCATGGTCTTAAAGGAAAACACTGGGCAAAAACCAAAGAAACCAAAGAAGCATAAAGAATATTTTTTAAGGCTTTATACTGACCCTTTAGTGCCCTCATAGCAACTTTACATGATTTACAGTAAAAACGAATAAATAATTTTAAAACACCATATTTTTCTGATACATTTTGTCTTAGCTGCCGTATTTTAAAGGCTCCCCACTCCCCAAATTGCTCATGTTTGATTGGCCAGCCTGCTAAAGGCTTGTTGAAGTGGAGCTATGGGCAGACCTTGGTTTTGAGGCGGGTCCCCCAATGTGTCAATATCTAATCAGAAGATTATGATGTGATTTCATTTCTTGTGAAGATCTCGTGAAGTTATTTACAATTTCCAGACAGATTCAGAGTTTTCCACAATCTGAAAATGTGGTGGTGGGAAAACTTGCACCAGCCAGTATGGACATGCAGCATACATTATATCCATGTTTAAAATGCAGGAAAGCATCAGTCATCCTCTAACATCCTCTAACATCCTCTTTTAGGTTCCAATGTAAATTTTGTATTTTCATTTTTTTTTCTAATCAGCACTGAAGAAACTCAATTTATTATGTTTGTGAAACTTTAATACCATTTAATTCCCTTTGAATGATTAGGCTTGACAGTTTTAATCCATAAGTTTTGTGAAAGAAGGGCTTTGTGTACTTTTAAAATGACGGGTTTTGGTTATTAAGTGCTTTTGTGTTACTAGCTCTGGCTTCTCTTGAATATATTTATACCAGTGGATGGTAAAATAGCGTGAAAACACCCCAACAAACTGCATTTGAAGAAATCTTCATGATCCATGTGAAGAAACAAAGAGCATGCTCACCTTGGTCACTCTGAATAAACTGTCAGGGAAACTGCTCATCAGAAATCTGTCTTTAATTTTCTTGGAGCAATGTTCCAGGTGGACAGGAAACGTCCACAGCTATCTCTCTACCTCAGCGCACAGCAGACCCCAGGGGACAGACCCATTAACACAGACCTGTTTATACTGCCTCACCTCAATCTCAGCACAGAGCTTCCAACTAATGTCAGCCATGTTTAACAGCCACCTGTCTTATCACATGTACACACCGGAGGGAGGCAATGTGGAGAAATCAATCATGCACCACACTTATGTCAATTGCTGCAGAAAATTGGAAATAAGACATTCAGAAAACCCTGCAAATTGAGCAGTGATTCACAAGAGAACAGTGCAGAGGTTCAGATTTCTTTAAATAAATATCTAATTTGTTCTCAGTATAGAACCACAGATACCACTGTGCTGAACTGTTAAATATAAAGATCTGCCTCACTCACTTATTTATAAACATATCGATGTACCTCAAAATCCAGGATGTAGGTCACACTGTTCTATATGAAGCAGTCTGTTTTAAAAGTCTCTCACAGTTTTCACCGTCCTTATTTCTCATTGCATTCAAAAAAGTCCACAAAATGTTCTCTGCTATGAGCACTTCTTTCTAGTACCATTTGATTTTGTCAAGTGGAGTTTGGGAAACTGCAGCATTCTGGTATGAACTCAGCCCATAGCGACTTTAAATAGTTGTGTGCAGGTTCTTGGCTCAAAGTTTAGTTCACACAGATTAAACTGAATTAGCTTTTGTTCAATTTTTGTGAAGCTCCACATCTTTTTATCAGCAAAGTCTCCTGTGCATCAACCCCAAGGCTCCCAATCTCTGAAATTGTTAACTACATTAATTCCAGTGTCTACCATAGAAACAAAGCTAAAACCTGTATCTTTTTTCTGCTCTTCTAAACTTTTACCTTCACTTTCTTATCCTTCTTGCTGCTCCGTCTCTCTTAGAAAAGGCAGAGAAACACCCAAAATAAAATTAAAGAAATACATCTTGTGCACTACAAAGTTTTACAGAAGGCTACATGGTATTTTATGCTTTTAAAACAACTTTGTACCATGAATATAAAAGTCTAAGGAAAAAAAAATCAGTTATTTATGCAAAGTTTGCATTTATTACCATGGTGATCATGGTGACCCCCAATTCAAGAAATTGTATTTACACCACTCATTTGCACATTGAAAGTCTATTTTGTTGTAATGAAATGCTGCCGAGCAAATTTTTATACACAAAATGAGGAAATATTTTTAATTAACATAACTTGCAAATATAAAATGCTGATACTGGGAGAAAGATTTTAATTAGTCTCCACCTTCTGCAACAAAAGCATAAATTCACTCTTTCAATGATTTAACATGTGAAGCTTTTGGTGGGATGAGCAAGATTCAGGTATTTGCAAAACACCGAAGCCATCTGCAGAGAAATGAAGCGAATTTAAAAACAAAATTCAAAATAGAAATTCAAATTTATCCAAACCAAGGCTTCACAGCTTAAGGCATGTGTTGTCCAAATAGCAGTCTCTGGGGTCAAAGTTTTGAGCGTGAGAAACACAAAAACTAACAAACCAAGAAATAAAATTAAATAAAATGAATGAAAACTTGATTCTATTTGGCTGCTTCAGTGTAAGAGTCCTAGTATTTATTGTGTAGTATCAAGTTGGCTCACTGTCAAACTGTCATGACTCACTGCCACACCTGTATACAACAGAGACATTGCTAATGTTATTAGCAACGTCTGTGACATGTCAACATGTCTGTGGTAAATTAGGCCTGTAAACTGTGAACCACCATGACGGTAACCTGCCGCAAACACTGAAAGTATTTTTATATAAACATGTCAGATCCTGACGTTTGCAAAAGCTTTGCGTCCACCTGGATTTCATGACAGAAATCTGCTGTCGGCTCAAAGTCTGGGCGAAGCTGTCACCGTATTGTTTGGCTGTACTTGAGTGAGATATTTACAAGAAGTCACAGTGTGTGTCCTGGTGCCATGAAGAAAGCAGGTTTAAGAGCTTCTGAAATGATATCCTCACTCTCATGAGTCAGGCCCCAGTGCTGATAAAATTGAACCAAACATGCAGGGTTGTGGTGATAAAATGTATACTTTCCCTGGTATTTGGCTTTAACTGGAAGAAAAAGTGAGGGAGAAGTTTCATCACTTATTTGTTATTGCACTGTGCCATCTTCAGAGCTCCGTCGATTTTGAACAGCGTTGAGAGGCATGTAGTGTCAGGCTTTTTGTGAAAACAAAGAAAACAGATGAATCGTAACTTTGCATGTATATAGAAATGTGTATATACAGTACTTCCCATTCTTGATCATGAATTCCTCCCTGCAAAGATCCTTCGAATGGTCAAAGGGGCACTACGTGGATTAGGACACAGCTTTAGTCTTGTTTGTTCCCCAGAATTTTGCTATTACTGGCCTGAATTGGCCAGTTTTAAAATGAGCTGCAGCATTATGTTTGCTTTTAAAAATAGCTGCTCAATGGCTTCAGTAGGTAATGCATGGATTATGGTTACTGTGTGTTGTTTTTTTCCGAAAAAGTCTTTAAAAACGGTTATGATCTGCCTTGAAAACCACCAGACAGTCATAGTCAGTCCACCTGTCTGTGTGTATTTTCTGCCAAAAAACAACACACAGACAGGTGGTTGTCAAAGAATACCAGAGAACAAAGGGAAGTTTTCATCCCTAAAATAGGATGATAACCATGTGACACATGTCCCCAGCGTTCTCTTACATTCATTATCTCACTCCATGTCAGACACAGCCAGAAGCAGCAGCAAAGAAGCCATTAAGCCTTATCTATTATTGAACAGTCAAAGGCCTTCTAATGGCTAGAAATCGCTGACACAAAGATTTTTTCACAGTCATATGATTTACAGTCTGTCTGCTCCAAAGGACTATAAACACACACATACACACACACTTAAAAAGAATCTTGTTATTCATCTTTTCACCAAGAGCAGTCAGTGGTCTGCTTTAATCTGCTCTTCCTGTTGTTTTGTGTTGTGCGAAGCATAGTCGGGGTTGCTTAGCCATGTGACAGCTGCGTCCGTATCCTCGCCGACATTACTTTTTCATGAGGATAAAGACATTGAGATGACAGAGATGGCTGCCCTTTCACCAATAACTGCAAAGGATGCGACAAAGCCTCACTGCCTGCTTGACTATGAGTCTGAGGGTTCACTGCGTTGATGTGACCATTAAGAGAAACAATCTCAGGCCTCTATCAGCAGACATATATTTCCTGACCATTTAGTCTGACAAGCAGCGGCACATTGAAAGTGGAGCCCAGTCTTACATTTATCACAGACGAGGCCACAGCTGAGTCCACTGAGAGTCATGTCAGACCTTTGCAGTAGCATCAACAAGTCAGAAAGGTCACAAATGGCATTTTAATATGTATTATTTTACAGCAATTTAAAGTGCTTATTCTGAAAATAACTCTGGGACAGAACAAGAGAACTGTTTTATGGTAAAACCCCTGTTCTCTTAAAAGACGGCACTGTGATGTCACCAACTGACTTCACCTTTGCCTTTGCTGGCAAAATGAATAAATAAATGATAATGACAAACACTTCATAACCAAAGAAGCCCCATTGACACACGTGTCTAAAGATGCAAATCTTATGGAGGAGGAGGAGTCCTCTTTAAATACCACTCCAGTCTGTTGACATCACAAGTGAAGCTGTTTGTTGGGGCAGGACTTACAAACTATAGTTTGAATCAAGCATCTGAGAAAGTTTGTACAATTTAGCATTCACTTGCCTTGACATGAGCTTTTTTTTATTCCTGTTCCCATAAAAATAGATAGTGTCGAAGAGATCAAGAAAAAAGTTTACAGATTTAAACAATTTATCCAAAATTTCCAGAATGAACCACCACATATTTCTTCAGTCCTTGGATTAATGGCTTTACTAACAGACTTTTCAGGATTGGAATATGATATTCATAAGTATTTTTATGCACATGTTTATTGGCTGAAAATAAGGGGCTGATAAAATGGACCTTTCGTATCATGATCATTGTCAAAGGAAGTAGGTCTCCCCCCAAATAGCCCCCCATCATGCATCGCTGCTTCTGTGATCTAACCATTTGCTGCACTGTAGCTTTAACCTCTTAGTTCCCACTGGCGCACCGGCAGGCCCTTTGCCATTCCTCTGACATCATCAAAGTATAAACAGTAAAGCCTTCTTAAAACATCAGAATGCTCTACGGTGTTAGAAAGCTTAGATTTCCCACAGGTCCTCTGCTATGTTCATTTTACAGTTTAAATCGTGAAAAAAATGCTCAGATAGTGATCACAACATCTGGGACATCCTACCCCTTTTGGGATCCTTGAGTCACTTCCATAGCACGTACCCCAAATATTCACTCTCCTTTCCACCAGAGGGATCCAGAGTTCAAACATATCAAAAGTTTTGTTTCATCAAATTATTCCAAGTGGTGAAATTTCTCCTGTAAAGTCCGTTTGTTCGTCTGTCTGTCGTGTCCATTCTCATCAATGACAGCCGCTTCACAGTCTTATAGCATTTCCTCCTCAGTGTAAATCTGCTTGGTATATTTTGTTTCCTTTGACTTCCAGCTACAAGGCAAAAGTGTCTCCATCTCAATACATGGAGATTTAATGCCAGGAGAGCCTGATTTATACAGGAAGTTCTCTCTGCTTCCCTAGCCTGTAGCTTTAGCTCCACTGCGTCAAGTCCACCTAGCAGCCTCGTTTATTGGCTATCTGCCCTGTCAATCACTTGGTAGCAGTAACCAATTGCCTTACCGTTCACATGAGAAGCCTGGCGTAACTGGATAGACTTTTTTTTTTGTTGCATGTATTTATTCATGTTTACCTACACAACAGGAGTGATACAATCCATGACTGGGAGCTGTAATGTCATGATTTTAAGTGAACCTTTTCACTGACAGAACAAAGTTGAGTACAAAGATCCTACAAGATTGACTACAAGGTTCTGCAGTTAAAGCTCCGAAACATAGCATGGTACACATAGGCCAGAATTGGGTGGGGGTTAATACTCTAAAAAGATACATTATTGAGGACTGCACTGCAAAAACGGAAATCTAAGCAAGTCATTATGTCTTATTTGTAGTAAAAATTCTCTTAGTGTTCTTAATTTGAGCCACATTCACCAGACCAGGTCATAAAAATGTCTTATTTCAAGTTTTTTTAGGACAAAAATGAGGTGTAAATTGTTTGTAACAAGTCAAAAAAATCTGCCAATGGGATAAGACAAATTTGCCCGGGAAGTTTCTTGAAATTAGAAAGATGTCTTAAAACAAGAATCTTTTATCGTATCCCATTGGCAGATTTTTTTCTACTTGTTACAAGCAATTGATGCCTCATTTTTGTCTTTAAAAACTTGAAATGAGACATTTTTATGGACTTGTCTAGTAAATGTGGCTAAAATCAAGAATAGTAAGACAAAGTTTACTAAAAATAAGACACAATGACTTTCTTAGATTTCAGTTTTTGCAGTGTGAAATTCCTGCCGTCTTGGAAAAATGAGCTTCAAATATTTTTTAACCAGGATGTACAGTAAAGAAGTTTACATCAACTGTGACTATTTTTGTCATTTAAGTCAATGGAAAATGACTCCCTTTAGGAGCTGACCTCATGTGAACTGCAGTTTTCACCATTCCCGCATAGCTTTCATCCCTCAGATTTGCCAACAGATAATCTCTTTATCACAGTCTCAAATGAAGCCCTCAGGTACTTGTAGTATTTGAATAATGAATAATTTTTTTTTCCTTTTCAAAATCCGGAATTGAAGGACAGTTTTTGTTACTTCTTTCCCTTGCTTAATACTCTGTGACCCTTCATGGTCAGTTGTGTAAACACACCTTGTTGAACACACTCAAGCTGTCAGCTGGTAACACCTTTAATGTTTTCTGACCTTGCTTTTAGTGTCGTGAGTAGACTTCCTCTTGATATTCAAAAGTCCTTTGTTTACATTTAAAAGCAGCTGTGGTGTTATGATGACGAAGAGGAGGAGGAGGAGAGGGAGTGAAACAAGCAGCTCAAATGGAGGGATAACATCTCAGGTCTCCTGTGTAACTAATGAGGAGTCTTCTGTAAAGAGCTTGTGGGATGTGAGTGAACAGAGCTGAGTGTTGTAAGGTGAGAGCTAATCAGGCCTTTGGCATGCTCTGACAATCCTGTGTGTGTGCCCCCAACAATTACAATGCTGAGGATTAGTGAGTTCTGCAAAACTACACAATATGTCAAACTGCAATCATTAAATGATGGTTCCCCTTGGTTGCCTCAGCCAAAAAATCACATGGTGCATTTGTATGCAAATGAAAGTGAAGACGCCCTGCTTGTTGAATAATTGTCATTGGTTGAATGGTTATATTTGATATCATGTTGCACGAACTTACATTATTTATTTCACCGTGAGAAGGAAAAACTGTGCACCAATATTTTGATAACTCTTGTAAAATTGAACATGCATATACCCATGATTAATCTGCGCACTAATGCATAGACAGTAATTTAAAAAGTGTCAGACAGTAAAACTCTGTCAGGCAGCTCTGTTGTGCATGACGAAACCAAAGACTGTAAGACATGGACGTAGCCTCTGTGATGTCACCCATCTGTTTCTGAGGAGAAATTTTGGAGCCTATTGATGACATTAAGAGCCACGCTAGAAATGCTGACTTAATGTTATTTCAGTCAGGAAATAGACAGGATTGAGGGGCTTTGACATGTGAACTTTGTTGAACAGATCAACTTTTTTCTCTTTCAGAGCCAGCCTCAATGAACTGCCTGTTTAAGCACTTCTGCATTATAATCAAAAACATTCTGAAATTAAAAACCTTTGGGAACCTGAACATACTTGAGTTGGTGTTTTAGTCTATTTGGCAAGTTATATAAATCTTCAGAGTTTGGCACAGTCTTTCCGTTAGTGTCCAGTCTTCAAGCAGTGCCCAGTTAACATCCTAATATTCATCCCAGACAAAAACATGTATGATCATTCTATTTCCAAAAATCATTTTCTTTCTCTTCCTCAACAAAATATTTTCTTTAAAGCCAGAAATACACTGCAAGTGATCATGCAATTTATTCAGAGATCGGCCTTCGGCTTTGAGTTTCTCCAAGACAGAACCACCCTGAGGTTTAGCCTTAGTCATTAATGGGGTGACGCCCAAATCAATTACTATCGACTTAAGGCCAACATTATTGGCTTGTACGACATTACTGTTGTACCATTATCCCTTAATTATATTGAAAGCAAAACACTGCTGGTGCAGCTCATTCTCTGGTACAGTACAAGAACAAGATGAGGAACTAATCATCCTTCCTAACACACACATGGCCTGAGGTGTTAGCAGCATTCTTGTTGCATTCTAATGATTTCATTAGCAAGCAACAGTCATTTATTTGTTTAAAGGCAACGCATGATCGCTGACGGCAAGAGAACGGAAGGTACACAATTAGATATTTGCTCTAAATGAATAGTTAAATATTTTCAGTGGTCTAATCAAGATACATGTTCAAGCAGCATGCAAACCCAACAGCCCATAAACACTTGATGCTTTCCTTCACAACCTTGACAGTATTACAAAACCTGAGCCCCAAGTTGTTCCTAAATGGAGCTCATCCTGTTTTATAGAGTGGAAAAAAGTGTGATTTAATGAACTAGCTTGACCTTCCTGCAGGTAAAATGTCTTGAATCAGAAAACTCACGCACTCAGTTTATCATTTCACATTTCTTCTGCATATGTGTGAATAACTGAGGTTTTTGGGTTGTTGAGAAATTTGCTCCCCGTGTTGAAATCCCTGTTTTCCCTCTGAAATATTAAAACTCAACCCCTCTAAAATATAAGTTTCATGCTGCATTCTTCCAAAAGAGTAACATTTCAGTTGTCTTTGGATTTTTTTTTTCCAAGTTATTCAATTTTCTGCTGCTACTTAAATCAGTCTCACAAGTAAAGTCAGTGCAGTTTTGCATGGGCTTTTTCCTTCTTGGTGAAACTGAACAACCATATATTAGCTTAAAGTAGCAGTTAATGGGGGTTTGGTTTGGCCTTGATAAGAGCTGAGTACGCCTGCTGCCCTGAGGTGTTCCCTCTCTGCCTCGTGTGACCTTCAACTCTAATTTTGATCATGACTGAAGAAGTTTTACCTGACCTGACCTGGTTTCAGCTCCCTGTTATTATTCAGTAAGAGCTATGAACTGCATTGTTGCTCATATTTCCATTCTTCCTGCACTCTCACAGAAAATCAGGCGATAAAAGAGTTTCTGCACTGCAAAGCTCCTGATAACAACACAATAGCTCTGACCACCAGACTCAGTCATTCTCTCTTTCACATTCCTTTATCACTCCGGTACGTTCAGTCTGAAAGCTTTGACAGCACACTGGTAAATACTTTCCCTTTCTAACTTGATTTAATCAATACATGAGGGTTGGCTGCAGCTATTTTAATATTTAAAGCAGTTTGTTTCCAGTTTACTCAGAGCAGACCTGTCTAAGATGACTGACTTTTTCAAGCCATGACATCCTCCTTTCGACTCACAATATACAGCTGTCAAAAGCCCAAACTTCTCTAATTGTAGAGGATCAGTTAATGACAAAAAGTATGCAGAAAGTGTTCTTCAGGAAGCGTAGTGGTGAATTTTGATACTTTTCCAATGTGGCTTGAGTGTGAATGTCAGCCCATTGATTTCAAAATTACAGCCCTATTGACGAAAGACAAAAAGTCAGCCACTCGTCTCAACCTGACAATGTTTCCAAGATGGACTACCTTGGCTACTTTCATGGAAAATAAAATATGGCACTACGTGCACACTTCTTCCCTTTGCTCTGAGGGAGGATCTATCTGGAGGTCAGGGCTAGAAGATGGAAAGTATGAGATGGAGAAAGAGAGAGTGGGTCCGCTCTGTCAGAGATAAGACAGCCAAGAAGGATGGGGCCAAATGGCAGGAGAAGAGAAAAGGGCAAATTATCTGATGTACCAGGGGCTTTAAATTCTGTGTGAATACCAGCAGGGAATAAACAAGACACTCCACCATCCAGGCTCACTGGATAGAAGACTACTTTAACCTTTACTTTTTATTCTCATAGATGAAGATGGCTGATCTGCTTTGGAGCTTTGGTATTTTCAAGCATGTATAACATGATTAGGTTCTGCTGCAAGACTATACTGCACCTGTTGTTTTGATGCCCTTTGTGACACAAAAGTGCATGCACGGAGAAGAAAACTCCAACACTAAACAGTTTTTTGACTGACAAGGTAATCATTATGGCTTAGACACTGAGACTTACAGGTAATTAAGATTGTACAAGTTTAAAAGCCGTGTAACACAACGACAGAATCAGAAACGCACAACAAGCCAACAAAGAACTGTTGTTGGTAATGTCCATTTCACCCTTCATGATTACTCAATATTGGAATTTTTTGTACATTTTGCCCATCTAACTCATAATTAGCCTCAAAGTCAAAACTGGCTCTATGATAGGTGCCGTCTCTGCTAAACCTAGTCCAGATGTTGACAGGTTAATTTGCCAGCTAATGAATTAGTCACAGTGTAGTCAGTTTTGATTGGATAACCTCACTTAAAAAAAAACTCAATCCTCTCCGGTGCCACCGTTTTGCTAAAATATTGTAACTTCAGGCTCCAAGCAACATGAGAGCAGCCAGTCAGACACATCCACCAACTGAAGGGTTTTTTGAGCATTACTCATCAAACTAACATCAATCTTTAAAAAAGGCTTTTTTTAGATTACAAATCTAGTCATGCAACATCCATAATAAAGAACAAATGCTGAAACATGGATTGCTGCTCTTCACTTTGTCATTTGGTATTTAGCTGCACAGATCCCTCAGCAGATTACCTGCTGCTCTGTTCTCTCCTCCTGTCATGGCGACAGTCCCTGTAGGTGTGTGACAGGCGGTACTGCCTGGCATTTGACCTCTGAGGATGTTCCTCTTATGTGTGAATGTGCATTGACAGCAGTGTAATGCCAGAGTAAGGCCTGCGTGTGGGGGAGAGAGAGGACTGCAGCTTCACTGCAGAATAGATCCCTGCTCAGGCAGCTATCTATAGCAGTAGACTCATCAGCTGTCACAGAAACCTCCGCACAGTATTTCTGTCCAAATTAATTTGATGAAACCTGTCTCTGGTTCTCATTTCTTCTATTCTAATTTGTGGGTCAGTCTTAAAAGTTCCTGTCCATTTCAGCAATCTGTCTGCGCTCTGTCATCAATTTCCCTTTTCTCATTCCCTGTTAATCATCAACTTGAACTATAACTCACCTGTACTTCTCTTATTCTGCCGTTTCTGCTGCATGCTTTTAATAGCTTTTTTTGTTGGCACTGTGGGAAGCCAACTCAACCAAACTATTATCAGTTCAAACATGAAATTAATATTGAAAATGTCTCAAGATTTTTCTCTATCAGCTATCTTTATTTTACTCTGTGAGGAAATAAGCAACAGAAAGAAAATAAAAGGAACAAGTAAACATAAAGCATGTGTTTTCTTGTACAACCACTGCAGACCAGATACACTGAGCCTAAAATGTTGTCGTACCTGATCATCTTGATGGCTATATGGCTAAGTGTAAATTGCTATGTTTCAAATGTCCCTGCCTAAGGCAGTACTAAGCTTTGCTTCTGGACCTTATGCAACCCTAATACAACAACAACAATAACAAAAAGATCTCAGTGTCTGTGTTTGAAGAGAGATCAGCAAGTGGTACAAACACACACACGCACTTACACACGCAAGCATGCATGCACGCAAAAACACACAAGTGAGGGGGGGCAGGCAACCAGGTTCTGAATCTGAGGAGTACTCTCAGAGAAAAGAAAAAATCAAAGTGGCAGAATCTCTTGAACGGGCACTGAGAGGGGGAAGGAATCCTTGTCATGTTTGTATTTATATTTCACAGGGGGACGTGGGTTGGGAGTATTTATGCGCTCTTAGCTGCTTTAAACAGGTACTTCCTCAGCATCACTACTGTGAAAAACAAAACAAAATAGAAATATGTAAAATCAAGTAGCGCTATAAAAGCTTTCATGAGGACTCTGGAAGCATGGGAAGTTTTGTAAATTTTTACCTTGTACTCTTTTGAGTGAATAGTATTCTGTTATTACCTGGTTTTATATCAAAGATTGAGAATAATAGTTCTTCAGCGTACCTGGTAATGCGAAGAATTTGGAGAAAACTACAACAGCACAGCACTGTCTACTCTTACTATGCAAATAACAGATTTCCACGTAAAATGTAAATGAAAATGGGAAAAAAATGTATTGTACTAAGTGCTGAATCCAGGTGCATCATTACAGCCTTCTCTGTAGACTTAAGTATAGTTCACAACTTTCAACTGAAAAGCACCTTCACCTGCAATTTACTTCAGTCTGAATGCTCGTCATGAAATGAGCAGCTTCTATTTGCTCTGGTGGAAATGGCAGCAGAACAGAAAATATTGCATGCAGTGTGACTTTTGCATAAGCTGATTCAAATCCTCCATTATTTTCCAATACAAAGAGGCACTAAAGAAGTCCAGTGCCAAGCTTTCACCTGGCACGTCCTGTCCCACTCCTGCTGAGTTCATTGTTGAACATCTAAGGTCGAAAAACAAAGTGAACAACCCAATGACAGAATGTGAAACTAGAAGACGACCTGGTTTCTCCACTTTTCTGATCCACAGTATCAGAAGAGAAAACAGTTGTTTTTGATGCATGTGTTCGGCAGCAAATGTGTAACTTCCATATGTGGTACTTGGATCACTAAATAGAAGAGAAGGATAAGTTTCCTTTGGAGAGCTTTACCAAGTCTCATGAGGGTGACACAACCAATCAACTTCCTTGATTTAGAGAAGTAGTGTTTGTGTATAGTAGCAGACCTTAACACTTAAACTTAATTTTGAGACGCAACTATCTCTCATTGTGCTGTAGGTAATTTAACCCTGTAATTTCTCAAATTTGAAAAAAAAAAAAAAAACTGTTTTACTAACAACAAAATCATTGAGTGTTTGCTGGAATGGTTGGTGCACCTTTATCTCCTTCCATTGAATGAAAGAATCCATAATGTGTCCTCCACTGGTGCTGACATAATGTGCTGGTGACATAACTTGTATAACCATTAGAGCTGGAAGAAGTGGCAGGAAACTAAAGCACACATTTAACCTAAAAGAAAAACACGGAGAAGCCCTCAGGCTGCTAGGTTAAACTGGCCTTGTTGGTTAATGGAGCACCATATCTCTTGTAACCATAACTCTTTACTATTTCTTAAGTTGTTCCTCCTCTACAGTGCTATTTAGGTAAAGAATGCTGCATGAGTGAAAATGTAAATTATGTTCAAACCAAAGCATTATCAAGAAACAAAATTGATACACTTGAATCACTAATTTGATCCATGTCAACCTGACATGGTGACACATCACCTGTTCCGTTCTGCTGCTGTGTTTATACCGTCTATAAAAACAGTGTATTAGAATTGATATACAAGCAAAAACTCAAACTTCAGGACATTATACTTTTCTGGAAGTGTTGTTATATTTCAGCCATGTTAACATAGGAAATTGAGGGATGTTTTTTTTTCTTCTTTTTTTTCCGAAAAGTACCTCTGATATTTCTTTGTGCTGCCCTCTGATATAGATTATGGGAGCTACATTGTCTGGAAATGGAAATGCAGTTATGTAGTTACACTTGTTGATTTCCATCTACAGTGAGTCAGAATGTCTGAAAAATGTCTTAATGCTGGTATTTTACACATAGTTCATAAAAAAAGAAGTTTGAAGTGCTTTATTTTATATCATTCTAAGCTGTTGCAGAATTTGGGGACATGTCCATGCAGACTAAATGAATCTTCTCATGCATCCAGTCGTGTGCGAACATGACAAGGGTGGTTAAACAAGCTACAGAGGGGAAATTGTGGCTGGTCAGGTTGTTTACCTCTGTGAACGCAGGATTGTGGCACTAAATTGAAAGACAGGATTATAGAGAAAATCCGTGTAGATATCAGAGGATGTGTGCTTCAAAAAAGAGCTTGGTCAACAAACCCTGCCCCTTTTTCATCTGGGTGGAATTATACCACCTCCTCTCAACTTTTATCTGTCTCTTGTCTTTCTATAGCTCACAATCTTAGCAGAATTCGATATGCAGCAGGTGTATCCAACATACTTACTCTGCTGAATCAAATTCAATGCTTTCCTCTCAGGAGCAGGATTTTCACCTGCTGAATCTCCTCCAGGGGCTCTTTAGAAGTATTTCTTTGACGCTGTATTGAGAATGGCTCTGAGATTATGCAGCTGTACTGATTCTGGTTTCAGATTAGAGCCAGAAATTCTTAAGTCCAGCTGAGATAAGTCCAGACCAGGTGATTTTGGAAAAAAAAAAAAAAAAGGTCTCTGCTGGGAGCTCTACCAGCCTGGTTATCTGATACTGGGAGCTATGATCAGGAGATACAGCCATGGACAAGCCACTGTGTAGTCCTCTTGTGTGCTCCCCAAATACACAAAGGTTATCTGTGGACATCCTGAAGAGCTGCTGCGTTGTTCCTCGGGGGGGCAGGTGGAAAAATCTCTC
Source organism: Thalassoma bifasciatum (assembly GCA_008086565.1). NCBI lineage: Eukaryota > Metazoa > Chordata > Actinopteri > Labriformes > Labridae > Thalassoma > Thalassoma bifasciatum. The sequence continues at coordinate 104,500 of RPOG01000297.1, read as the reverse complement.
TGCTCCCAAAGGAAGATTGCTTCAAAATCAGTCAGGTTTCGAAGGAACCCAGTGGGAATCAGCTACAGACATGAATAGCAGCCATGCAGCTCTGATAAGCCTCTGTCCAAACAATATTTAACATTCAACATCTTATGATACATCCACCATTTATGACGCACCGGGACCATGGATTGAATGCAGGATGGATCGCCTCTCAGTACTGAAAGAGAATATGATAACAGTGATGGAATAATAAAGGCTGACATTGATTTTCACCTCTGGCTTTGTGGTATGAGAACGTGATGAGAAAAATCAGAAAGTCAAATAATAGTTTTGATAGAGAACCGTCATAAATTTCTGCTATCCGTTCCAGGATGCAAATTCATTTAAGCAAAATGAATCTATTTAATGGCTCAAAGATTAAACCAAACACTTAAGTCTAAGCCAGTTATTCATCAGGTATAGTATATCATGATAATTATAGGCTGTGAAGGATTTATGGAGGATTACAAAGTTGCCATGATGTAAAAAATACAGGAGCTGTGTTGTTGTATGTGCTGCTTAAGACTTAAAAACAGATCAATCATCCTCAGGAGCATTTCATTTTCTACTGTAGGAGAACTTCCCCGTCTCCATTACTACCTCTGCATTATTTAACACCCTTGCACATTCACATGATGGACACTTAATTTTATTCCTTGTTAAAATCTGCATAATTTTGCTGTTAGTTATTAAGTAACATAACAGAAGCTGTGTAATGAATTTGTTGTTCATTCAACTTCTAGGAAGACATTTAAAAACAGCCAAATGATGGCTTAAGTCATAGCACATAATAAACCAAATGAATAGTCGTGTGAGCCTCTCCAGCAATGGTTTCATCTTCACTTTGACTGATTAAGCTTCGTGCACAGCCAACAAAAGCAACAGAGCAGGAAATAATCACCGCGATACTGAGACATAAAAGATAGCGGCATGTCTTTGAATGTCGCTGTTGTGTTCCTGAAGGATGTTGAAGAACTACATTCATACCTGTCTCTTTCAAAGGTAGCAAATCCTCTCTCTAAAATCATTTCATATTGATGAGCTAAGGAAGGAAAATAATTCATTTTCAGCATGAAAATCCCTGTTAAGATTAAACTTCATAATCCCCCTCCTCTGAATAATTTCACAATCACAGATAAGAGATTATATTCAGGAAACAGGTTACCCAAAATATCAGAGAGCAGGGTTTGTATGAAGTCGGAATAATCCTTCATACTCAACTCAATTTCAAATATCGTTTTCTAATATGCAATATGTGATATTTGAATATATTTGAGGGGGAAAGCATTCAGAGAGTCACTGGGGCATGTGCAGTGTATATATTGAGCTGCAGAATGTGATAAAGTATATCAGGACTCTATGAGGTCTTTCTCCTCTTTTACTGTTGAACTCAGCTATAAAATAAGGAAAAATTCAACAATAAGCCTGCTTTCTTTTCCAAATAATTTGGTTATCAAGTCTGTATTGAAACTCAGGAATAAATAGTGGCCTGTGGCCCACATTAAGAACATAAATGAGTAATGTTTTTATTAGTCAGGGCAGCTGTCAGTTGAAAGCAGACACTTGTTTTAACAGTTTGAAATAGTATCTATCTCTGAATTTAAGGGTCTTATACTTTTGAAGCTTTTGTATTACTACCATGGTGAACCCAAATGATGGAGAGCAAGACTTATTTATTGACAAAGACCGCCTGCCTCGTTGTTTTCGTTAGTTTGATGCAAGGCTCTCTAATCATGATTTATTCAACTTAACCAAGGGCTACTGTGTGTGTTTGTGTTTACCTGCTTGTACACTCATATACTTCCTCTGCAACACTTTCTGCCAGGAAAAAGTGGAGCTGTGGTGTCTAATAACCAGCAGCACCAGACACATGTACTATTGCTGGTGAGCAGAGAAGTCGAGAGAAGTTACAGGTGTGATGTGTCGTTCTTTATATAAAAATGGTAATACAAAAGATTACCAGATGACATAAAAACAAAAGTGAGGTGTATGTGCATCTTTAAACAGACATGTAAATACAGCACAAAGATCAGACAATCAGAAAGGCAAAGAGAGAAAGCAGGAGGTTGGGGATAAGGGAACATAACTTGAAGAAAGAAAAGCATGCCTTTGCTTTTTTTTGGGAATACACATATGAAACAGTTGCAAAAATTGGCAGAATACTTCATGGATGATAAACAGTGACAAAAAATGGGGTGACATATTTTGATTATTTTAATAGACCTCTTTCAGACATGCCAATGCTTAGCCTCAGAATGTCCCTGATGCATCGGGAATACACGAGAAGGCCAAAGCATGAAATTCAACCTCATTCAGTTGCCTAATGAAGTCGTGATTTCATAAAAATGATTGGATGTTATCACATAAATGAGACCATTAAGCCATGATCATGAGTGAAACTATTTGACGTGGAGATAATGAGATGCTTCAATCATGATATCAAGATAACGAGGGAAAAAATAATCGTGCAACCACAGATCCCTCTGCTTCTGTACCGTGAGGGTCTTTTCTGGCTGCGTGGGCAATATCTGTCTGACTGAGTGACTGATGCTAATTGTGCTTTAGATTGTTAAGTTGAGAGGTAGCGCAGGATTTTCAATAAGTCAACAGAAATAATGAGCATGCTTTTCCTCTATATATACGCTTCCTTCCTGCTGGTCTGTCCCTGCTCTATGTGGGGTGAGAATATTGGTCTCAGACCCAAAAATTATGAGCGCATGGTGTTCAAATTCTGAGAAGTTACTGTTAGAGTATATGTTTTCAGTGGTGAACAAAAGAGCTTCAGACTCACTTTGTTTTTCAGTAACGGGAAGTCATTCAGTTGGATGTGTGGGTTGTGGTACAGAACAAAAACATTAACTCACAAAATAACTCAAACACATTTGGATGTGCAGTTACATGTTTACATTTATAGTTTGATAGTCTATATATCTTTGTTTTGATGATTGTACATTTTGATGCTATTGACAAAAATGTTCATAAAACTGCCATAGTAGTGCCCAAACTGAAAACCTGATTGGAATTGAAAACTGACATTTCAAATTGAATTAATTACAAAGTCATTTGACTGCCAATATTAACTGGAGTTCAGAATACAAATTGCCAGTGAAGCACAGTTTTTGTTCATTTTGCTGTAATTTGGTAATTAGTTTGTATTGTAGGCTGTCAAATGACCATTGATAAATGAATTGTTGCTCCTTTCATTAACTTCTGAATACCTGTAGGCTCAAAGCTCAAACCAAACTTGATGAAGCCGTTTTATTCCTCAGGCCAATTCAGTTCAGCACAGCAGGGCTTATTTAAGTTTGAATTATTAAACATGTTATTTTGACTTCTTTAGTGTACAGAAAATCACATTCCTGCTCTATTATTCATCAATAGAGGAAGAGCTCTTTCCTCTTTCTCCTAAAGGAGGAGAGATCACTTGAATGGATTATACAAAATAGACATACCATCCTATTCTCAGCGCAGAGATACAGCTGTGTTAAATCAGGGCACCGAGGGGCTCAAAGATAAAGTCGGATGAAAGTGTCTTTGATTGTAAGTTTATCTGTTTGAGCTGTTGACATTTAAACAAGGCTTGTTCATTAAAACATTATTTTTTCACAGGGTAATGTTTGATGCAGAAGTAACTAAATTTAAATCTTTTCATTAAAGGTCACACAGAATGAAGGACTGCACAGCTTGCTCTAAAGTACGTTCACTTTTATCATGGAGGCTTTGTAGAAGTGAAACAAGCATCAAATGAAAGCCCAGTCAGCCATCAAAAAAACGTCCCCCTTTGAACATGATGAGGATGATTTATGAAGAGCAAAAAAATTAAATGAGGAGCTAAGATGGTGATGTTATCTGTCCATTATTGTCCCTTATCAATAACAACATTATGAAGAATTAAACCTAAAGGGATGGCTGCACACAGCTGAATTCTGCTGATATGTTATGAACTATAAAATAGTTTTCAGTCTATGAAATTTCGGAATGTTTTTATCGAATTGACAGATTTACTGAGTTGTACCTCAGTATTCAGTGGGCTCCACTTCTATTTGTTTCGCAGGACACGTTTCCTCTACATCAGGAGGGACATGAAACAATGCATCCATGAGACTTTTTGCAGACTCCCCCTCTATTTTTGCTTCTGTCCAGCTGACATCCAGCCCCTGTCTGATCTCTACTCAGCTTCTCTGTTGTTTTTTTGTCTTTGAGTAAATTTTATAAAGTCCAACCAACTTGTATAACACTGGCTTTGAACAGACGGCTAAAACTACACAGATGGTTTCTATTGTACATCAGAAATTCAAAAAAAAAAAAACCTAAAACTTTTTCATGCCAGAACAATAAAACTTCTTTTTTTTGGATCAGTTAAAACATATCTTTAAAAAACATATAATGTAAAATGCACCCAGTGCCTGCTTTGCTCATTGAGAATAGAGGCTACGAGAGGCAAACAACAGGATAAATGAGTGAAGCAGTGAGTCTTGTTTTGTCTTACCCTCATCGTGCTCATGATGTTTTCATTTTTTGTTTTTGCTGCAACATAATAATAGATATACAATAGTCGTAATAAAATTTTAATATTCCAATGTTTTTTGACATGTATCATTTAATTCCAATCATTCAGTCATTTGTATATTTTTTTGGCTTGGTGTTTATGTGGTTACCATAGACTGTATAAAACATGGACGTAGTCTCCGTGACGCCACCCGTCTGTTACTGCAGCTCTGTTTTGAGGCTAAACGACGGGCGCGGCCATATTGGAAATGGGACGAGTGACGAGTGCCCAAACTCACAGCTATTGGGCACCCGTCAGTCACGTGATCTGTGCTGTGGCTCTGATTGGGTAAGCTCTTAGTCCTAATATCTTCCAAACGGCCGAGTTAGAAAAAAATTCACCCCCCTCACAGTGGGAGCCGTTAGCAAAATTAGCGAGACAGACGGGAGACAGAGTTTGTACCAGGCTTTAAATACGCCGATCACGGCTCTGAAAATGGCCTTTTTCCCGTCTGCTAATACAGTACTTCCGGTGCTTCTGGAGCCAGCCTCAAGCGGTCACTGGAGGAACAGCAGCTTTTTAGCACTTCCGTGTTGTCTCATTTTTTCAGACCGGAGGTTGCCGCTCGGTGGTTACCCACATCTCTGCATCCATCCCCTGGTGGAATCTCAGAGAACTGCAGTTCTTAGCACTTTTGTGCTGGGTCTGTCTTTTCAAACTGGGGTTTACTGTTTGTTTAAGACCCCTTTTAAAGCTTGTTATTTTAAAAAAAGCCTTGAAAAATATTCAAGTTTACCAGGAGCAGAATTTTGTATAAACTCTTAAAACCAACACTGGCATAACGAGCTAGCTAGCAATTTGTGTTATTATTTTCCCATTTATGTGTGAAACGCCCACCCAGAATACTGTGATACTGAGTATTTGATCGGTGTTAAGCTTCTGCAGCTGCAACTTTTTGATAGCCATCATTCAAAGTTGTGTTTGTTTCAATCTGATTTCTTCTTCTTTTTTCTGATCGATGGAAATATTGATTTTTCAAGAACAATTATCCACAAATAGTCATTTCACAGAGAAAATAAGAAAATCTCTCCGTAATTTTTTTGGCCAAGTTAATATTCCAATATAATAATAATGTTGATACTCTCAAAGCCTAATCAAATACAATGAAATACAAAATAGTGAAAGATGATGTTCCACAACAAAGCAGTTGACTTTTCTTTCCTTTTTATTTTCACATTTGAGACAGACTGATAAATACTGGAAACCAAAACTTTAAGACTGAAAAACCCTTTACAGGAGATATTTAACTAAATTAGAAACAGTGATACTCTCCACCCAAAAAAAATCATTAAAGATGAGGGTTTCATAAAACTCCAGTCTATAAGACCAAACATGTAAACAAACTAGCTGTTCTCTTGCAGAAGGAGATTAATTAATGGATTTACATTGAGCTCCCCAAAGCTTTGATAGTGTATACGCTTGCCTCTCTTAATCACATCTACATCAGACAGAACACAGAGCAAACACACCAAAATAGAAGTGCTGGCAAACAGGAGGTAGGAAGGGCACAGAATCTGTATGAGTATGTGTGTGATGTTGAGATGAAGTAGGAAGAGGAGTCATCCTGAGCGCTCCCTACATTCTCCAGCACTATTCCCTTGACATTTTACTCCCTAGATTCCTCCGACGCTATGTGTGAAAGATGTTTCTGCTTTGAAAGATCAACAGAATAGACCCTTGATGACATTAATAAGGGCTCTGCAGCTGCAGAGGAGACACAAGTGCAGCAGGAGGAAAAGACAGGGAACCAAGTTTCTCTGCTGATCCTTGAGCCCTTACAGCACCCCATGTGGTCACACTGCTGTTACT